>VZTF01002852.1:747230-806445 GCA_013397755.1 Cnemophilus loriae | reverse complement strand
TAGCGGGGTGGGTTTGTCCGCCCGGGAGCTCTTGGGCCGTGATGCGGCAGGAAAGCGCTCTGCAGGCTTTATTTTCCTCGTGTTTACAAAATGGTAGCTGCTTCTGTTTATACGCTCTTTTCCTTTCCCGTATTTGTGCTTTGGAAACAGTATTCTAAAAAAGAAGGGAGCGCTGGGGGGAGGCATTAGTCTGTCTGCAACAGGATATGGTTTGGGTAAAATAAAAGGATATTTTAGATTTTTTGTTTTGGGTTGTTTTGGTTTTTTCCTGAAAAGAAATGGAAATGGAGAACACACAGGAGTTTCTGTGCTAGTTCCAGTACTCCACGTATGTGTAGAAGTTGGGCTGTGTTGAGCTGCATTCAGGTCTGGGGCTCTTTCATCTTCTGGATCACCAAATACATTTTGGAAGCTCCATCTCTAGTGATGGAATTACCAGTCTCTTTGTCTGCCTCTCTGAAAGGATGAATTGGCATTGGAAAACTTTTAGGATGATTAAATTACAATTTCTCTACCAGGAATGATGTTTTGGAGTCATGCCGAAAAACCAGTGTCATTTCTTTCAGGTATACTTATTCCCTTTCCCAGTTTCTAAGCACGTCCAGGTTGTGGGAACACGTGCCAGATTTTGGTGCTGGTGCGCGCTTCCCAGGTAGAGGAAGCAACCAGTAGTGATCCGAATTTGCTTTATAATTTATAATCCTATACCCGTAGACTTAATCCTGTTCTATGTTTTTGTAAATGGGAGAAACCAATTCCACACCCTGACACACCCCTCACTGACAGGGTTAAAAGTGTTTAATGCAGCTGTACGGAGGAATTTTTAAGCCAGCTTTAGTATTTGACATCTGAAAACATTACTGCAGCAGGCTGCTGCTTTAAATATATATTGTCCAGTATTGCTAAAGTGCTTCATGTGTTCATCAATGTCATTTTCACTGCCTGTAGAATGAATAAATAGCTTAGAGACTTAAAAGTTTTCTTCTAATGAGAAAATATTTAAACATCAAACGAAGGTAAAAGCTACTGAAGATCTGGTCTATGTTTTATCACACTTGTAAGTGTGTAGTTGACCTGAAATTTTGAAAAGTTGCATATCCAAGGGAGATGGATATTCCCATTTCCACGGAGAACTCATTGAAGTAGCAGCTTCCATCTTCCATCTTTATCTGAAATATCAAAAAAAAAAGACTTTGTGAGCTGGTTTACCTTTTGTAGAATAAACGCTTTGAACAGAGATGCTTGACACATGGATAGGATGCTTTGAAAAGGAATAGTGAATCTGAAGAAATACTGTGTTAACATTTGTTTGCCTATTTTCCAAAGTGTTCAGGTTTATTAGTGTAGGTTCATTGTATTTCATTTGGCTAAATCATTAAGAGTAGAACATAGACATTGTGGATTTCAAACAGGCCTAGGCCTGCAAAGTCTTCCCAAATAACTACACCTTGCCTCTTTTCCTTAGCGTGAGGATTTCATTGTGTGTTCCTTTGGTCATACCTCACCTGTCAGTTCCCTGCGCTCTGCCTCCCCCAAGAACTGCTGTGGTAGCCAAGGAGTTTGAACGATCCCAGGGCTGCAGCCAGCCTACTCTGACCTGGTTTAACTGAGCACACGAGTGCCTTTAGCAGAACCGCTAATTTACATTTGTGTGTTCCTGGATTTTACTGGGCAGCAAGCAAAATGTTTTGTCATTAATTTTTCCTAGATCCTTGTAAAGAAGAGGGTGAAATGCTGCCTATCAAAGTTTGTGGTTCATTAACACAACATTAACCTGGCTTTCAGATACTTTTGTTAATACACTATGTTTAGGCCGTTAAACAGCTGCTGGAGAAAGAAGTGGTTGATGACATGCAGATTACATAGCCTTCAGATAATGTTGCTTCCTCTTGTTTTCTTAGCTCGAAGAAGTTTTGTAAAGTATGTGTTTTTTCAGAAGATAGCAACCATAATTATATTTGTTCAACTTTAGGGGGTTATTTTAATGTCATTTCTAAATTGCTCTAAACAGGCCCAAATGCACTAATTGTTTGAATTGTCAATTGTCCTGTAATACAATTAATTGGACAGTGGATCAAATCTCAGACTGGTTTTAGTTATTTTGAGCACATATAAGCGTAAGATTAAAAGGTTCTCTCTGATCCAATACACTATTTTCAGCAGTGGTTTATAGCAGGTGTTTAGGGAAGAAAAAATGAGTAGTACATAGCTATGATTGCAAAATGTGCTCCCAGCCTTCAGTGGTTTGCTGTTCACAGATACAAGTCCATCTAAAATGGCTCTGAAAGAGCTGTACAATCCACGTTCAGACGTTCAGCTGAGCACATTTAGCTAACCTCAGGCATTAAAAGCAGATGTCCTTTTAAAGGTCTATTAATAAAACTCATTCATACTTTCCTTTTGTTGTTCAGTCATTTCAGAACAAGGTTAGACGTAAACCTCTGCTCAAGCAGAGTGATGTTTTAGATCTCAGGTTTGGGGTGCGTTGTCCATATGGCTCAAAAATTACCCCCGTGTTACATGCTGAAGTGGATGCAGAGCTGTCTGTTGGAATCCATTTTTCATGCTTGATTGGTGAATCATTTAAAATACTTGATTTTTATATTTCTTTACTCGTGAGTGTTAACAAAGATCTCTTACACATAATCTTTGAAAAATGAGTAGTAGGTAGCAATCTATAAGTTCATATTTGCCTGTAGCTTTTTTTAAACAAGGACCTGTAACTCGAACAGAACTGCGTTGATTTTTTTCTAAACTGTTTCTTGGATAGTCACTTAGTGCCCCCAGAACTGTTTAGGAACAGGTGAAAAACCACAAAGTCACAGAAGTTAAAATTGTTAGAGTTGGGTGGTACAGAAACCAACACAAAATGAGCCTTTCCAGCGGGAGGAAAACATGACTATTGTTTTCCCTGAGTCAGCCTCTGACGTGAGCCTTCGTTCAGACATGGAGTTGCTGAGGACGAGCTGTGTGCCTTCCGTGCCACAGCAGTGTGAGGTGATTTACTGCAGTGGGTTCCCATCTGATGTTGCTGTGGTTGTGCAGCAGTGCTGCTAAAAGCTGTTAATGATTGACCTGCCCAAGCTGCCTCAGCTCTCCTTGGCCATCTGCGAGTCCTCCTTGGCTGCTCGGATGCAGAAGGATTTCTGGACACGCGGATGCTGTGAGGAGAAGCTGTGACACTCTGTAATGTGCTCCTTGGGGCTGGTTCCCTGGGAGAATGGTCAGTTATGATCCTTGCAGCCTGCCAGAAGAAAACACGTGATCTGCACTGAGAAAGGGCTAACCTTGGATGGAATTTCAAGGGCAAGTAATAGTCACGTTTTTCAGTCAAAAGCTGTTTTCAGTTTCAAAGGTCAGTAATTACTGAGATATCTCCAGCCTTATTTCTACAGTTCTGTACAGTAGTGGAAGTGACAAAAGTTTCATAAACCATCAGGGTAGCTTCTGCGTGGAGCTGAGAGAAGATACTGTGTGAATATCTGTAGTTTAACTCGGCGGCAGCAAGAGCAGCACATGGCTGCTCCCTCGCTTGCCCCAGTGAGATGGCGCGGAATTCCAAAAGTGACAACCCTCATGGATTGAGAACAAAGGCAGTTTAATTGGCAAAGCAAGAGCTGCACTCAAGCAAAGCAAGAAAAGGAATTCCTTCCTACTTCCAATGGGCAGGCAGGGGTCAAGCCATTCCCAGAAAAGCAGAGCTCTGTCAGTGACTTGGGAAGACAAAGTGCCCTAACACTAAAAGTGCTCCCGTTCCTTCTTCTTGCATCAGCTTCGTACACAGTATAATGCCATGTGGTCTGCAGTGTCCCAGGGGTCACCCGGGGACAGCTGTTCCCATCTGTGCCCCCCGCCCCTTTGGGGGGGAGCAGAAATGGCCTTGACTCTGTAGGTGCTGCCCAGCAGTAACTGAAACATCCCTGTGTCATCAACGCTGGGCCGGCACAGACCCCAAACACAGCCCGTGCCAGCTACTGCCAAGAGAGTTAACTCTGTCCCAGCCAAAGCAGCACGAACTCCCAAGGGAGCTGCATGTATTTTATAGGTCTCTGAATGTTTATGGAGCTCTGTGTCCCAGACTTCGAGCCCCAAGGTCAAGGTATGAGCTGCAGGCAGGCTTTATTAGATTGCTCTTGGCATCGACGTGAAACTTTTTATCAGCTTTTTGTGATACTGCTTCTGCTGGGGAGGTGAGGTCCAGGGAGAGCAGTATGCTTCTGCTAAACTCTGATAAAAGTGGGTTCTTAGTGAGTTGTGTGCTTGTCAAAAGAAAGCACATCAGGTGAAGAGAGTTAGCAAATGAGCTGTATTTTAGGTAAGAGATGATTTAAGAGTGTAGAGACCAGAGGCTTGAGACACCTATCAGGTGTCTCAAGTGCTGATGACTGAGGTAGGCTGTCCATAAATCGTTCAACAAATTGTAGAGAGCAAATTGATCTGTCAGTGGTGTCATTGCAACCAAATATGAAAGTGAAATACACGTGGCACAGGCTGTGGGCTGGGGAGTCATGATCAGCTGCCTCCCAGCTGAGCACCTCCAGACAGATTTCTGAGTCACATTTCTGTCTTTCATCATTTAGGATTCACTCAGGTGTTGTATGTTTTACTAAGATCTGATCAAACTAAAAGCTGACATTCTGAATCTCTTAGTAGATGGTATTTTCATTATTTTTAGTTCAAATAACTAAAGATAGGATGCAGTTATGAACAAGCAGAAAAATTATTCTTTACTCAGTAAATATAAACAGAAAGTGTTCTTTTGCATAAATAATGAAATTAAATGTCTTTAAAATGTAGCTCCTTCTTAAATATTAACTTACAGCTTGTGGCTTAGTAGCCGTGCAGTCTTGGGAATGGTAAAATGCTGGGTGACTTCATTTGGGCACGGACTTCCTCCCTTATTTGTGTTAAGCAAGACTGTTAATTGATGGCAATCTCTAAGGACAGATAATTGGAGTTCCAGCGTTATCTCCCCAAAATGAGTAACTTATCAAGTCTGCAACGACAGCCAGCACTGTGAGTGGTTGGTCCAGGAGAGCAGTGACATCTCCATTCCTGTATTTGACTTGGAGCATCTTTGTTTCCCCTGAGTAGAAAACCCAGCTGGTTTCTGACCAGCGTGCTGCCCCAGGGCTTTATCCATTCCCTGAGTTTGCAGGAAAGGAACGTGGTGCCCCAAAAATGCCCCAGGGCTTTATGCATTCCCCGAGTTTGCAGGAAGGGAACTGGCACCAAGTCTGGAACTTCTCCATGAAGAGCTGGAGCACTCGTAGGTTTTGATGCATAGATCTCAATTGACTGTACCTTCTTTATAAGATAATAGCAGTGTTTGACACTGGATTAAATTGCAGAATTGTCATGCAAACAGTGCGTATCTCACGTAATTTTATAAAACCAGAACCAAACTTCTGGGGTAATAGGGTCAGGGGTTAGGAGCAGAAAGTGGGTGTTAGAAGATCAGATGGCCCTGTAAGAAAAAGAAGGTGTCTTGGAATGCAAATCCCTTAATGACAATTACCTCGTAGTTTGTTTTTTTCTAACAGATAACCCATTGACTGTATGTTAAGGGTAATATTTTGTTCTACTTTTGATTTAATGCAGTTCAAACAGTCTGTGCTCCACAGAGGGAATTGAAGAAGACAGAAGCTTGAACTCTTTGCCTTCATATGGTGCATGTTAATTCTGTCTTTTCCCGTGATAAAGGTCGAGGATCCCTGGACGGTGCTGGGCTGGCTCCGGACTGGGGAGGTGTGAGTGGGGAATGTGCTGGGCGTGTGCCCCGGGGTGTGGCAGAGGCTGTCACTGCTCTTCCGAGGGTTTATCAACTGTGTCATGTGTTTATGGTTTAGTGGAGACCAATTACGGCGGAATCGGTGTGGAATGGCAGCCCTGGAAGCACCTAGGGGCACAAGCAGTAGTTGTGGATGGTTTTTGTTCTGGTGGCTTGAGGTGTTCAGCTTGTTACATCACAAGCTCTCAGCACCTCTCTGTGTTTCTTTCACTGCTCTGTAGTAGTCAGGTGACTTTCTGTGGCCTCTCTGCTTGTTTGTTTTTAGATTACCGTCCTCAGAAAAGGAAAACTTTTTTGGCTTTGCAGACTGTTGACAAAAATGTGTGTGCTGTAGCAATGTGGCAGAAGTTGGTTTCTTCAGAACAGTGGCCTGGGGTTGATTTCCTAGATTTGTTCTTGTTGTCTTTTACAGTATAAAGGAAATGAAGATGGGGAGACAGTTATCATCGAAAAAGACCATTTTATGGATGACTTTTTCCAGCAGGTAAAGTTATACTTTTCACCATGGGTTAAAGACTGACTGTTTTCTCTCTGTGCCTTTTAATTTCAATAATTAGGTTTAACAATTCATCTACACATCCTCCCCAGTATGATTCGTAATGTTATGCCAAATCAAATGTTGGTAACACTTTATTAGTTTATTTCAGGGTATTTTCTGTATTTATTGCAGAGAAATGTTTTTAATTCCCTATCAACAAGAAATTTGCAAATAGAATTTTAAGATAGTTGTTTACTAAGAATATTAGCAGTTAAGTTTTTGGCCATACAGAATATATTTGCTATTAACAATACTGGGTTTTAGTTAAAAAAATTAATTACAGACTGTTTAAACGTCAATATTTCTGCTGGGATTTCTTTCTCTGCTACTTGCAGATGAAATAGTTTGGATTTTTTTAGCAGGTTTTTTTTGGTCTTAAAAAAATATTGGGCCGAAGTTATTCTAATGTCTTCTTTGCCATATTTCTCTTCCTCTAGGTTGAGGAAATTAGAAATAATATAGCAAAAATAGCACAAAATGTAGAAGAAGTGAAGAAGCAGCACAGCATTATCCTGTCAGCACCAAATCCTGAAGGAAGTGAGTAATAATTTTTAAGATGTCAATTAAGTGTGGCTGGATATTCTGAAATATTGTTTGTTTGTTTTAGCTGTCCATAGGAATAGAACTTCAGGTGCTCAGAATGCAAAATGTAACACTAACTAAATATTTTCATTTTTCATATTGAATTAATACTTTCATTTGTTTATTTTGACCTTTTTTAAGTCTCATTTGAAAAAAATGTGTGTTCAGAATATTTCTTGCATCATCCAAACCTTTCCTAGACCGAAACTCAGTTTAATATGGAGTTTTTTCTTCAGAAACTGAGAGGTTACTTACGTTTCTTTCTAATGTATGAAAATGTTGAAGCTGTGAGCTGAAGCTTGTACTGTCAGGTCTTCTCTTTATTCCTCAGTAGGGCCAAGGTCCTGTCTGACACCAGAGCCAGCTGCTGCTGCAGTACTTCCAGTTCCATGTGGAGCCCTATTTTTAGAGGCTTTAACCCCAAAGCTGGAGGTGAAGTTGTGCTTTCTGAGCAGAGAACTCGGGAGTTCAGGGAACTTGCTCAGAACCACGGAGCCTTCCCTGTTCCCAGCCCTTGCTGGCTCCAGGCACAGCTGTGCTTGTGGGCAGGGCTCAGAGAAAAGGGAAGAAGAGATGCTGAGATATTTTTTGTTTAAATGTTGCAATGCTGGCTTAATTTTTATCTCGTTGTTTCATCTTGTTGATGCAGACTGGACGTGGGCTGTTAGTTTATACTGTCCCCCTGTTTTCCTTGGTGTATGTTTGTATTCCTACAGCTGATTTTGCAGGCTGCTTTTTCAGTGGATCTCAGGTTTAATCAGGGTTCATCAGAATGTTTAAAGCCTGTGGTCTCAGCTCATTTACCAGTGCGTGTTTGTGCTAAAACCTGTGCTCAGAAACCCATCTGAATCCCATTCAGAAAGCCATTCCCAATCTGAGTTGTGCAGGAACAGCCAGTGCCAGCCCCTGTGAGCAGCGTGTGTCCTGTGCCTGGAGCCCTGTGACAGGATCTAGCAGAGCTCTCCACGAATGCTCTGGGTGGAACCCCTCAGAATGTCACAGGCAGGGCCTGCCACAGACCTGTCAGTGAGTGGAAAAGCAATGCACATGTGCTACTGAACACAACTGAGAAAAAGGGGACAGAAATCTGTGTTTTCACTTGCACTTACAACTCAGTAGCATTTAACTTTTGACTAGCAAATTAACATTACCCTGAAAGTGTTAAAAGAACTGTTTATCATCTGGTTTAGTGGAAGATTTGGTAATAATAACATTTCCCAGGTGTAAGCCTGTCATAAGAAGCAAGGACCTGATGGTTGCTGTTATAAAAACAGTATTTAAAGTACTTGGGAGGATAATAAACTTCAGCTCTGCATAGTTGTACTGGATAAAATTCTGAGATTGCAAGGTAGATTGGTAGACTCTTGCTGACTTACTATTATCAATTAACAGTTCCAAAAAATTTATTTTTTAAAGGAACAAAGGAAGAACTTGAAGAACTAAATGAGGAAATAAAGAAGATTGCTAATAAAATCCGGGCCAGGCTAAAGGGTAAGTTGTGAGGACAAATAAAACTCCTTGCTTTCAGAAATAACCTAGAAAATTGTAATGCAAGGTAATTCCTCCGTGTAGAAATGTATTCTGCAACTGAAATGCTTTTTTTGGGGATGATATTTTGGAAGAAGATTAACTTTAACCGCAAAAAGACACCTTTTAAATTTTTTCCAGTGTAATAGACAGTAGTGTGGCTCTGCTAAGAGTATGACTGAAGCAGTTACTGTGTTTAAAGAACTCTACCAATTATCAAAATTGTTTAAAAATTTTACTTATATATCACTGCCACCCCTCTCCCCTGAAATGTTACACATGTCCTGGGGAACCTGTACCTTTAAAAAGTAATATTAATATTTACAAAGTAATTGAGCTGTTAAATAACTGACATTGACTCAGTATTCTTGTCTTGTTCTCAGCTATTGAGCAGAGTTTTGATCAGGGTGAAAATGCTAATCGGACATCAGTGGACCTCAGGATAAGGAAAACACAGGTAGGATCCCTTCAGCTTGAAGAAAATCAGTGGATTCTGGTAAAGTGGAGAATGAGTTTAATTTATGTGAACTCATTTCAGAACTCGTGTAGTGCCGTGTTGGGCTGTAAGTGCCACTGTGAGTTGTTGTCAGAGCTGTTGCTGTGTGACAGGAATGGCCCTTCCTGATGCCCCTGTCTGACCCTTCCTGATGGCCCTGTCTGTCCTTTCCTGATGCCCCTGTCTGTCCTTGTCCGACCCTTCCTGATGCCCCTGTCCGACCCTTCCTGATGCCCCTGTCTGTCCCTTCCTGATGCCCGTGTCTGTCCCTGTCTGACCCTTCCTGATGCCCCTCTCTGTCCCATCTGTCCCTCTCCCAGCACTCCGTGTTGGCACACAAGTTCGTGGAGGTCATGACCGAGTACAACGAGACCCAGACGCTGTTCCGGGAGCGCAGCAAGGGCCGGATACAGAGACAGCTGGAGATCAGTAAGTGACCCAAATGTGCTCCTAAAACGAAATAAATTATGTGTTGTTAGCACCTGCCTTGTTTCTTATTCATTAAATATGGTACAAAGCATCAGAAATCTCGGACAGCATCTTGGAGGGTGTGAGAGAAAAGAAACAATTTGACTGCATGGCACAAACTCTTTGATATTACTCTTTTTAGAACAGCTGTAAAGAAAAGAGAGAAAACTCAATAATTTCCTTTAGATTGGAAATTATTAAAGAAATTATCTTTTTCCTTTGCTTCATTTACTTCTAATGTTGCAACTTTAAATGAAGCATTAAGAAAAGCTGCATCCTGAAACAGCAAGTGTTATTAAAAGCCATTCCAAAATTAACATGCCTAACAGGATAACAGCTCTTTTTATGTGATGCCATTTTTGTCTACAAGGACACTTGGTAAATTCATCTGGCATAAAATCAGTGCTGCTGTTGTATGTGCTTTAATCCTTTGTTGACTGACTCACACATGACTTACTTCCAATTCATTATTAGGACTATTTAGAAAGGTTCCTGACTTCACTTTGAACTACAGCATCTACCTTGCAAGGTGTCTAAAAAGTGCCTAAAATTAGTCTTTTTTTAGCAAGCTCTATAGAAGTGAATATATACATTGCTGAAACAGGGAATGCAAACAGGGAAACTGGCAAATTATAAGAAAATCTTGCTTTTCATGTGCTTTTTGAATTTGTCGCTAGCCTCTGATGCTAATGGTTCAATTCAGCATTTCAGTAGTGTTTATTAGGCAAGTTAAGTTGTTCTTTGCTTGTGTTTGAGGGGAGGGACCCTGATACCTCAGGACATGGTTAAGTTACAGTTGTTATGACCCAATTAGAGTCTTCAGCTTTTCTTAAGCACTACAGATTTTAAAGCAGGTTTTGCAGCATTCTTGGGTATTAACATCAGAAAGTAATATTCAAACCAGAGCTTTCACCTGATGAGACAGAATTCTATAAATTGGTGCAGCTATTCAGCTTATTTTTCATTGGAAGAATAGGGATTTGATATGTAAGTGTTGAAATTGTACAGTACAAATCCTTTGAATGTGTTGGATTTGCTGTACCGGTGTGATCAATAGGATTCAGTTTGCTCAGACATGCCATACTGAACTGCCTCAGAGCAGCAGTGAACGTGCACTGGCGGTTGTCATTTTCTCCGTGTGGAATATGAACAGAACCCTGGGTCAGTAAAATCAAATTTACATAAAGGTTTTATTGGCCACACAGTGGTGGGGTGTGTGCCACGCCTGAATGGAATAGGTAAATGTTGAGTGTTACATAAATAGTGTTCTGAAGAACACTCCACTTAACAAGGTTCATATGTGGATTGTAAATGTCTCTGATCAGACTCTTCAGTTTGACAAAGAAAAGAGCCCAACCAGCCAAGCAAAACCACCCCTGGCCAGGATTCTTCATGGTAGCTTTGAATCTACATTGGTTTTCTGACTATTACTCAATAATTTCTGGATTTTGTTATATGCAAAATAGCCCTTGGTAGTGGCTGAACACTGCACGGTTTTATCCTGCAAAATCTCAATGCAAGAATTGTCTTTGAATTGTCATCCTTCTGGATGGTAAAATGTTATGTTCAATACTGAATTAGTGATGTTATGTGAAGTCCTGTTGTTTTTATCCTAGCTGGAAAGACCACCACTGATGAGGAGCTGGAAGAAATGTTAGAGAGTGGTAATCCTTCCATTTTCACTTCTGATGTATGTATTTCTGGGCCAGTTACGTGTCCTCTGTCCTGCTGCTCCTGCTCTTTGCGAGTGTGTTGGCACTTACGTACGTCCTTGTGTTTCTCCATTCTGCCCAAGATCATTTCAGACTCTCAGATAACCAGGCAAGCCCTGAACGAAATCGAGTCACGCCACAAGGATATCATGAAGCTGGAATCCAGCATTCGGGAGCTTCACGAGATGTTTATGGACATGGCAATGTTTGTTGAGACTCAGGTAAAGGAACCAATCCAAACACATTTATGGGATGGGGTTTTTTTCCTCAGTCCTCCTCTTTGCAATGTGCAGAAGCAGTGGATTATATTGAGATAGTGCACGCTTAAGAGTGGTTCTGGACTGTGATTAGAATATATGGAAGTTAATCACTGGAGGTTTTTGTTTCGTTGTGGACAAATTGACATCTCAATGTCCTTATGCTTTCAATAACTGGCCACAGACTTGCCTTCCAGTCAGTATATTTAATATTTTCTTCAGTATGCTTAATTGCAGTATGCTGGAGCATCTTTGAGCATGTTTAAGTAAGAAAAACTATCTCGTGGAACGCTGGTTAGTACCTTGGGAATTTTGGATTCTCAGCCACAGTGGAGTAACAGGTGTGTCAGCAAGGCTGTGTGCACCTTGCACTTCATGCAGAGGTGCAGTTCTGTGTTCACTAACGTGTGTAAAGGGCTTGACAAGTTACAGTCCTTCAAGTTATCTCTTGTATTCATAAGCTTTGTCTTGACATGTACATAAATCTGTTCTATTTTTGGTCTTTAAATACTAATTATCCAACAACAGTATTTTTAACTTTGGTCTGAAAATGGTTTGACTTGTGCAGGAAAGTGAAAAGAATAAATAGTGTTAGAAGAGAAACTTGCCTGAAAAGCAAGTTAGAGAAAGTTGCCTGTTTCTGTAATTGGGTTTTGTTCTAGAAGTCCTTTGTTGCTTTGATATTAAATAAACAGCCAAGAGAAATTGGTAGCACGTTTTTTGAATTACACATGAACAAAAGTTACTTGTGCATCATTCTGTAATGCTTTGCTGTTTACTGCTGCTGAGTCTTTCTTCTGATGGACAGAGACACAGGTAACTGGATTGTTGTCATTTTTCACCAATCCTCCCTTTCATTGCCAAATTCCATTCCTCATAATTAATTTGAATTTGTCATGCATTGACATCCTAATCCCTGAGTTCTGAAGAACTCACGTGTGTATATTTCCTAGAGAGCTGTTGAACCTTGTATGGAGATAGTCAATATCCTTTCCCACTTCAGCCACGCCAGGGATTTCTGATCTCGAGTGTGTCACTCTCAGCTTTGGCTGTTAGAACATCCCTCCCACGCAAGGGATGCTTGCAGGTGGTCATTGCTTGTTCCTGCACAGGGGGGAGATTCACCTGCCCTGCTCATGAGCATTCCTTGTTTGGTGACAGCTGGGAGCCCTTGCTTCTCCTTCCCTTTGTCCTTTACATGCCAAAGCAGAAAAAACGTCACCCCCAGTATGTGCATCACTGACTCGGTGAAAGTCATTCTTGATGTTCTCGGGCCTTTCTTTTAGATTCATTAAACAAAGATCTGTGGATTCCAATAATGTGGTTTTTTCTTCAAAATTTCGTTTTAAGGGTGAAATGATCAACAACATAGAAAAGAACGTGATGAACGCGACAGATTATGTGGAACATGCAAAAGAAGAGACAAAAAAGGCTGTTAAATATCAAAGCAAAGCACGGAGGGTATGTTGTCTTTCTTAATTGTGCTAGGCAGTATTCTAATTTAGCACTGGAACATTTCCAATGTGAATCATTTTGTTATAGTTAATACTGAAAATTTATAATACCAATAGAGGACAGACACTTCTTGGACTATGAGAACAGATCAGCAGTTCATGCACAGCTAAGGGTGTGTTCACATTTTTCCACTCAAAGTTGCCATTACGGAGTGTAAAAACCACAAAAGGAGAATAAATTTATTATTCCAGTAGATAAATTCACATGTTTTTCTTACCAGCTTTCACAATACCTTAAATTATTCAGATTCTAAATAACCTTAAAAGTTTTTTGCTTTTTATCACTGGTAAACTTACCTGGATTTAAAGCTATAAAATCTACATGCTCGCAGGAAAAATAAAAGCGCTTTTGCTGAAACAGGCTTATTTTTTTTTTTAATCTGCCTGTAATTTTTAGTTTTACAGATGAATTAGGGGGGATTTATCTGTAAAACTAAAAATTAGGAGGGACCTATCCTCTGGGAAGGGTGTGGCATTGTGCCATGACACTGAATTTGTGGAGGACTGGAGTTCAAAGGAATGTTCTGGCATTTTCCATGGCACTTGTTTTGTTTCGGTATTTTTCTTCCCATCAGACACCAAATAATATATTCTGATATCAGACTGCTAAGTAGTTTATTTTTACATTCCAGTTTCCCCTTTTGATATGCTGTGCAGCTCGGTGAGGCTCTGCATGGTGAGCTGGATTTGAGGGAATAATTGATTTTCTGTAGATACAGATCTACACAGAGATACCACGCCTGGTTCATTTACAAAAGATCTTTTCAGAAGTGTTAAAAGAGCCCACTTAACATGTTTGTAAATGGTGCTTCTGTCATCTCTGATAACTGTATAGGCATTAATCACGAGTTTACCTGTTTAAAAATGTTAATGCTTACATTTGCAAGATTATACAGATAAATTTATCTCAATTTGAGAATACAGCAGGCTTTAATAAAAGTGCTTGTGGATCTTAGAACTATTTGAAAAATTGAAAATAAATGCAAGTGTTAATGTGCCTAATATTAATAATACCTTGTTTTTTGACAGAAAATGTGGATAATTATCATTGTGTCAGTGGTGTTGATTGCCATAGTAGCTCTAATTATTGGTTTGTCTGTGGGTATTCGGTGATGCTTGGATAACCTCAGCATGCATGGCTTCCTGCCACTGTGGCAGTAAGTAACTAATCAGCTAATTTGGCTCTTGTTTGCCCTGTGTCGTTCTGCTAACCCTCACTGTCAGCGCAGTGACTGGGGCAGGGCTGAGCGCCCTGCTGGCCCTGCCCTCTGCGCCTGTGCCAGGCCCTGCTGTGGATACTGCAAAGTGTCACCTGCTGGGGACCCGCCCGGGGCACGGCGAGCAGCCACTCCTCACCCAGCAGCAGGAGGAGGTGGCAGCAAACTGCCGAGGGCTGGCTCCCAGCTCCTGGAATTATTGTTGTTTTGCTGGAAGTTCACATCAGCAAACAAAATGGAATACTAACTACACTTGAGACTTCATCCAGTGGGGGTTTCTGTGGGTGTAGGCAGAGTTCTGGAAAATGTAGATGTCTGCAACCATGAAGTTGCCTTGGAGAACATCTTGAAATTTCTTACTTTGAAACTGTTTATTAATGCTAGACTAAAGGAAACAGGGGGAGATAACAATGTGTTTGGGACATGAGATTTTTTTCAGTGTTCGTGTTTTTGCTGTAGCAATGTACCATTTCTTGTCCAGATAATGCTCAGCCAGGCTCAGTAGGGAATAGCAGTTAACTTCTCTGAGAGCAGTAGAAATGCAGCTTCTGACATGCAGAATCTTTAAGCTCTAGGCAGAACAGTGCGAGCAGGTGTCAGTTCAGACAGCCCATCAGAAATTCACATTTCTCTACTAACACTCTTTTAACATCTAAGTTTCATTTCGGTGCTAGACATCCTTCTCAGCTTGGTTTGTGGGCAGGGAGCAGAATTCGCTGTCATTACCTGCAGTCAGAAATACCTGAGCCAGAGTCACACCTCATGCATTTACACAGAACCAGCTCCTTTTTTAACCCTTGCAACTCCTCTGAGCTATTACCTGCACAATGTTTTTACTGGTGAATTCCACTAAGGGAGCACATGGAGAGGTTTGAGCAGGCTGCAAATATTTATCCAAGGAGGGTGGCAGTGAGCAGTTGGTTAGACTTGACCGACATCTGTTTGTAATGATGTTTACAGAAGTTGGGCATGAGTAATAACCATTACAGTGTACAGGAAAACAGAGAAATGTTGCGCAGATGGCTCTGTCTTGTGACTATGGTTACGTGTGTGTTAGAAACAGGAAACAACAGGAAATCAGAGCAGTGGTCACTCCTTAGAGAGAAAATCCCAGCACTCAGCCTGGGTGTCAGTCTTACTGTGGCTCTGCACATATTTAAACAGTTCTGTCTCCGACGACGTATTTCAATCTTATCTTTTCTCTCTTTCCCCTGCAGAAATTGATGTTCATAATAATATGTGTAACTGTACTGCTTCTGATACTTGGAATTATCCTAGCAACAACTCTGTCCTAGCAAGCACATTCCAAGAGTTACCAACCTTCAGGAACTCCGAAAGATCTTCAGTAAAAGCAAACCTTTTCCACAGATGATGCCTTACGCTGTCCCACGATGATGACCTGTCACTAATGGTTAGAAATGAAAGCAAAATCACTCTTAATGTTTACTCATAAATGAAGATCAGAATGTATTAGGGTGTGCATGGATTTTGCATCATAAACTAGACACTTGTAAGACTGAAACTTTGTTTTGAGCTAAAGTAACTTAGGGATTTTTCACATCTCAGTGTTACAGTTGAAATAGGGAGTTGAGAGACTTGAGTTTTGACTTTTTGGCTTTTTTTCCTATTGCTAATCTAATTCTAATCATGACTTTAAGTACCTTGCCAGTGCTGCCTTTGTTAGCACTCTTGTGAATATTTTTATGAGATGTAGCCTTGTGTTTAAGTGTATTAATTATTCAGTCACCTTAACCTATTTAAACTTTATGCTTTTTCTCCAACAAGTGATAAAATATTTTATCCTGAAAAGACTACTCATTTAACTGCCTAGTGCATTACACTTGAGAAGAAAAAAGAAAAAAGCTTTTTTACACTTGCCAGTTTTTTTATTTTTTCTTTCAAGGTTAATTGCTTTAAATACTTCCTTCATGGTTAATAAAAAGTTAGTTGCAACATTTCTGGTAAAAGCATACAGCTCTGAAATGCTGAATTTGCACTTGAGCAGGTAATTTGACAGGTAATTCTTGTGCAAAGGAAACTGATGGATCAGTTTAGCCTTATTGCTTATATGAATATGACAGAAGTGACTTTGTAAAGCCAAATCAAGTTTTCTTGTTCTGAAGTTTGCTAACGTTGATGTATGAATATAGCACATGGGGATGAACTCCCCCAGGAGAGTCTGAAACTTAATACAAACTAAGACACTGATTTGTTATGAATCTGTGTGGCTATAACATATATGAAGTGTTTTGGTGAACACATGCCTGTTGTAATGCCAGCTTGCACAACTGGAAAGCTTCAAAGAATTCAAATGTACCCAAATAACTGCATTTAATGTTACAGGTGTTTTTTGTATTTTTGTGTGTAAAATATTTGTACCTTGGGTTTGTGACTCCTCATTGTTTAAGCATATCCATGTAGATATGTAGATATATTTACACGCAAACAGAAACAGAGGAGAGGATAATTTGTGCCTTTTTAAGCATAGTCTAAAGCTATACTCATCAATGTTTTCAGATACTCACCTCTCATGTTAACTGCAGTAACTCAGTCCTACAAGTTTAGAATCCCTAAACTTAGGTTTTGTTGAAAGTGTCTGAGATCAAAGTTACTCAGTACGTGAGAATTCAGACTTCAGAAAATTCAGCAAAGTTTACAGTTTCTGTTGTATGTATGAATATTCCTGCTTTGCTGGCCAGGTATACTGTGAATGTGCTGGAGCTATTCAGATGTCAAACATGTTTCAAAAAGAAAACAAATATTATTATTATTGGTTTCTTTACAAGTCAGCCATAAAGAAGTCGCTTGAAAAATTCGGCTTCAATAATGAACAAATTTCTTTTACCTCTGAGTCCCGAATGCTCACTGATGTTTGTGAGGAAGTTTACATGCAAAGTAAGGAAGGATTGGTTGCCTTAATGCTCATTCTAGGTAAATATATTTTTTATTCTGTAGTTTTCTAGATTTTTATCAGTAAATATTATTTATACAAACACGCAAATTAGATGGGGAGGAGGAAAAGTCACTCCTGCTGTTTAGCAGCTGGTTATGCCAACTGACCCTCAAAATCCTGTCATGTTGAATTGTTTTCTCTACAATGCAGTAATTTGCCCATCAAGACCAGAAATTTGAATAGGCTACTCCACAGTTTTTACTTCTTGTTGAACAGCTGCCTCAATGAGTTTGTTTTAAAGCAAAACAGACCTTTTCACATGAACCTCTTTGTTTGGTTCATATTGGAGGGGAGTCAATCTCTAACCTATGCACTAATAAACTCATCTAAGCGAGTCTGCTGTGTCTGTTCTGTGTCCGTGGCGTTACTGTGGCCCTTGGGAATATTCCCAGTGAGTGTTTGAATGGGGCCCGATGTGTTTTTGCAGTGACTTACACCAAACAATGGATTGCCTGCTCTCAGGGTAAGGTGGTCTCCTTCCTGCAACTTTTTACCAAAAAAGGTGTAGAGATAATTACGAAGAAAATAATGGGATATATTGATTTAAGCTGTGCCCATGGGGGAGCTTTTTCAGAGAAATGTTGGGGTGAGAAACACCAAGGTTTCATTGAGTGAGTGCTCTCTTCACACGGAAATAATTTGTGACAACTCCTGTAACAGTCTGAGAGCAGTGAGGGTTTGGGAGTTCATTCCAAAGCACGTGGAAAAGGAGCGGTTAATGACTACCTGGCCCTGAAAGCACAGGGAACCTTACGTGGCTGCTCTTGCAAAGCTCCGCGTGAGCAAAGTGCTCGGATTGCTTCAAAGTGCAGGTACCTGCTGCCAAACCTGGACAGGAGCGAATTCAACAGAATCAGCTAAAGCTGTTACTCTGCCTTAATTCTGCCTCTGCTGTGTCGTGTAGAACACAGAACAGAGTTCTAGGCAAAGGAGGGTTTGTTTATCAAAGCACTACATGAGTTTTGATGAACAGAAGCCTGATAAAATTGAGAAGACAAAGGGAAAGGAGGGAACTGCTGCCTGTGAGGAAGGATGCTTTGCTTTAAAAAAAAATCGCATTATTTAAAATAAAAGTTGTGCTTAATGTTGCTTTGAGAGCACAGTTGGGATGTGGGTTTTGTTTTGGGGTGTGTTGGGGGCATTCCCGGGGGGTGGCTGGAGTGTGAATGTAAAGACTTAGGTCACACCATGTTAAATTTGATTTGATGTGTTCATGGGGCTCAGGTGGCACCTCTGGAAATAGCCCTGGCCCCCTGCCCGGGGCTGTGCTGTCCCGGGCGGGTCCCTGTGCCGCCACAGCCCTGCAGCCGCTGTCACACGGAGCTCCTCTGCTACCCCCAGGGAGCGTGGGGAGTGAAAAGAGCACTTAGGAAGCATTTGTAGCGAGGTTCTGAAGAGGAGAAGCACTTGTGGAATACAGGTTTTTACAAAGGGAAATAGATGGAAATGGTAAGTGCTGACAAAATCGCTGTGTTTATGTCCTGTAAGGAACGGTGGCTGCGTTTGCATTTCAGTCCCTTTTACTGCAAATGGGGAAAGAAGGATTTGAATGTTCAAGGGTAAATAGTTCCTAGAAAATGGCCAAGTTATGATGCAAATAGCTACCAAGAGGTAGCACTAAGGAGGAAGGAGACGTGGATTATTCTGCATACAAATTGATATTGCCTGTAGCCACTCTTCTGAGAGAGTGTGACACTTGGGTCAGGCTGTGCCAGGTGCTGTCATTGAAAGCAAATTGGACTGGGCAACATTAAAGTGAGTTTAACGTGACTCAGTTGAGAGAGTGTGACTGGGCAGAGGTGCTGTTTGTGCAGCAGCTCACTTGACAGTCCTTTTACGTGGTGTTTGCAGGGGCAACTTCATGTATTTGACAAGGTAATTTGGTTACTATTGCACAAATCTCTGCTGTTTCTGTACTTCAAAGGTTTTCAGTTTTTTGAGTCTTCTGTTGTATAACGCTCAGCAACGTTTCTGCCATAGGGCAAGTCTGTTGAAGTTTTATGCAATTGGTTTCATGATCTCAAGCAGCATTTCCCCCAGTTTTCCAGAGGTTTTCCCCACACACCTCCAGGAATCTGGCCGCAGTGGAGATGATGTGCATTGGCCAGAGTGTGACTGATGTGGCAGGTTGGCTGTGTTCTGTCCCTGATCCAAACCAGGCTGCTGGGCAGGAGGGGTGCTGGCCCTGAAAAGCACGGCTGGACCCTGTTTTGGTTTTAATTTATTGCTGGGTTTTATGGTGAGAAAGTGGAAGGCAAAGCCTTTGAATGCTGGCAGTAGGGCAGACAAAGCTGTTTCATTCAGAGCTCCCTCTCAGCCGTGTGCACTTGATGCTGCAAGTTTCAGTGGGATGGAAAGGCTCTCAGAAAACACAACTCATTCTAATTGTACTCTCCAGGCCTTCCCTGGGATTGCTGATGGAAGCACAGCCACCAATCTGGACCCGAATAGGGAGAAGCTCTGAGACCTGATGCATATTTAGTGAGAACAATTAAGCTCCAGTCCCCTCTGCACCATCAACTTAAAGCTTGAGAGAACATCTAATTCCTGCCAGCTGCAGGCCTGGGCTCACTGCTCTGCCTGCTCTGGGAGCTCCGGGATGCTTTGGGGCAGGTCCTTGGCAGCTCTGTGTCACACAGGGAGCTCTGGATGAACAGGGTGCTTGGGGCAGGTCCTTGGCAGCTCTGTGTCACACAGNTCCGGGATGCTTGGGGGCAGGTCCTTGGCAGCTCTGGGTTAGAGGGAGCTCCGGGATGCTTTGGGGCAGGTCCTTGGCAGCTCTGTGTCACACAGGGAGCTCCGGGATGCTTTGGGGCAGGTCCTTGGCAGCTCTGTGTCACACAGGGAGCTCCGGGTGCTTGGGGCAGGTCCTTGGCAGCCTTGCCGGAGCACAGCGGCGCTGCCGGGGCGATCCCACCGATTCCCAGAGGCCGGGGCAGGGCAGCCCCAGCAGCCGAGCGTCCCCGGGAGGCTGCGGGCAGGGCTGGCTGCTGCCTCCTGGGAACTTCAGAGTGAGATGAGTGAATGCTGAGGAGAAAAACCTGAAACTTCTACATCTGCAGCAAATATTGTAAGACCTTTGACATGTGCTAAAACCCAAAACATCGCCTTACTACTAGAGTATTTTCACAAAAAAATACCACAAAAGCACAATACAAACACCAAAAACCCCGCAAAAAAACCACAAAAAAAGTTTTCATTTTCACAAAATATATCTCAGTTCTCTCTAGACTTTGTGGTTGCTGCTGACCTCCCTTTTCAAAATTTCAGTAATCACCTTTGTGCAGATTAATTCCCTTTCGAGAGTTTCGGATGTTGCTGATTTGTCTGCTGTGCCCTTTCCATCTCAGGGTTGGGTGGCTGCTGACTTGCTCTGCAGTTTTCCCCTTGTTACTTAATTTCTTTAATGAACTTCTGGTAAAGGCCTTTTAAAATCCCATGGCTGGTAAGTCTCAGCCTTCTGCAGTGCTCCAGATTGACTTGGGACCTGACCAGGAAAATATTTGTCACTTTTTTATTCCATTACATTAATTACTGGCAGTCCTGACAGAATGCTGTTAAAAAAAGATACTTTTCCAAATGCAGAGGTTCTCAGCTATTGCGCCATCTAACTGTGGGTCTTAGATTTCCTGCCCATTTCTTATCTTGCTCTGGCTTTCCTTTTGTTTAGGCTGTGGCTTTTAGAGATATAATTTCTTTTAATATTGAATCTGCTCCATGGTATTTGTAGTGAAGCAAGGGCAGTATGTGGGTTACTGGAGAGGGACAGTCATCCGTGATAAAGACAAATCTTGGTTCTCTCCACGCTGCTGCCAACCAGCTTTAAATGGGCAAATATAGCTGCAAGCAAGGGAGCCCGGCTGCAGCAGAAAGCAACGTGAAGAAAGAAATACATACATTAAAAAATCCCAACAAATTGCTTTTAACCATCTGGAAATGTGCAAAAAACCCCATTTCAAAACATCCTGGGTCTGAATCAGTTCATACAAGCACACATTGCATTTCCAGCTCGCATGCTTGCTCTGCTTTTGATTTTCCCTTTTGGCAATTTATTCAGAGTAGAGTTAGTGGGTAGAATCTCAGAGGAGAATAAAAGCCAGTGTTTTGAGAACTAATGAAGTAATTATCTAAAGCATTATTTACAATGATTATTTAGAAGATAATGAGACCCTTTAATTATGTTTGTTCTGCATAGCTAGCCGTTCAATAATTCAGGGTGTTGCCATACAATTTTCTCTATGTTTACTTTGCACAGTTTTTGTTTAGGAAAATGTCACATTTTTGTGCTGTCTGTAAAGCACAAATCTGGGCCCTCTTCTGGGCATTGTTTGTCACATGAAAATCACCTGCTCACTTCGGTTGGAGCAGGGAGCTTTTAGGTCCTGGCTTCTTCAGTGTGATGTGGAACAAAAGCAATGATGGGTGGAACGAAGCTGCACCCATTAAAGGCTGTTCTGGCTTTATTCCTATGGAGTATTTCCATACGTGCATTATCCACTGATGTTTGTCAGCGTTTCTCTTACTGGAGCTGAAGCTTGATAAACTTGCAGTTTATTTTCGTTCTGGGAGCCATAATTATGTTTCAAATGTAAGGTTTTTCAAAAAGAGCTCATTTGCGTAAGAGAAATTCAGAGCATCGTTAACATTTTAGTAGCTAATAAAAATTTCACCGCATCTGTGAGCTCGCTGCTAAAATAAACAATTCTACTTAAGCACATCGTTAGCAATGCCCGAGCCGCAGAAGCCTCTGGGGAGATGCATCTTTTGTCAGGGCCCTGAGCTCCCTCCTGCACCGGGGAAGCATCGCTGCAGCTCCGGGTGCAGTGGGTGAGGACGGTCAGAAATCAGGGAGGAAAACATCTCAGAGGGGCTGCAGGCTGCCAGGTCCTGCCCCAGCGTGGCTGGCCGTTTATTTAGGGTCAAATCAACTCCCACAGGGATCTTCCCACTGACTCCAAGAGATGCTGCAAGGGTGCCTGATCTCCTCCCCACCTTCTGTTCCTCTGAGGCAAACAGACAGCGTGGGGAGGAGCACATCTTTATTTCCTGGAGTAGATTTAAAATACATAACATAGGACCCTTCTGGAATATTGTAAAAGTTAAAAGTTCAAAAGGCTTATTAAGCAATACAGTGTTGGGTTTCACGTGGCTGCTATGCAAAAAGATCTAAAAGAAATGCATTCAAATAGTGAGCCTACACTTAATTATGAATAAAGTGAGATTCTGAACAAGTACAAATGGGCTGCTTCACTTTAGAAAACCCACCCAGCATCCCCAAAGCTTAAGGATGCAAGGCAGGCCCTGAGTGCTGAGGAGGGAAGGAGGAAGCAAAGGCACATGGAAAGGGAAGAGGGAATATCCCAGAACTGTGCCTGGTACCTCAGAGCTGCAGCTCCTGCAACGGTGCTGGCTCACTTTATTAAAAGTCAGAAGTCCCATAAGCCAATTTAGGCTCTCTCCACGGGGTTTAAATGCTCTCAAGCCACTTTCTCTCTGTTCCAGAAGAAGGCTATCAGTCACATTGTGGATCATGGCTATTCTGTGCTGGAGTCCCCCAAGGCAAATCAATCACTTTCCAAAGTGGATAAGCCCTTGACTAACGAACAAGAGAAAGACAAAGTGGTGAGTAACCATTTCCAATCCAGGGCATACCAGAATTCAGCTGAAAACTTGCCTGAGTTTTTTCTTTTGGAGAGGTGGAGTTACAGGCAACTATTTTTAGAAAGCATTTTAAAAACCTTACCGTGTAGAGGAACTATTCATAGCCTTGTTAATAAAATGCTTTGTGGTGCAGGATATGCCTCTAGTCTGCAAAACAATGAATGAAACCCCCAAGTCCTGCAGGTTGGTAGAGAGCTGAAAAAGGGGAGATGCTTTTTGAAACAGAAAGTGTGGCCAACGAGCACAACCAGAACGCAGCTACTCGTGAGCTCCAGAGTCACGGCTTTTACACAGCTCCTCTGGCTGCAGAGCTGGAGTGTTTGGGTTGTGTGGTGGCTGTAATCACTGTGCCAATTCTGCCACAGAAAAGTTGCTCTAGAGCCTGCGGAACTTCTGCCAGCAGGTCGCTTTGGGTGTCCTGGTGAGTCTGAACTGAGCTGCAGATGCAGCTTTTGGAAAGCAGCTCCTTTCACTTCGGTTGAGGAAATGTGTTTATCCCCACAGCAAATAACCCACAGAAAGGATTCCAGTTGAACACGTGTGTCTCTCTCCTGGCTTTCCCACAAGGCTTGCCTGGGCTGTCTTTATCCTCCCCACATCTGACATCACCATTTGTGGTGAACTGATGTCACTGTCCCGGAACAAACATTCGAAACATTCATTGTTAAAAATAATTACAGCTCCTTTTCATGTTCTCCACATGGAAAAAAGTCCCTGCCTCTTGAGCTGCCCACCAAGTGCTAACTTGATTTTTAAATAAATTAATTTGCATGTGAGGAAGGGTACATTTAGACTACTCCTACAATATAGAGCTATTTCTCCCCACTTATTTACACAGTTCCTCAATAGTCACTGACGGCAGGATTTTAAAAAAGTTCACCTAAAATTAGGTTCAGAACCACTCTAAGAACCACAGCAAGTTTCTAGAGTGGGTTTTCAAAGTGCTCAGCAGAATACTGAGTGAAGGGCATGTCTGCCATGGGGCTGGAGAGCTGCCAGTTGTGGGTGGGTTTGGGAGGTTAATTTTAGGTTTCAGTAATCCTGCCCTGTGCCTGAGGATCCGCTCCAGCCCCGAGGGTCACCCTCTGTCTGCTAGGACAGGCTGGGGGAGAGCTCTGATGCTCTGCCCAGGCCCAGGGCTGACAGCTGGGCACACTTGTGCTCTCTTGACTTTGAAACTATTTATAGACAGATTTTGTCACAGTTCCCATTTATACAGTTCCTCCTCATGGATTTTTGGGCATGGTTTTCCTTCCAGTATGAGGCAAATAAAATCATGGAACAAATCAGTCTTAGAAAGAAAACATAATTTCACAGGGCAATAACATTCAGCAAGTGTTGACATGTATTTTTAATCGCAGCTGATATATTTATTTTTTTAATCCCCAAAATAACAAAAATTACCAGAAACTTCAGGTGAGTCTGAAGAAAATAAAGGCAAAATCTCTGTTTCCCTGCAATCCAGCTGGATTCACACATCCCTACGCAAGAGCTGGGTTTAGAGTCCATATCTGCTTTCCATGTTTTTCCTCCCCAAAGCTGGTTCATTGCTAAGGCAAGCACGTGCTGAGCAGTGACTCAGACCTGTGGGCCAGGATGCTTTTCCTGGGTTTCCATTGAGCATTCTTTTCATCCTACACAGATATAAATAAGTGCCCTTGTTGACTTCCCTACCATTTATACTAGAAAAGTAAATGTGACGTTATTTGAATAGCATTAAAATGTCTTTTCTGTGATTAAAGAGGAACTGTTCCATTAACATCTGTTATAACCTTAAGGGTTCTGCTCTCACCCACAGTGCCACAACACAGAGCACTAATGCACAGGAGAGAAATAAAAGCTGAATTGCTGTAAATGATCAGTGATTGGACCATTCTGAGATCTGACTAGAGAAAAGAACAAACTCCAAACTTCCCTCTCCAAAAAGACCTTTTTGCTTGGTACTGTAAGGTTCAACTCTCCTCAAATATGAGATCCACACCTCAAATGAGACTGAACAGCAAGTCATGCTGGCCAAACAGAGACAGCCTGACTCACCAGCAGCAGAGCAGAGATGGAATAAGGGTAGTGGTGTTCGGAAAAAGAGATCTCAGGCACTCTGTTTACCCTCTGGGAGCGGTCTCGGTTATACAAGATTAAATGTTATGTAAAGTGAGAAAGCAGCTGCTTCGCCAGTGTTTGCAGGCAGCTCAGAGCGAGGGGCAGGGGCAGTTTCACAGTGGAGTTTGCTGCTCAGCATCCCTGAACCGAGGCAAGAGGCACCAACCCGCCTGCAGGAAGGAGCTGAGCTGCCCTGAACCGAGCAGGGTGGGGTGAGGCCGATTCCCCACGTGCTGTGCGATGTTTATTTGGGTTTGTGAGTTCTGGGAGGCAAGACCGGCTTACACTGAGTGTAGCACGCTGTAAAACTGACGCGTGCTTTAGCAATATCTGGAAATTTTAAAAAGCAATCAATGCTAAAATATTTATCCCACCTGATCCAGCACTGCCTGTTCACCCTGTGCTCTGCCCTGGAGCAGCAAAGGGCCCTCCCTGTGAGCTCCTCTGTCCCACCCAGCTCCAGGGGTGCCGCAGAACGAGCCCCCCGTGACTGAGCCCTCTGTGCCACCCCTGAGCCACCACAGCCACTGACGCCCCTGCTGCTCCATCACCCTCCAAATAACCCAGCGTGAACTCTTCCTGAGACTGACAGGGACACCAAACACCTGCAAGGAACAAACTGCTCCTAATGCTGCCACCAGTCCTCGGGGCTGCAGGGGTGTCCCCTCCTGTCCCCCCTCCTCACCCCACAGCCAGCACTGCCCAGGGACAGGAGGGGAGCAGGCTCGGAGGTCTGCCCTGTCCTGCCCGATGCCACATCCCGTCTGTGCCACGAGCTCCCCTGGGCTGTACGGTGACAACTGGGCCTCACCGTGCCAGAACAAATTCACTGAACAGCATCACTGAGACATTGCAGATCTATTCTCAAGTATTTTAATGACTTTTTAATTAATTTTGTTCCACAGTCCAGAGAGGGCAACAAGAAAGCAAAACAGACATCTGGAAAGTCTCCACGCTGCAGACCTGAGGGCAGGAGCAAAGAGAAGAGCGGCTCAATAAATGTCAGGAAGAGCAAGGTGAGTTTTACACGCTCTGAAACCTTCCAGTGCTTTCCTGCCAGTGGCTGAGACACCTCTCGTGGCACTGACACGATCCGGGGTGATGAATGTCAGGTGGAACCACTGTGTGCACCCTGCCTGGCACAGGGCACATGGAGATCAATCTCGGGTTTGCCTTCCCTGATGTTTGGTTTCTTTCATGGTCCAGCACAAATTATGTCACTTTTTTGCGGTTTTAGGGGTTATGTTGTGAATGTTACCCAGTTACAGCACTATCCCATTGTGACTTTTCTTTTTCACTCTTCCAATTTGAGTTATTTACTGCTTTTATTGTAAGACACCTAATTTAAAATATTGGTCAGTGTGAAGTGATCCTCCAATAAAAAAATCAGATGCTGATGTGAAATGCCTTTTGTGATGATTCCTGCATATTTGTCTGCACATGTGGCTTGTGTAAGAGGGGGATCAACATCTTTCCAAACCCCTTGAGCCTGAGGCTGGCACGGAAGAAGGAAGCCATAAGGATAACCCCGGGATGCCCTCGAGATGGAGGCACAGCCCAGTTTGCCCGCAGAGAAACTGCTTTTCCAGTGACATGGGGGTGCCTCAGTGAAAGGCAACTTTACCTGATGCTTGCTCTGATTCATCTTTTCTGTTCACTAATGGATCCACTCTCCAGAGCTTTCAATGCTTCTCCCTTCAGCAGATACACGATAAAAAATGCTTTAAAAAAATCAATAAACACTTAAGTGTTTGGCAACTCTCAGACTTTTTACTGTATCATTTACTCAACAGTTTAATGCCTAATAGAAGCAGCTCACCAGTTAAACATCCATAGGCAGATTTAGCAGATACAACACACCTCAGGCTGGTTCTGCTTTTCTGACTCTCTTTGTCCACAACAAAATCAGTTGTTGCAGAGCACAGGAGCTGTGTGCTGGGGAGGGACACCTGATGGACCTGCCTGGGGTCAGTGTTAGGGTCAGTTTGTGGGAATCTGCCCATATTCCAGTTTGGGGCAGAATTTCCATCACTCAGAATCTGTAAAGATGCCAACTCAGTGTGAGGTGGCCTGGTTTGCACAGCTGATCTTGGTCACGTTAGGGACCCCCTCCTCCTCGGGGAGGGGCTGCTGGGCTGGGCTGGGCCGGGCCGGGCCGGGCCGGGCTGAGCTGGGGCACACCGAGCACCCCAGCACGGGGCAGCCCGGATGGGGCTGGAGCTGGGGCTGGAGAACACCGAGCACCCCAGCACGGGCAGCCCGGATGGGGCTGGAGCTGGGGCTGGAGAACACCGAGCATCCCAGCACGGGCAGCCCGGATGGGTCCGGTACCCTGGGACACGCCCCAAGCGCAGGAGTGGGATGGATGCAGCGCCCGGACTGGTCCCAGCTGATCCCAGAGCAGGCACAGCCGAGCCCCGGTGCCCCAGGAAAGGGCAGGACCTGCCCAGAGTGAGGGAGAACGGTGGGAAATGGCCCTGGAGCCCCCGGGTGCGGGCAGGGGGAGCGGAGACCCCCGGGGATCGCTCCCGGAGGGGCAGGGAGGGCAGGGGGGAAGGAAGGTGTGAGGAGCAGCCTGGCACAGCGGCGGGAGAAGGCGGTGCTTTAATTTGCGCCTGTTTCTCACTACCCGCACCTATCTGAATTGGCAATAAACTGATTTGCCCCAGCCGGCCCTGCTGTGCCCGCGATGGAAAATGGAAACGATTGTCGCGTGTGACCGCAGGCCCGAGCTCTCCCGCCTGCCGGGCACTGCCGAGCTCAGGACGAGCCTCATTCCCCGTCGCCCAGCGAGGCTGGCAGCGCGGGGCCGGTCCCAGGAGGGTCTGCCCTGCTCCAGCGCACCCTCGGGAAGGCAGCGTCCCGGAGCCGGGAGCGCTCCCTGAGCAGCTGCGGGATGCGGCCCTGGGGGAGCGCGGAGGCAGCGGCAGAGCAGCAGCGCTCTGTTGCCATCCAGTGGTAACTCCATCGGTGCCTGCAGCCACCGAGCACGGCTGGCTGGGAGCCACTGAGGGGGGAAAAAAAAGAAAAGAAATTGTCTGCTTTTCATTTCTTTGTGTTATCCCTATCTCGTTACCCGTGATTGATCAAGCGAGATTGTCTCTTACTCACTTACAGCTTGAATGAAATGTCTGAGGAAGAAAACTTTTAAATAAAGCACTTATGCTATGATTTTTGAAAGAATTTGAATTAAATTCTTTCCCTCAGACAAAGCTTTTGCAAGAATGACATGAAAAATGTATTTTCTCCTTACCAGGCTGTCAACCCTTCAACTTCATTGACATTGTCATCCAATAACGCTGCTGTCATCACAAAAACAATCACCAGAACACTGCCTCTAAAGCAGAAAATGCACTTTGTCAACCTTAAGTCTCAACATCTGCACAATATCAACAAGCCATCCAAAAGCACAAAAGATCTGGAGATCCAACTGCTGCAAGGGGAGGGTGAAGAACTCCAAAATCAGCTGGGATGCCTGAGGGTAGGTAAAAATCCAGTTCTATTCTTGATATCAAACTGTGCTGGTAAGCAGTTACACTGAAAATAGTTTATTGATAGGTGTGTTAAACCCAAAATATCTACCTGTCCATTTCTCATTCAAACAGGTAATTTACACAATATTTAATACCAATAATGTCTTGTGTGGAGGAGAGTTTGGCTCTGAATTCACAGTATTTCTGGTTTAGACTCAAGACCTTCACTGAGGGTATAAACTTGTACTTTGGAACACTCAGTGGCATTCCTGTACTTTGTATTTCTATCCCAACATCGAACTCTTCTTGCCATTGTCTCGTACAGCTTTTGTGCCCCACCAGCAGCATCTCTGAGCCCTTGGTACAGCAGCAGATCACGTGAGAGGAATAACTCCCAGTTCCCAAAGGCTGGGGTTGCCCAGCTCCTTTCCCACCTACCCTGGCTTGGTCAGCAGCCAGAGGGAGTTCCCTGAGCTCTCGGGGTGCCGGGGGTGCTGGGGCTGCAGGATGTCCTGCTGCTGCTGCTGTGAGGAGACTGATTTTGGGGGGCAGAGGATTATTATTAGTTTAACACAAAACGTGACCTGCAGAAATACAGGTCCATGGCCACGGCAGAGGCTCTCGTGCAGTCAGAGACTGAGCTGTGCCAGACCCTGTGTCACCGCTGCCCCGCGTTTGGCAGGACAGAAACGGAGACTCCCCTGTGCTGCAGGAGGGGCTGCCGGGGCAGCAGCCGGGGCGCACGGCCGAGCTGCTGAGACAAGGCCGGCAGGAGCCGCTGGGGCTGCAGGGACGGCTGTCCCTGGCCTCCCGGGCAGGCCCGCGGGTGGCCTGGCAGCCCAGGTGAGCTCCTTTCTTGTCTTCTCATTCCAAAAGTGGAGTTGGGACAGGGAGGGTTCATCACCGTTTGGTTTATTGAAACAACGCCCTGCGAGATCGGCTTTCATACCAAGGGGAGGAAAACCCATCTCCTAGGACATATTTTAAAAAACTGTTTCATGTAGTTCAGAAGGACTGGAAAGAACATGGAATTCAAGACAGCCTGTGAAAAGTTACATAGTTACAATGGTATTGCACAGAGCCCTTAGCATCTACAGAAAGATGTCTTTTGTTCCCTTTTTCCAAAGAATGTCTGTCAGAAGGGAGGGTCATTCTTTGGGGACTGTTATCCTGGGGGATTCCAGGGCACACAGAGCTGCAATTCCCTTTCTCCTCTCAGCAAGACTGTTAGATATGTTATGTATATTCCTACATGCCAGTAGCCCATCAACAGCACGACTGCAGCCAGAAAAAGTTATTATCAAGCTCTATACTTAATGCTGATATTTGGCCACATAAACTACCAAATTAATAATAAAATGTTTATGATAATAAATCCTAACATCTTACAGTTCCAGTAAAATGTCAGTTCTCGTCTGCTGTGGCATAACAAGTTGCATATGTCAAATTTTTATGACTCAAACTGCTAAACATGTTCTTGAGCTGAAGAATATGTTTTAAAACCTTCATAGCAGTGAGTCTGTACTGGTAGTTTAAAAAACTAGTTGCTATTTTACTTTCAGAGTGACTTAATCAAATTTATTCATATAATTTTCCATATTTTTAGAACAAGGCTTCCATAAAGTTTATGGTAATTTCCATATTTTATAGTAATTTCCATATTTTATCCATATAGGTACCCACATACCCCCACGTACAGATATCCGTGTTTGAAACCCACCATGAAAAGGAATGAGAAGAGCTGGTTTGGCTCCGTGTGACACACTAATAACACCATTTCACAGTGATATGACAGGTTTTCAAGGATCAGGTTGGCCTGGCAAATTTTTGTTTTGTTTGTACAAATGCCCATAAGGGAACAGTCACGTTCCTCCGGTCTCCAGCCCGGACAGGACAGATCTCCAAAATGTGCCACCTGGAATGCTGTGGTGCCACTTTGTGTCACATGCTGCAGATCTGTGCTGGTGCTGAAGCACAGGGTGCTAAGTGCTCATAGAGTCAGAAGGAACATTTCAGTTTGGAGCTTGCCTGTAGCTGAACTGAGGAAAAAAATCTGACTTGCCAAAATTAGACTTAAAAAAAAAAAACCCAAAAAAAAAACCATTTATGCCACAAACTGGTTCTAAAAGTAAAAGTGCCTTGCCTGATGATCAGAGCCATAATCTAATCTGGGAATGAACATATGAACCTGGCTAGGAATAGCTTTTCCCTCAGAAAATGCCAGAGTCTCGTTGTTCCTGCTGCAGTCATGAGTAGTCTCAGGGAAGGCCATTCGGGGCTGAGATTTGCGCAACAGGGAGGTCTCGGGGACCTTATTTTCAGATTTTGGTGTTCTCATTGAGAAAGTTCTAGTCTTTCTAGAACGTGCCAGTGCAGATCTTCAGGGAAGAGCACAGATTGTCTATAAACCTTCTCGCCATGGGTTTTTCTTGCAATACCACATCACCAGGGATCAGATCTTTGGCTGTTTCATTCCTATAATGAGGCACAGCTTTGTCAGCAGCAGCCAGTTGCTCTGCAGATCACACTGTGACCAGGATTTAATTCCAAACCTCTGAAGAGAAATGTGTTTCATCCAAATGGGAGTGGTGGTTCTCGGTGCTGCTGGAAGCATCGGGGTGCCTGGGCTGAGTCAGGTGCTCAAACAGGGATGGCTGGGAACTGCTGCATCCAGAAATCCAGGCAAGGGAGTTTGGGGTGATTCCTCAGCTGTTTAGCACACCTCATGGTCCGTGGGTTCACACTGGGCAGGAACTGGGAATCCAGATAAGGCAAAACTTGAGAGAGATCATCTGACAAATCCCCCTTCCGTGGCTGCTCATTCCTTCCAGAGAAGCATCAGATGCTGGCAGTTCCTGGGGTCAGGGTACTCCCCCTGCACTTCAGCTTCATAAAGAACGATCAGGCTTGAGAGGAAATCTGCCTTCTTTTGTTGCTGCCAAGCTTTTCCGAAAATTCTCCTCCTCTTCCTCATTATGCCCGTGGGTAAAACTACGGGAGGAAGGCTGGTATCTGAAAGGGAACTGTAGGGAAGACATTATTGGTTTGAGGGATGTATTTCTCTAGATACCTTAACAGAATGCAATAAAATAGTGCCTTGAGAGTGCAATATTTCCTTCCCATGTAAAATACTAAAAGAAAAATGCAGAAATACCACTCAATATAATTCAGATTTTTTTTATGATTTAACCTTCATCAGCCTGGAGAACTCGGTTATGTTGTAGTGGATGCACTCCCAAAGTGATCAGATTCTGCCACTCGGATCATCTCTGCTGAGGAGAAGCTAGGAGCAAAAAACAATGAGAAAGCGATTGAAGCTGGGTTTCTAAAATTTGATTTATTTAAAATCTTTCCCTGTACCCCGTTACAGTGTCTCCCTCTGCCTGCTGGGGAGATGCTGCTGCATCCTAGAAGTTTAGTGGGAATGCGCTGCCCCCCGTTTCCTGGGGAAGAGGAGCGGCAGGATGGTTGGGATGCTCCAGGTAATCTGCCTTAATTCCCTTTGCATCGGAGCTGCTGCGCCTTCCATTGGGCAAGGCCGGGCGGCGGAAAAAAACCTGCCGCTCACATTTACAGTTCATTGGTTCGTGCCAGTAGGCCACAGCTGACCTAGCGAGCAGATCCTGCGATAGCAGCGCTCGGAGGGAACATCGGCTGTGCGGCCGCCGCCTCCCCCGCGGCCCCTCCGGCGCGGAACATCCGCGGCTCGCGGGGCTGCGGGGCCAGGGCCATGTGAGCCGGCCACGGGGCGAGCGGGGAAAGCCATCTTGGGGCGGCTGCGAGAGCTCTGCCGCCTCATAGGCTCGGCGGCCGTGCACGGCGATGATGCTCGCTCGGCTCCCCGCCTGCCCGCCCGCAGCGCGCCCGTGAAGCGCTGGCACCGAGCGCCGGCTCCGAGCGCCGCCGGCCCCGCTCCGCACCGCTCCCGATGAGCCCGCCCGCCCCCGGCAGCGCCTGAGCGCAGGTACGCGGGGTCTCGCCCTCTGGGAACAGCCGGGGCTGGGGAACGCTCCGCGGGCCCGAGGAGGGCGGCAGGGGTGGGGGTGCGTGTGCGGGGGGAGAATCCCCTTTCGGCGATGCAGCAGTAACTCTTACCGGAGGCAGGCAAACTTTATTATTCTGCAGCGGTTTGGTGATGCCCTTCACCGAATCTTCCCTTCTAGGTGCTGCTCTGAATAATAAAATGTGCCTCGTGCACGAGCACTAGGTAAAGGGATTAAACTCTTGCTAGATTATTCCATCCTTCCTCTGACTGATGTTTAATCTGATGTCATTTCCCAGGCACTTTTCGGGTTTCCAGTCAAATCAAAGCCATATTGGCAGGTTCGATGGCTGTGTTTCTGTTCGGTATCGGTGTCTGTGGGCAGAGTTGGCGATGACAGTGGCTGGTAGCTGTCCCTGCCCCCGGCCCCAAGCGTGGTGCATCTCCACAGAATGTGTTTGCTTTGCAAATGTGGATTGTCGTGTCATGGCAAAGTCAGCACTGACTGCTCCTCCACAGAGACACTGGCCGTGCAAATACGCGGCGTTTGTCTGGCATCCAATGCTAAATGAGACCAATTGCAAATAAATACCTCACCCTTTTCTCACAGAACGGCGAGATTTGCAGATAGCTACAGACAGACACACGGATATATGGGCACGACAGAGAGCAGGATTGGGGATGTCTGTGCTGCAGACGAGCACGTAGAACAGAATAATGACATTTTATTATCGCATATTCCCGTAAATACCAGTGAATTAGCACGTACCAGTGTGCTGTGCTCCGTGTTTCAGGGGAGACTGCAGGGCTTTATTAACCTCTTTTCCAAACTGGCTACTGCTTGTGGCGCTGGCCAGGGGAGGTGTGTCTTTCCCAGTGATGTGATGGTCGACATTACAGCTGTACATGGGCTTAGTGCAGTTGTGACTGAGGAAGAGCTGAGTGCACATGAAAGCTTTGGGTTTTCTTTTTTAAGCTGCTGCTGCCTGTTATTTTAGTGCTAAAACACTGCCTGGGCTGCTTTGTCCAGTGCAGGTGGTGATGCAGGGTTTATATATAAAATAACTCAGCAGAATAACTTACTGGTGAGTCTTGACACTGCATCTGGTAAATGCAGAGTCTGCTTCTTAAGGGATTGGATATATTTTGAAGAAATACCTAAATTCAAAGCCATTGCTTGTCACATTAAGAATTGCACCGAATATTCTGTGACAGGGGAAGAATACTATGATTGTTATCATCCAGATAAAAATAAGGACTATTGCTTGGCAAGATAGAAGAGCTGCCTTGAGACAACAGCATGAAATACTAAAACACAGACCAGGCAGTAGAGGGGAAGTTACAGCATCCCCATAAAGTCAATATGGTAAAAAATAGCTGTATATGGGCACTGATATGAAAGTTGCTGTAGTCACTTTGTATTGTGGCGTTTTTGATCAGGAGGTATTACATTTTTATTAGAGGAGGGCTTTCAAGTCTGCCCAGCTGACAAATGAAGAAGGTAATTCAGATCAAATATTACAGATGTCAGCCAGGACTCACCACTGTAGACAGCCTTTGAAATACAAATGTGCTACTTCTAGTACCTTAAAGGAGGTTGGGTCTTTTTTAGGTGCATCTCTGTTATTCCTTTTTGATCTGATGGTCCTGGTCAGTGGCTTTGTGCAGACTGTTTTCTTTTTAATGGGGAAAAGACCTGCTCTAAACGAAATCAGTGAAGTGGGAGACTGGGGCAGACTGGAGAGCAATCCTGATTTTCCCTAAATACCTGAATGAGTTCCAGCCTGCTAAAATACAGCATGACTGCATGCTAGAGGCAGTGAGCAGAGGGGCACTGCTATTACATTCAACTTTATGTATTTGTCTCTACCTGGAGCACTTTTTTGAGAAAGACAGTGTGTTGAAATTTCTAGAATTATAACCAAGTTACAGCTCTAAAACATCACATGGGTTTTAGGGGTAGGAAAAGTGAGATGGAACAAAATATGGGGCAGGGCAGTGCCACAGATTTCTTCATGAAAATGGTCTGAATAGCTGATAAATGCTGGTTTAGTTAACTGACAGTTACAGACTCAGAAATCGGAAGCATCTCTCTGTAGATGTGGCCAATCCCATACCCGTACAAGCTGTTCTTCTGTAGATGTACTTCTGCATGTACACAAACTGTGTCTCCTTGAATGTACCTCTGGTTTAGATACGTGTTAGATGTGCACACACCCGTGTCTGTAACCACTGACTGCAGTTTAGGTGTGTGACACTGAGCATTAAATTAATATATCAGCACAACAATGTTCTTATTACAAAGGTCTGAACCTTTCTGGGTTGCCACAAGAGAAATAAGAAGCCTGTGATCACTGGATAATTAATATCCTCGGGTATTAGGGGGTTTCCTTTCCGTGTGTCAAATGCCCCACCACAGATCAAAATTAAATATCCAAAATCATGCTGACTTTGTTCTGTAATGCGAAACTGGTTGGTTGGTCATGCATCAGTGTCCTGTCCTTTCAATATTTATGTTGAATGAAGCATGGTTTGACAGTCAAGGCTGTTTGTCATTTCACTGAAATTGTTTCAGGCCCTCATCACTGCTAGGAAATATGTCACACTAGCTGAAATATCTGTTAGTCACGACTTTTTTCCTGGGACTTATTTTTGGGTTATTATTCAGCAAAAGGTTCTGACTAAACTGGAATTTTGTGTAAATCCTTTGTTTCCCCCTCTCACAGCATTAGCCTGTAAATCCTATTCTGATAGCATGTCAAGCTGTATAGATGACAGTTCCTCTCTGTCGTTGGAAAGTCTCTCTGTGCACAGGAGCAAGGAACTGAAATCTATTTCAGATTTTCTGGAAAACACCTGGTGCCACTGGTGGTTACCCCTCTGACTGTTGATGTTTTTGTAAGCTGCTGGTCCACCACAGATGAGGATTATCATAGAGTGCTGCTGACAGTGGCATTTCCTCTGTTAGAACAGCATTTACTGTTAGAATTGAAAAATATATTCCAATATCATGATTAAAAATAGAACTGGAGTGTAGCCACAGTGCTGGGGAAATGCAGCTTCTCCCAAGCAATGTGCCATGAAGCCAGTTAGTGCTCAGTGGTGGAGAAGGGGCTCTGGCCAGGCTGCTTTGCTCCGAGGGGGCTCTGGGCAGGGGCAGGGGTGCCACGGCCCTGGAGAGCAGCTCAGGGTCCTCTGCAGGAGCTGGGGACTGAGGTTTGAGCGTGGCCACCGAGGGTTTCTCTGCTAGCTGGAACCATCCTGTTAAGTGACATGTTGGAGCCACGTTCATTCGGAGGATGATGATTGTACAGCCACCTGTGGCTGGGATTTTGGTGAGGATATGAGAGTGGCCTAAAGGCTTGTGGCTCGGCACTTTGGCTCGTGCTCGTGGCGTGGTGCTGGATCAGGAAATCAGAGTGGGGCTTCCAGCTCTGCCACGGATTCTGTGAATGGCCCTGAGCAAAGCATTTAGCATCTCCTGGGCTCTGTTCTCCTGCAAATGGGAATAATAACGAACTCTTTCCACTACATTCTATTTGTTTTATCTGCTTAGGAAATGAGATTTTCAGACCAAATACTGTTTTCTCCATCAGGATGCTGAATCCCAACAGAGGCTTCTAGATGCTACTTGTAAATCACTTGACAGTCTGCATTACGTGTTGTTCATCTATAGAAGAATATTGCTGAGTGCCAGCAGAATTTGAATTTGTTCTGAGGTTTCTGCAATAACATTTGATTAGCTGAACTCTCTGTTGTGCTCATGGGTATGTTCAGGTTGGAGTGAAGAGCCTCATTTCCCTGCTGGTGGCAGTGGTTTGGATGAAACATTTACAGTGCAGGTGTCAGGACAGAGGGAATGGGACTGTGGGTTTGATTTTTGCTTTTTTTTTTATAATTGTCATAAAGTTTTCTGTTTTCTGTTACAAACAGGCTCGATTTCTAGAGCAGTAAGGATTGCTGTGCCCAGGGTTTGCTGATCAGCAGCAGGGCAGGGTGTTCCTGTGAACAGTCAAGAGGAAGGCACTGAGAATATAACAGCATGGCACAGATTCTCCTCCCTGCTCTCATCTCATGACAATTAGAAACCCTCTTCCATTTTTCCGTTAAAGATCATCCTACAGCAAGCTCCTGTTCCTCAAGGCTTGATGTGAACACGGTGAGCTGGTGGGCAGCCATCACATGCACCCCTTTCCTTTCATGCTCCACCTCCCCCAGGACTGGGCTGATTTATTTTCTTTCACTGAGGAGCATTAATCATTTTTATAGACAGCCTCATTAAGTTTTTACACTGGATGTGTGATGGAAAAAAATACAATAATACCCCCTCTTAATAAGTTTGAAAGGGAAATAAGCCTTTCTTGAGGCAGGTTAACTTGTTTAGGGTTGGCTTAGAAAAATCCTAAATCAAGGCTAAATTCCTCCAGAATAGGGAATTTATTCTGGGACTGTACCTTTTCAGCTCCTGCTGAATATTTCTGTACCTCCTTCTTATAGAGCTGAAAAAATGCTCTTTGTTACTCCTGTGTGGAATACCATGGTGCCTTTCAGTGGTGTGGGAAGTGCATCTGCAGTGAGCACCCTGCCCACCTCACCGTGAATGTTCTCTGGTATTAATCAGCGAGGACTTCTACTGATCTGTGCCAGTTCACAAGCAGAGGGATGGCACAGCACAGTGTCTCTGGGGCTGTGCTGCTGCTAAACACTGACTGGAGATGGATGGAGCTGCTGGTGCTCAGAGTTGAGCAGGATGGAGCTCTCGGTTGTCACTGGAACCAGCGCTACGGGGCTGAATCTGGGCCCTGATTACTGCATTTCTCTCCTCTGTGACACTCGCAGTTTCTGTTTGTTAATTCTGACTTTCTGTTCTCCCCACCTCCCTGCCCCCAACCCTGCATATAGCTCAGAACCTTGAGAATATTCCGTGCCAGCTCCAGGGGTGTGTTTCTTCCCTTCTCCCTTGTTTACCGCGCGCTAATTAAATTTTGTAGGTGGCAGTTTGAAATCTTAGTGGGACGTGTCATGTGACTGCTAATGCTCTGCAGATCTCTATTACATAACCTTTAAGTAGTTTGGGAAAATGTGCTTGTGTCATACTGGGCCTGACATAAGGCTCTGTCTGAAGCCAACAGTCTGATCAGGTTTTTTATGTACGATGACTGCAGAAATCTTGTGGATGGTTTGTTCTGGCACAAGATTTGTGCCCTCGGTTGTCAGGTCAATTGTCTCACTCCGCGGAGATGCTTTGCAGTCGGCTCTGTCTGCCTTCCCTGCGGGGCAGAGCAGGGGAGGGGCTGGATTTAAACACTCTGGCATGCCAGGTAATGATCAAATGAATATTAAATGCAGGATGTTAGGAGCCCTTCTGCTTTCCTGATAGCTTTGCTCACCCCAGTTTCGAAGTGACCAGAGCACAGAACAAACACAGAAAACCTCTCAGTTTGTCCCCCCACCCCTTCACCTCCCACGGATCTTAATTGGGCTCTGGTGCATTATGCAAAATGAAAACATGAATCAATACAGAAGTTTAAAAAATGCTGTGTAGGGACGATCAATTTGTAATGCTTGGTAATTCATTAGGCTCTGGTTTGCTGAAGGAGCACTTCTGTAAATGACAGCAACGTGTCCACTCACAGACTGAGCTCTTCTGCCTTCCTCCCAACCAGAACCGTCTCTTGGTCACGCTTCACATGCAGTTCCACACTCTTGTTGCCTAAAACATCTTTATACGTCTTCATACATCTTTATACGTCTTTATACATCTTTATACACCTTTATGCACTCTCCAGTGCAGCTTAAGCTGCATGGATGGACCAGCCTGGGCCCTGAAGGAAATAAGGCTCATTTTGGTTTCCTGGCCAGGATGTGGCCGTGGAGGCTGGGTCCTGTCTGTGGCTCTGATGTGAGTTCTGTGATAAACCACAGGAGATCTTTGTGCCTCACTTTCCTTATCTGCTGGGAAGGCTCAGTGGCAATGAGCCTCTGTGGTCTTGCAGTGGAAGTTGTAGTCAGAAATGAGGAAGAACTGGATGAAATTTTGGGTGTTGGGTGGTTTTTTTTAAAGGATGTCAGACTTACAAGTTTATAATCTCATATTTAAATTGAATTGTGTGAAACTGCATTTTGGCTCGAGAAGGCCTTAGTCTGCAATAGCACTTTTCAGTAAGAAAACTCTTTACTGGGTGCTCAGGAATGATGGGTGATATCATTCTGTCCCTTTTGCAGGTGAGAAAATTTCAGTGTGCTTCAGGTTTATTTGCCCAAGATCATTCAGCAGGATCAATGGAAATCCATGGATATTGTTTGCAGAACCTGGTCTAACATTTATCCATTGAATTGCTTCCCTTAATTAAATGTTGTATAAGAAGGGAGGAGGGGGAAGTATTGATCTTCTAAAACCAGCCTTTTTTTTTTTGTTTGTTTCATTTTAAAGTAACTGGCTATGTGCTACTCATAGTAATGAGTTTGCAAGTGTATTAATCTTAAAAAAAATTTCTGCTATCATAAAACATGGCTGCAGTCAGTTTGTGTATTCTGAGAGCTCCCTGTTCACCTGCTGGGTATACTGGAACTATAAATGTCTCTTGGCTGGAAGGGTCTCTCTGCTCAACAGTCTTAAATCTTCTGTATAAATGTATTTACCATCCACTCCCTGTGATTTTAGTGACTCTGGTTTATTGGAAGATTAAGTACAGTTCGAGCTGCTGTGTTATCATGGTTGGTGGCTCCTGGATGAATTAGAATCAGAACAAAGAGGCAGCTGTAAAGCAGTTTTATGTGGTTTTTTTTGGTAGGGCAGCTGGGTAGCTCTGATGTTTTAGTGTTTAGGAGGAAACCTGCCATTAAGGCAGTCGTTCCTGGTAATCGTGGGCAGGGATGAGCTCCTCAGCATGTGGAGCTCTTCCAGGTCGTGTGCTGCAGTCGCAGAGTGACAGGGAGCTGTCACCATGGCAAGGGCAGCCTGCATTGTCTGGATGCAAGGCGTGCGGGACCCAAACAAATGAAGGGAGGAAGCTTCTGCAGGACTTGCAGCAGCAGATCTTCCCTTGCACTGTCAGCAGTGATCCTCGAGTGTCTCACCTGCACTGCCTGGGCCCTCTGGGCGTTTCTGGAGGATTCCCAGCAGGGCAGAAATGCCAGCATGGATTTTATGAACTTTAATGTCCTGTGCAGACTCTGCCGATAAGGGAGAGGAGTTGGGAGGAAGGGTTGGTCCTTCGTGTCACACCAATGTCACGGCTCTGACGGCTCAAATGAGCTTCAGCTTAACTCCTGCAGTGATGGGAGGTCACAGCTTTTCCTCCTAGTTCCAAAAGGTGACGTTTGCAGCCTGGGGAAAGCAGCCCTGCCCAGTGACTTTGCAGATATTGATCCCGGCTGTTCGATGCAAGTGAGAGTTTTGCCACCTTGGATATTGATAGTTACTAATTATCATAAACCCTAAACCTTATGCTCAGCTTGCAACCTAACTTCCCTTTTGAAAAATGTGTTTAATTTCTGTAAATACTGTTACAAAGAAATGAAGTGTATAAAGCTTCAAGCTGCTGATATTTTTAAAACCTAATGAAACAAGGTTTGCAAATACACGGTTTTTTCTTGTCTTAAAATAAGACAGAACAATTTAGAAAACAGAACAAGAGAGGAAGACAGGCTGTCCATGATGATGAGAGCTCAAGGAATCAAACAGTGAATGAGGCCGTTGGGCTGCTGGCACTGCTGGTGTGACACACTGGAGTCTGTGGGGCTCAGGTGGCTTCATTCATTCTCTGTGGGAGAATTGCTCTGAGCAGAAAGCAGAGAACAATACTGAAAGCAAAATATTTGTGTAGTGTGCATAAACAAACACGCAGGTTTCACTAAACATAACTGTCAGTGTTGGTGCAACAAGTGTGTGACCCTGAAAGTGACGCTGAGCCACTGCAGCATTCCCTGACTCCGATCTGCAGGGAGAGCTGCTGGCCTGTCCTGAGCACCAGCTCAGAACGAGGCACTGAACCCTTCCCAGGCAGCTGTCAGTCCAGAAATCCAGCTGGACACTTCCCAGGCAGCTGTGAGTCCAGAAATCCAGCCGGACACAGCAGAGGGAGGCAGCAGCTGAGGGAGCACAAAGGAAAAGCCTTCTTCTCCTCGCTCCTCACCGCACGTCTCAGCCCCTTTCACATCTCCTCTCTGTCTTCCCCCTCTCCTGCCACGTTGTGGTTTGTGTAACTCAAATTTAGTCTGTTATATGAAAAATTACCAGAACGTTTAGTCAAACCCTGTTGTTGATTTTTTAATATCCATTTATTTAATAGCATTTACGGGCCCATGCTGCTGTTGAGAAGGATGTTTTCTGATTTCCTGTAACTAAGTAACAGGAAATTTTCCCTAATGCAACTGGGTTATGCACTGTAGTGTGTGGATGGAACTGGCTGTAGTGAATTGGAAATTATTGTTTGAAAGTAGGTCTTTTGTACACCAGGAAAGGTGTCTGGAGCAAAGGACCCACTTCCACTGGTGTTCTCTTTGGGGTTTTACCAGCCCGGTTTTCCCACGTCAGCTCTGTGTGCTTCTTTGTGGAAGATAGATCAGATCCTGTAGAATTTCCCAGGCTACTGAATGAGGAAGGAAGAAGTGGAGAGGATTAAAAAACACCCAGTGAGAAGGCAGAGTGGAAAACAAAGAACTAAAAGGTAGCATCCGTTTATTTTCAATATCCATAAAGGGTTCCACTGCTGTCTGTCTGGACTTGCATCTTACAATCACTTGGTAAATGTGAGCTCAGAAATGCTCTTTGTTCAATACTGACGAGTGACAGAATCCTCCCTAATTCCTTGTCTTTGGAACTGGCTTTGTCCTCAGTCATATATCACAGTTTAGCTTTTCACAAGCTTGTCCTTTGTGCACTACTCCTCTTCCAAAGGAAAACTCTCAAGTAAGCAGAAAGGGACTGACCTTGACACCAAATCTGCCCCGAGGGTAGAAGTGAGATTTTGTTTGTGGTCTGTAACAATTGCCAAGAGCACAGAATTTTCATAGCAATCATGGCTGTTAGAAAAATGCAGATTTGAAGCACGGACCACTCTTTGTTCTCTGCAACGTTCATTAAAAGTCTAATTGCTGGCATTAACTGGGAAGAATAATTCATGCCTGTGAGCTGCAGTGCTCTTAAAGGTCCATGGCATTCCTATTATCAGAATTTCCAGTTTATTGGAATAACTTCAGGGCTGAAATGGGTTTCTTTCATAATGGGTTGGTGCAACGTATCTTATTCAGAGAAGTGGTAAATCTCACGTGCATGAGTCCAGCTGTTGCAATCCAGTGCCAGTGTGCGTGGGCAAAAATGCATTTGGGTTTTTATAGTCCATCAAAGCTGCTTTAGGGATGAAGGCCTGTGGAGTCCCACAGGAACGTTTAACTATCACTATCCATCATTACTGGATTGATAATAGACTACTATTACATCAATAATAAAAACAGCCAGTAAATACTTCAGGGGAGATATCCCAATATCCCGCGCTGTGTTTCATGTCTCCGCAAATTACCGGGCACACCTGGAAGGGCAGGAGGGAAGCGTGAGGAACAAGCCCCATTAGTTCCATCATCAGTAATTAAAATCATTTACAAAGAGTGTGGAACACTTAAAACACATCTTAAAGCTTTGCCTTTTTGTGTCAGTGTAGGATTTGTGTTCAGGAAGGATGAGTAGGAACTGGAACAAGCCAGAAGAAAGGGGCGTATGAATAAACCAGGAATTTGGGGAGCTTATGTTATGAAACACTAAAAGAGCTTATTCTTTGTTGTCTAATAGTGACAGAATGACAAGGTGGGTCTGATTTCATCACTAATTCTGACTCAAGCACAGACTTAGTGCTGAGTGCTCCAGTTCAAACACCCAGAGATTGCCAAGGTGATGGAAGTGTTCAGAAATGCCAAAAGCTGCTCATCTTTGGTGGAACTTTTCCACAGCATCTGTCTGGCTGAGGTTTAACCCAGCTTCAGTTTTTACCTTGTCTAAGTGCTTCCTGGGCTTATTCTCTGTCTGAATTCAGAAATTCTCGGTGAACCCTTTCTTCCAAGTGCTACAGGAATGTTATTTGTGTAAAAAAGCCCTGTTAGTTTTGCAGTATTTATGTGGTGCCTCTGGTACTTCCTCAGTGTAGGTGGCTGAATATTTTTCAATTCAGAGCTCCTAACTAAAAGCTGTGTCTGCTCTGGAAGCCCAAGGTTTCTCCTAATCTCTCACTGCCATCATATTTGTGAATAGTTCTGCTGTTCATTTTTAGGTTTTTCCCTAAGGTGTTCTTGGGAAAAGCAGAATTTTATTTCAAATTGTTATTCCCATGAGGCCAAATACATTGGGCTCTTACTTTTACTGTCTCCAGAACAGCTGCTCAGTCCCTCATACCTGGGCTTCAGGTAGAACGAGTTATTAACAGATACTCAATTTTTCTCCAGAAAGAGAACAGAAAATCATGCTAATAAATGGCTGCATTTAGGGTAAACTCCCCCTGTTAAATATGATCTACATTTTGCCATTATTTTGTGTTCTTTTAGATGCGTGTTTGTTACCTGGCCTGGTGATGGTGGGTTCCTGCTGCCCTGGCCGTTTCCGTTTGGAAGGGCTGCAGAGCAGTTCTGAAGATCGGCTTGCAGATGATCAAGCACACACAAACCAGGCTAATTTGTTGTCTCAGCCGTGGGGCTGTTTTGTGCACAACCTGCGTGTTTGTCTCCAGGCAGTTTTGTTTGATGCTGGTGGTGGTTAAATGAATTCCCCCTCAGTGAGGTGAAGGAGGGACTGCAGGCACGGAGTCCGCAGCTTTTATTGGCCTCTGGCTCTCTGTATCCAAGGGTACATTTTGAATGGAAGGGCAGCAGTTTGCCTTTTACAAGCACGGGATTAATGGTTAAGAAGTGTTAAATGCACTAAAGAAGTGGTAAATGCATTATTGCGTACATACATTATGTTTCATGGATTCGTATGATGCACTTTGCCTTTCCTGCTGGGATTTCAAAGTCCTTGCAGACATTAATTAACAAAGTCTTAGTGCACGTCTCTCAGGTAAGAATGATGATTGTCCCCATTTTGTTCAGAAGGGCACCATTTCCCCAGATTTCTGCAGTGAGTCAGTGACAGAGCTGGGAACCCAAACTGGATGTGCTGCCCACACCACAGCTCTGCTCCACTGAGTGAGCTCGCCAGGAGATGTGTAGGTTTCTGTACAATGTACATGAAACATTTTCAGTCATTTCCTGATGCATAAATTAAAATAAATGAACAACCAAAAAAAATAAAAATCCAGCAGTTGTATACTGGCGAGTGAAGCGATGAAAGAACACTTTGTGAAAAAGACACAAATTCTTTTATTGAGTGCTGTAAGGTGGTGTAGTTCCCTGCAGGAAGGTGTGTCTGGCTCGCACTGCAAATCCTCCTTTCATCTCCTGTCTGGGTACAGTGGAGGCACAAGCCAAGGTTTAGGGCTGGCAGGGATGGTTCCTGTTGCAGAAGAGCAGAGTGCATTTATTGCAGTTGCTGCAGGAGGCATTCCCTGTGGCTGGCTCGGATGCGTTGGGGAAACAACGTGGCTGTGATGCCTCGCTGAAAACCCTCCCGCTGTGTTGCCAGCAAACATTGTGCCTGTCATCCAAATGTGAAGATATTCTTCTTTGTTGGTTACGTAACAGGATTCACTCGCTCCCCATCCTTATTTGATAATTGGTTTGTAAGACAGACTTGGGATTTTGTGCGGCCCAGTCTGAGCACTCGGGGTCGTGTTTGTGTTGGACTTGACCTGAACGTTTCTGGTCTCACCTACGATGAGCTAAATTCCTCTCTGATTATAAATCACTGCTGATGATTTATTCTCTTAGCCTGGGCAGTGCAGGTGGACGCTTTTGACCTTAAGGTCTTCCAGCTGTAATTTCTGGGGGTGCTATGGCTGGGATCTGAGTTACGCAGACCTGTGATGGGTGATGGAGAGGAACGTTAGATCTGCTGCTACAACCTTAAAAAAAAAAAAAAAAATTCTTTCTTCAACTGAGAGGAAATCCTCCTGGTCCCAAAAATCCCGCTGAGAATCAAGAGGTTGCTGGAGGTTTCTAAGGCAGGGTTCTTTCTGAGAAAATCAGGCCAGGGTTTGCCTCTTTTTTTCAAGAATTTAGAAGAGAAAGTGTATTTAAAGACATCCATTCTCTTCCTACATGAACAGTGGCTAGAATTTCGCGTGCTGTCTGCGCTGGAAGTTTATTAATGTAATCACTCAGCTGCAGATAGTTAAAACATTGAAGGAATCAGGCTGGCAGGGAGCCTAATCACTGTGCAAAACCGAGCCATAGCACAGCAATATTAACCTTTCCCGTCTGGAGCTCTCTTAGTTTCCCTCTAGAGTGCTTATCTAAGCTTGCCAGCAGAATGTGCAAGGTAAAGACTTTCAGGAGATGTGGTGCTGTGGGTTTTTTTGTTTATTTTCGATTGGAATGGTGTATTCCAATGTTTGTGCTAACGGCTTTCGTGCAGAACTGAAACAGAACGTGCCCTGATTTGCTCTGTGAAGTTTTCATATCAATTATATACATCAAAAATATATATGAAGATATATATATGAAAATATATATCAAGAAAAGTTTTTATATCCATTCAAGTTGGAATTTCAGTTTGTGGAGCTCAGTCAGTGTAGAATGCTTTATCCAGATGTATATTAACAACTTACACTGGCAGTGATAAAGAAATAAGATATCCAGGAGAAATAGAATTTAGTTATAGGGAAAAATACTGTGAGCTTCAAGGAATCTTTAAAGTGACCACATTCCTTAAATGATGGAAAGCAGGAAATTGCAATGAATCTCAGTTTCATTAACTGGATCAAAGAGGAAGATAGATGTGACTTGCATATCATCAATTCTGCCCTTTTGCTTATGCAGGATGCAGATGGAGGCCGGAGAAAAGAAAATCCTTTAACTAATCTTCATATAACTTAATAGGAAAGTCAAAGTAAATTGATTCTCACTTCCTGGGCTTAATTCAGGACCTGTGATAATACAGTTATTTAACTTGCCTTTATTCACAGAGCTCCCCTGGAGAAGGGCAAGTGGCAGCAGCTCTTGTAGGCACAGTTCCACGTGGAATGAAGGTGTGAGCACAGATGTGTGTGGGGTCCAGGTGAGCTTTAAATGACTCAGAAGCAAGTGGGAAGTCAAGGTAAATTTGCTGTTAGCCTGGCCAGAAAGGGCCAGCTTTAGCTCCATCACAGGGACCATGAGGAATGACTAATGCTCAGGCAGTAATAAGTTAGAAAAATCAGATGGAGAAAGAAAGCTTTCTATTTTTAGTACCTGTCTTAGAGTGGAAATAAATTACATCTTAAAGTGCCCACTTCTTCACTGACTGTAAGAGGGCCCAGACAACTCGAGTGTAGGTGTTTGTATACCTCTAATGAGAAATAAAATAATCCCATGAAGATTTATATTTTCGATTTTGTATAATAAATGGTTTAATTTTTAATTATAAACATCTTTAATCTCAGTAGCTGGAGAACATTTTGAAAAATGTTTGATGCTAATAAATGTTGGTGCATCATTTATAATTTCCATATAGATGATCCCAAATTCTTACTTCCTGAAGAAAGTTGTGTTTGTTATGCTAAGGGGTGGCTCGGACCTGAAGAGTCAGGTGCAGTGTGGACACGTCTCTGTCCGATTGACACTCCACAGGCTGGGAATCTCGTCTGATGAGCCCATTAGTGCCCGGCCAGGCTGACAGCTCCCTCACCTGCAGAGCCAAAGCTGTGACTGCGGTGTTTCTGGAAGGCAGGGGAGGCCTGCAGGGCTCAGGTGGCCGTGCTGCAGGGCTGCTCTGTTTGCTCATGTTTTTGGCTGCCTGTGTGGGCACAGATCCAGCCGGGCTTATGGCAAAGGCTTGCACTGGGAAAAAAAAAAGCTCTCTCTCTGCAGGTTCAATTTCAGTTTTGGCAGATTCATTTAAACGTGGTCGTGGCATCGTTTATAATTATCAGCAGAGCCCTGATGGCCGCTGATCGCGGATCAGAGGCAGCTCTGCTGTTTGCCACACAACTGGTCAAAGCTCTCCCCTCGGAGCGGGTGCAGGAATCGTGGGCTGTGCAGGACAGTGCCAGGATGCTGTTTGCCTCGTGAGGGGAGATCCTGTTTTTGCCAGAGTGAAGCTTTTGCTGCTGCCAAAATGGGGATGTCCAAGTGGGATGGTTTGGCTATTGAGAGACACCAGCTGTTATCAGATGAGTTCTGGCTTCAGTCCGGGTTCCAGATTTCTTCACAGAGATGAATCTTCAGCTCTCGTCCTGTTGTTTATGTCAGAGGCAGTCAGACGTTTTCCTGACTGTCATCTTCTCATAAAAAGCCACCTCGAATCCTTTTTAAAGGATTTACATTTTATGTTGATAATACTTCGGGCTTAAAGGCCTGATTCTCCTTAGACTTGTGGTAATATCACTGTGGGATAATGCCAGTAAGAAATATATTAGTTACGTGTGTGAAATGAAAGAAAAATTGGTCTGGCTGATACATAATTCATTGAAATAGAAATCAACAGCCCCATGGAAAAGATAGGTATTGTGTTAGCTAGTGTGGAGCTCTGCAGGGTGATACAGTGGCTTGTTCATGTTTGTTGCTAACAGCTGAGGTGTGAAAGCTTTGCTGAACGGGGCTGTAGCTGTGACAGCTTTGTTCATCTGCTGTCAAGTGGACCACGGAATCCTCTGGACTTTTATAAAACCTGAATGTGAAGTCTCTCTTAATATATGAGATGTTGTGAATTTTACTATTAAAAAGAATAGTCTAGAAGATTGGACATAATGGATATCTGGTGCTCATAAAGACTTTTTTTCTTAGTCAGGGGGTTTGTCCAGGTTTGAGCTGAGAGTTAAGGCAAAGCTTCCTTACAGTCTGTGAAGAAAGGTTCTGCACACTGGGCACAGGAGGGATTCCTTACCCCACTTTCCAGCACACAGAGGGTTTCCATGTTTGCAGCATGAATACAATGGAGAAATCATCCAGCCTTATGCTCAATAACCTTTTTCTAATTAGTAAATTAGGTAAATTATTTGATACTTATACTTTATGAAAGAAATACTCACTAGTATAGACATGTCTCTTGCCTCTTTATCTTACTTTATCCTTGTAAATTTTATATCAGAGTGTTAAAGAGTAATAGATAAAGCAGTTATTCCATCTAGATAGCCAGATTTGTATTCTCCCCAAGAATCCCATTTCTTGCTCTGGCCACAGGATTTATTGGCACGTTCTGTGATAATCTGCTTTTTGAGACTTACAGCTAGAAGTGTCTTTTAGCTGTAACAGCAACATGAGTCATTTGCATCAGAACTTCCTGCCCAGAAGGTACCAAAGTTGCTTTGAATTTATCATAGAAACTTTGACAGCAGACTCTCACTCCGAATTTAGGGTGGATTTCTGCAGCTAGGTGTTTAACTAATTAAATTCAGAGCAATTTGGCGCAGTAGCTAAAAATATGGGAACCCTCAAGACTGCAGTGCTTTGGAGAATTGGTGTCAGCTCCAGCAAGAGCCACTATGGAAATCAGAGTGATTGAGAAATTTTTAAACGAAAGGGCAGGCCAATGTGATACTGACTGCAAAACAGAGGAAAACTAAGGGCAGGATATGAGAGGTGAGGAGAGGCTTTTGCAAACAGGACTGTGCTCAGTGGAGCTCCCACCAGTGCTGGATTTTGTGAAGAGTTTCATTTGATGGATGAAGGGTTTGTGTGCTAAGGAGGTCTTACAGAATGTCTGCTTCAAAGAGAGGGAGCACAGAGCCATGGGGATCTTAGATGGGAAAAAGTGTGGAGAAGTAGTTTAATAGTTTCTAGTTTAATATGGTTGCTGAAGATTTTATTGTTCAAATTTTAAGAAAGAAGAAAACAAAAGCCCAGTCCTTAGCTGATTTTCATTCCTTCATTTGGAAGGAAGTAGTTCACTTTGCCATGAGGTTCACTTATCAAATCAAAGTAAATAATAGTTTTTCTGCAGTTTTTTTCCATTGGTTAGTGTGAGCATTTTATTGCTTATCAGAGTCTTTTTCTTGTTGACTGTCTGCATTCATTTTATCATTCTGGTGATGCAGACTCTGGATGTTTCTGTTCCAGTGCTGGGATTGCATGCCTGGACAGCCTCCAGTACTGCCCATTGTTCTGTCTTACTTTGAGCTGCAAGTGACAAGTGAGCTCTAATTTTTAAATTTATTTATTAAAAAATCGAATCAACAATCTTCCCATTCACAATCAAGACCGCCATTCACCCAAAGCTAGATCTGTGTAATTAGCCACGAGCCAAACTCTGCATTTTCAGTAGCGTTTCCTCTTTGCTGTCGTGGTGGGAATCGTTCAGTCTGGCTGATACTGGAAGGATATTTGAACAGAGATAGAAGGATTTTTTTTGTCTGGTGGCAAACACGTCTTACTCATTTATTCTTGATCCTGTGAAAGAGCTGACAGCCACCAGCGTAGTTTCACTGGCAGCCCAAACTAGTGGAGGAAGCAAGATTATTGAAGGCAACAACCTTCCACATCCCGGCCAGAAAATGGGTCTGAGTCTGCATGTCAAGCTAGAGATTTGTGTCTATCACCAGAGCTCAGTTTCAGAAGGAAAAGGGTTTGGGGTGTTTTAGCTGAAATCAACAGGTTCAAGTTGGCAACTTCTCGGAAAGTTCAGGTTACTTTTGTGCCACCAGCTGTTACTGAGCTCTTTTGTGGTGGTTGCTGTCCTGCCCACCTTTATTGCATGGCAAGGATAGGAATAAAAACGAAGAATGCCACCTTGAAGATAGAAGTGAGGAGTTGTAGTTGGCAGTTTCCTGCTAACCCAGAGCCCCGGGAGCACAGACGTCCGTCTGTCCCGTTCCCTCTCACCCAGGAGAGGGCAGCGCCAATGCACCGCTCATCTCATGTGGCTCTGCCCAGCGAGCCGTGAGGGTTTCCTTCAGCGTGGTGGAACTCGGGCAAGTCTGAAATACCGAGTTTTGAGATGCACTGTGCAACTGAAGGTTCAGTGTGTCTCTCCATGGACATGCTCTGGATGGGTGTTCAGCCAGGAATCTGACAGGGCAATCTTTAACTGCTCCACAGCCCCCAAACTGAGGCAGAAACTCTGAACAGAATACAAAAGCTCTGAGAAGAATGATGGATGTTCAGATAAGCCTGGGCTTTAAAGCTCACAAATGGCACAACTGGCAGTGATGGGTGTTGGACTGTAAGGAACATGATATAACATGATTTTAAAAACATCAAATTAATTCAGAGTCCACTCACATGACCCATTGTCCTAAAGTTTGATACCCTGGTTGCCTGCAGCCTGAAATGTGTTCAGAAAGCTGATGGAAAACACTGTGCAACTCCACCAGGTGTCATCAGTGGAGTATTTTGGGATGTTGCCTTGTCTAACCAACGAGCATGTTTTGTTATATGCTTCTAAAAAATTATTTAACAAGAAGTTGTGACTGTTTCTTTTGGAGCCCACTTTACGTTTTCCAATGACAGCTTGCTCTCGAAACTGCCCATGTCATGGGGATGATTAGGTAGGGACCGTGCAGATAGTCACCCCTTCTGGAAAGCCAAACACTCCTTCTCTTCAGATGGTTAGGAAGAATTCCTATCAAGATCACTGTGCGTATTTTTGATAGAGTTTAGATTTTATTTATCTTGTAATTACTTCCCTTTCAAGCATCCAGGTTATCGCAAGGTAGTTCTTTAAGCATTTTTCTCTCAAAATCTGATCTCACCTGTGTGAGCATTTGCTGTGCTGCCCTTTGGTTGCTGTGGTTTGCAGAGCCTTTTTTGGAGCAGTTCTGGGCTGGGGCTTCCCGTGGCTGGACGGGAACTTCCCAAATGGCCCAAATGGGAACATTCCCAGGGTGTGGGAAGCACGCTTGGGCTTGCAGGGAGCACAGGTAAAGGATGCAGAGTGGACCTTTTGTACTGTCTGGGCTTTGTGTAGGAAGAATCGGCTGGGAAACCTCTGAGCTTCCCTGACTTTCCTGAGGTGCCAAATAGAATAACTTGAAAAGAAACTTCAGTAAACTGGATATCAAACTAGAGGGACAAGTATAAATTTAATTTAATTAAAGACACTAAAATCAGGCAGGAAGATTATGTAGCAAGAACCCCTAATCTGCTGGAGAGGGCCTGTTCCCCGTTAATAGATGCAGCAGGGCCTGAACATCTTTGTTTGCTCTCTCCACTTTGACATGTGTGCAGCTGCTTCTCCTCCCTCTTTTTTTATTTCATTAAAAAATATTCATAAAAATGAAACACAGTTCCATCTACTGCTTGTGGTCCTGTCATCATTTGGAACCACCTTTTTCCTCAGTTTTCAGTGGCTGGTAAAGCCTGATTTTCTCTTCTGTGTCTGTGTCCCATAACAGACCCCAAAAATAAAAGGCTTTAGAACACTTCCTTATGTGTCTGGATTCAGAAATTACTAAAATTCCAGGTTAGTCCTCCTTTCCTTCACCCAAATTTTCCTTTGGTGGAATATCTCCCATGTCATGAATATTTCCAGTCTCCTCTTTTGTGCACACAGAGCTCTCTCACAGCTCTCAACCTGCAATTACAGCTCTCCCTTATAAATATTTAAATGGCAGTTCAGCTTTCCGACAGAGTACACCAGTGACAAAGATCAAGCTTTCTGACCTTTTGTTAATTTGCTCAGTGAAAAAGGATTCCCATGGTCTCATTTTTGTATTTAAGAGAAGGAATTTGCATACAGAGAAGGTGTTGGCTTTTCTCATTCTTGTTGCTAATTTCCTTTTGGTACATTTATTCTAAGAGATCTTAAAGAAAAAAGTCACTGGATAGTTTTATCAGTTGTGCATGAGAATATGAAAGACAGAATTGAAGAAAACACAGCGCCTGCCTACCCCCAGAAACTGAACTGACAGAGGGCTAAACAACGACGTGTGTCAATGTAATCACGAGTCCAGTGGATTTTCAGGAACTGCAAAATGAAAACTGTATCAGGGTTTTGTAAACCTTAGCTAAACATTCGTGTTTCTTTGTATTTATTACGAGCTTACTGTGGATATTTCCAAGGAAGGAATTGCAGTTCCTGGAGCAGAGGCTGGGGCCAGCCAAATCCTGGGAAAGCTCTGGTGCTGGCCCTATGGTTTTGTTGGTGGCTCTTTGTTTCTTATTTTATATTCAGCCATAAATGAATGGACATAGCTATAAAGTTGATTAAAGAAGGGACTTAATTAAGGGTTGTAATTGAACTACTGGAGGAAATTACAACAGAATTGAAAATTCAGAATGAGCCTATGTGATGTAAAGGCTGATGTGTTGAGGCAGTAATCTGTATGAAATAATTGATTCTGTAGCCATTAGTCTTTTCTAATGAGATTAAGGACGGGGTGGCACGATCTCGCTAATTAATTTGTTTTGTGACTTTGAAATATGATGTAATGGTGCAAAAGTGGTGATTGTTTGACACACCAAGAAGCTCTCAAACTGTAAGACAAATATCATCAAAGTAATTCTGTATTCTCAGCTGTAACAGGGTTGAGGATCATAATTGACTGAATATTAAACTGTCAAACCAAACGTCCTGCATGGTGCAGCCTTACTGATGGAGAGGCACCAGGAGAGGCTCCTCCAGCTTCACAGCTTTTAATCCTTTAGTAGAGGCTCTGTGTGAACTGCTGTGGGCAGATCCACACTGGGGGCTTGTGGAGCTCTGAGACAGGCAGTATTTCCTGTGCTGTGGGTACTGCGTGGTGTCATCTCCCGTGTCTGAATCTCTGCCACATTGCCTTGCATTGCCACAATGCAGGGAATGAGCTTGTAGTATCTTTAACCTAAAAAATTCACTGTGCTCCTAATCCAAGGTTTCTCTTAGTGTTACCTACTTAGACTTCATAGGACAGTAATAAATTCCAGTAAATTAATTATAGACAGTAAATAAAATAGATCATCTTGGTTAGTGTCTGTATTAAATGTGTCTTTCTCTGCACACACCCACACAGCGCAGAGCTGTAAAGCTGTTATGCACTGTAATGCTGCTGATTGTTTCACTAATACTGAATATTTATGCTGTGGTAGAGGCGAAAGGAGAAAGACGTGTTAAAAGCAGAGGTAGGTCAGGCAAACCCTTTCAACTCGAGAGGAAAGATTGAAATGTGTTTTGTGAAGGATTTATTGAAGTATCTTACATTACAAGCTCAGCATTTAAGAATGGCTTCAGTAGAGTGATAATTTATAACTGCTGACGCTTTGCCTTCTGTGTTGAATGTTACTGTCCTCTGTGTAACTTGGCCACTGACTCTTTGACCACAATGCATTCATCATTTGCAATTCAGGACCAAAGTCAATTGCTGAATTATTTCTAATGTATAGTCAGAGATCAAAAAAGATCAGACACGGTGACAGCATCTTCCAAATTAATGAATGTTAGAAACAAACTCATTTGACCTTCTGGGTGCGGCCCGTCAGTGTTCTGGTTCCTGTGCAACCTTTGCTGTGCAGTTCATCTCGCGCAGAGCTGGGAGCAGGACCCAGCAGGAGCAGCAGCCTGGCACTCGGGCTCCTGTCAGGGATTTTCCTAGGAAGACTTTTCAGTTCTTAGCAAACTCTGCTGCCATGTGTGTGCTGTAGCAGTGAGCTCTGGGAAGGGTCAGCTCCTCCCGCTGTTTGTGTCACCTGAACCTTTCCCGAGTGAAAACTCTGTAGGGATTATTACCATGAGGTTATGGCTCTGACAGGATTTTTACCTGCATTTATAGACACTGCAGATACTAGAGCAGTAAATTTGTGAAACTGCAGGGGACTCTTTGTCTTTTTTACTCAGAGAGCCCTAAGGGAAGGCTGGGATTCCACGAGAATGGTAATAACTCTTTGCAAAACACCGCTCTGATTGCAAATCCTGTGCTTGAACACCAAGCTGCTGCTATGAACTTGCATTTTTAAGGCCCATGCCCATGGACACAATCCTTGCAGCAAAGCATTTCCATGGTGTGAACGTGCTTCGCTGCATTTATGTCTGTGAGAAATAATGCCATCTCTCAAAACCAAACTTGGATAACTTGGACTGCACGAAGTGACTCCTCAAAATAGATCTTCCCCCAGCAAAAGGCTCCGTCACCAGAGTTCTTTAGCAGGCAGCTTGCACCTTGCTGAGGCGCTCAGATAGACACGTTCAGGGAGATTGAATTACGATCCTGTTCAGCTGACACAAGGCAGCCACCAGCTCTCCTCAGGAAAGTCATGAATAAGTAAAAGATCCGGAGCTGCAGGCCCAAGGCCAGCAGAACTGTGAGGATGAACCCTTTTCTGAGTGATTTCCCGTGTCCCACGAGTACAGCCTTGATGCTGGCATCAGAATTAGCTTTGTGCTGATGAAGACACCAAACATTATGTAAGTAAAGGCATTTAAAAATAGATGGCAATGTGGGGTATGAGTGGAAGTATCTATCATTAACTCCGCGCAATCTGTTAGACTGTAACCTCTGGTATTTAGCTCGTGCATATAGGATGCAATTCACATCCCTTGCCATTCTGTGTGTGGAGGGACACGATCCAAAGGTATTTTTAGAATTCCATTTCAGGGAAAAAATAAGAGTCTTTGGAAGAACTGATTCATGCTTATCATCCTTTCCCCTCCTCTGTTACATTACGGGTTTTAGCACAAATCCAGGCTCCGGAGGGTGTTGTGCTACATTCGTGTAACAACGAGGGTGACTGGAAAGAGAAGTTTGCAGTTTAGCGGCTGATTTGGGTTTAATGAAGCAGACGGAGAGTGTGGGAGGGAGTTCTGTGGCACTGCTGGGGACGGTGTGACCTGCTGTGCCCCTGGCCGGACAGTCCTTGGCCTTCCCGGTACCGGAGCAGCGGCAATTCTGAGGAGGGCAGTCGGACACCTCTGGCCCGTCGGGAAGCTTTCTTGGGCAGCAGGCAGAAGCTCAGGGGTGTTTGTGTGCAGATGCAGCCCCTGAGCGGGCAGAGCTGTTGGCTGCAGAGAGGCGGGAGCTGCCACCGGGATGGTTTCAGCAGTTTGCAGAGAGGACAGGAGCCGGGCGGTGTGTCCTGGCGGGGAGGGAGTTACTGTCGTGTTCTCCGGCGGACTGCAGGGTGTTGGACCCGAGGACACTGTTCTGTGTGGCTTTGAGCCTTTCTCACTTCCCTCCTACCCCCTCCGTGTGGCTGAAATGAAGCCGTCTCTGCAACGGTGGGGGCTCACCAGAATTTATTTTGCTGAGCTTAATCAGCACATCTTTCTACTCAGTGTTTTTATTTTCCAGTTACTGAACTGCAACCCAAATCAAACATTATGGAAAGGTGCCTTAGTGCTTCAGAGCCCTAGCTGCAACACAATTTATTTCTAAACCTGCTCTTCCAATAGCTCTAACAACTCTGCACCTGGTTATTTTCACCTGAATCTTGCAAAAAGAGGGATGTGAGGATAGAGCACGTGGTTTGGAGTTGTGAAGACTTTGCGGAAAAGTGAGGACACAGCAAAAGTTCTCACAGAAATTAACTGCAAAGGTCCCTCTGTTTTTAAGAAACTTTCCCCCAGTTTTTGTGTTTCTTGAAGAAGCAGCTTAAAGTGCTGTAGGTGGCATTAAAATTGATTGACTTGGTGTGAGGAAGGGAAGCTGATTTTGCCCGAGGGAAGAAGTGCTTTATTGGATCTTTTCTGGGGTTATGGAGCTGAGCTGTAACCAGCTGCGATCTTAGCCAGGGATCTGGGGGAGTTTTCCCACTGGTTTGGATTTTGTCTCTCTCAATGATTCATGGTCTCTATTGAGTCATTTTGCAAATGGTGTTTGACTGCTGGCCAGAACAAGAAATGCTTAGCAGAGAATTAAGTGGATTTGAACTATCCCGAATTGAGGATCCTTCAAGTTTTCTCAGAAACTTGTGGACTTCAAAGGATATTTGCATGAAAATATCCTTGAGGGGGATATTGTTGAGGGGGTTGTTCCCAAACCTTTTTGCAAAGGAATTTGAGAATGTTGTCTGCTCTGACTCCATCCAAAGAGATTGGAAATATCAAATCTAAAGATCCCTCTTAAGCTAAGGAGTACTGTGAGTTGAGTGGGTGAGACAGCAAAAACCCTCCAGGATTTCTAATGGTGCTTTGTGTTAACCTTTGCTGGAAATTTGTTGTTAATACAAAGAGAGATTCTGGCAAACTTGCAGACTGTAATGATAAATATTGCACAGAATTTTTCTGCTTTGTTCTGTGTCCCTACATTTCTTAGAGAAGATATTGAAACGGAATTTTTTCATTTGCCCTCTGAAATTAATTTCTGTCAGCGTACCAGTGATAATACCACTTAAGGCTTATTTTGGAGTTTCATGTTGGACTTCAGTCTTGTTGCCTGCCCTGACAAAAATGTTTATTCAGCAAGGCTGAGTTTATTAATTGGGATTGGCTTTTACTGTATGTAATGGATAATTAACCATCACTTTGCTGCAGCTTTTGGGGGCACGTGCAGTGAAAAACACGTTAACAAAACACGCTGCGTGGTGGGAAGAGCAAGTGCAGCTGTAACAAACTGGCCGTTGACTTGTTTCCTTTTGTCCTGCACAGTTTGGAAATGATCCATCACGTCTGCAGCCTGCAACTTCACAGAAAATATTTGATCAGACCCGGTTTGTAGAAGAGACACAGATTTCCAAGTCTCATGTCACCACCTTCAACCCAAAGCGTCATCTCTGGCAGTTTTTAGTGAGTCCTATCTTTATTTTTACAGTTTTATGGCAACGGATGCATTTGAAGACAAGTTTTGTTTTGCAGTCCACGCTGCTGCATTGGGTTGGTTGTGGGGTTTTTTGCATGTGCACAGTTCAGGGGGTTGGGGATTTCTGAGGGGGAGATTTTGGGAGGGTTTAACTGCGCCCTCTTCAATGCAATGTGTACTGATTTCTGTACTGATTTCTTAAGCTCTTGCAGAACTCTTGTAGTACTTACATATAACACGTGTGCTTGTGATGCAGTCTAAGCCTGAAATGAGAGTTTAAAAACCAAAACTACGACATAAATAATTCCAGTGCTAAGTTCTGGATGCATGAATAAAACGTGCAGGATCCCGTGCACAAGCTGTGCTTCTAATCAGCACGTTCCAATCCAGTTTGGTGCATCCGTCCTGGCGCTTGATTCTGAACATCAGCAGCTGTTTTCTGGTTGGATCTCTGCGTGTTTGCATGTGTTCTGATTTTCAGGCACCTTCTGAATTTAGAGAAGAAACTTTTAGAAAGGCTGGCCAGTTAGTTGGTCCTCATCTCCTGGTGGCTGAGTCATGAGCTGTAGTTCCTGTATCACCTTTGATCTTCAAAGCACTTTGCAACCAGTAACTAACAGAATAATTTAAAGAAAGTTCATTTTAAAATACCATTTTAAAACCTTATGTTCGCACTATTCTTCTTTGTACCTTACTGGACTGAAAGTAAAGGCTTAAAGCTTTGCTTTAAGAGCCTGATATTTGAAGCTTGAGGTTCTAAATTTGGTGCTGGATTTATCCATTTGAAGGATACGAGTTTGATTGCATCAGAAGTAATTATATTTAATATGACAAGAGAAAAGTGCATAAATGTGGTATTTTGAATGGCTGTTAATGCCTTCTTTGCATCTCTGCTTCTGAAAAGAATAATTACATAGCTGTGATGTGAACTGAATGTTAAGGTCTGGTGAAAGACATTTCTGGTGAAAAAAAGTGGAGTCAGTCTTTTAATGTTGTGTCAGATTTGCCCTAACAGGAGGCATTTGAGAAGGGAGGGTGTTGTTTGTAGACCCAGACCCAGCACCCTCACAAAAGATCAACTTGAGCCAAACCTGGGCACCACTGGAATTAGTGGGGATTTTGCTGGTTGTTTCCTTCATACAAATGATTCGTGCCTTCAACAAGCACAAAGTGCTGTAAACCAAAAAGCATTGGTTTGGATTTGGGTCCTGAGAACAGAAAAGAGAAACGACTGTTTGCAGCAGTCAGGCTGCACCTCTGAGTCTGTTCAGGGCCCATTCTCACTGCTCTGTTTGCCAGGATTGGAGGGGAGCACCCGAAATCTAAGTGATGGCTGGGCAGTAGCTGCCTTCTGGATCAGGGGTAGACTTTGGGCACCCAAACCAGCCTCAGTTAAAACGCTGTTGTTTCCATTGCTTTGAAGTATGGATCGTGAGAGAGCCAGAAACTCTGATGCCAGGATTCAAATTTCCCAACAAAACATTAAATAATGTGTCTTTGGTACTGTACTTACAGTACATTGGGGCTAACTTTTAGCCTACTGTTCTCTCTTGTTGAATTTTTAATGAATTGCTGCAGCTGTATCAGTAACAACAACTTTTAGCCATTTCCACTGGAGATCAGAAAGACGAGGTGCAGATTTTTCTTTCTGGTACTGTGTGTCTCAGCAGTGGTTTCTCCGTGAGACGAAAAGCCTGTGTGTCAGTAAACCAAATGTCACCTGTGTGACAAACCTGATCTGTTCCCTCCAGAGCAAGGTTCCCTTGGCCCGCTGTGGTTCCCTTTCAGTAAAGCCAGTTTTACCTGGGTGATGACCCAAATTGGGTCCCTCCAGAGCAAGGTTCCTGCTCCCTTTCCGTGCACAGAATGTGCGGCTCACAGCGGGTTTCTGTAGCAGCACTGCTGAGGTCCAGCCCTCTGTGCTCCTGCTGCGCAACGTGGAGCTGCTGCAGGCTGCCGTGAGAAGAGGGTTTCTCCACGGTGCACCCTGTGCTCCATCTGAGCCTCTGTGCAAAGCAGGAATCTCCCGTGCTTCCCCCAGGTGCTCGGTCGGTTTCGTTGCTTACCCAGGTTGGAGCACGAGGTGTCTAAATAACAGGAGGTGTCTAAATAACAGGAGGTGTCTAAATAACAGGCAAAACTCGTGCTGGAAGAAAAAGAAGTTGTGAACTGCTTGCTCTTGAGAGATGGTTTTCAGTCTCTCAGTGATGGCAGAATGGTGAGTCTGGATACCAATATAATGATAAAAAATATGAATTCTTCTGGTTGTAATAATTGGTGTTTATCCCAGACTGCTGGCTCCAGGAAAGGAACTTCCTCTGGTTACCTGTCTTCCCTGTGCCCTGTACACGTGTGAGATTTTTAGCAATGAAGCCAACAATATCCATGGCCAAAGCCAGTATCTAGATTTTGGAAAATGCTGAAGTTGATTGTAATGTATTTGAATTTTTCTAATTTGGCATCTCTTTTAAGCATTTTTAAATATATGGCACTGAGTCCTAAAGAGCCTTACCATTCCATCATCACTTTTCTCTCTATATCATTGCAATGGCTTATATAGCTTTCCATTTCTAATGGTATTTTCTAGATCAGCTATTACCTGTGCAAATGCAGAATTCTGTTTTGAGTTTATTGATACAGGGCCAGCATAATAAAAGCTTTTCTTAGCTGCAGGCTATGAAGGAAACTTCCATCAAAAATAGATCTTAATGGGGTTTTAAAAAGCAATTTTTTCTAATCATATTTCAAGCAGGTCATTACATTCCTGAATGAGTAGAAGCAATGAAGGATATTTAAAGGCCCAAACAATGAGACATGTCCAGTATAAGACTGGATTAAATTAGTAGCCATGAAAGCAGGCTGACCTTTCTCCTTTCTTCCCTAGAACATAATATTCTTACTGCCACAGTCTACAAAGATTGTTGACTCAAATATGACCTTTTAATAAAGACACTTTTAGTCTCATATCCCATTGTTTCTTGTTGTGCTGAGCAGAGCAGAGGCAGAGTGAGGACAGGTAGGGGGGACAGCATCTCTCAGGCTCTGCTGCTGCCGGGGGCCGTGGGGGTCACACCCTCCATGGGGCAGTGGGTCATCCTCGGGGTCACACCCTCCCTGGGCAGTGGGTCATCCTCAGGGTCACAGCCTCTGTGGGGCAGTGGGGCACCTCGGGGGTCAGAGGAGCATCAGGAGCCCGGGCTGGGGCAGAGGCAGGGGCAGAGGCAGAGGCAGAGGCAGAG
>VZTF01002852.1:655991-738899 GCA_013397755.1 Cnemophilus loriae | reverse complement strand
CAGGGACAGGGACAGTGACCAGGGGACACTGAGCGGGCTGGCACTGCCAGGGACAGGGACAGGGACAGTGACCAGGGGACACTGAGCGGGCTGGCACTGCTGGCACTGCCAGGGACAGGGACAGTGACCAGGGGCCGCTGAGCTGAGCCCTGCTCCCAGGAGAAGCTCCCGGCTGTCACACAGGCTGTCCCCTGAAACCTCTCTGTCCCCCTGCTGCTGTTTCAGAGCAGGACAGGGCACAAACCCCTGGCCACGCTGGGGCAGCAGCCTCCTCTCGTTACTGCAGGAGGATATTTTACAGCTCGCAGTGCAGCTGAGCTTTTCCTTGGAAGAAAGGAATCCTCTCTTGGCTCTTCGCTCACCAAGGGGAAATGATGGGAGTTCTCTGAACAATCTGCCTGGATTTCCTCTTGTCCTTGCCATGTCTGTGTGCCATGGAAATTCTGCTTTTGTGTCTGCAGTGGAAGCACTGCCAGCCTCAGAGCCAGAGCCCTGTAGAGCAGGAGAGAGAGAATGGGAGAATTTGGTGAATCAAATGCTTGACTTTGGTAGATGTTTGCAGGGAACTGCAATTTATGTGCTTCTCCTTGGCAGATAACTGAGGGGGAAAAATCTGCTTTTGCAAAACATCACCAATACAGAGAATTCCCGTGAGTTTTTCCCATCCCATTTCCCTTTGCTGCTGTATCAGCAGGAGGGTTTTGGAGGTTTTTTTACTTCAGTTCTGGATTTCAATTTCAGTTCTGTTTCTTGGATTCTAGCCCTGTGAGTGCATCTTCTTGTCAGATGAACCAGTTCAGATTGACAGATGAGCTGGGCCATACCCAGTGCAAGATCTCAACTCTTCAGATTCTGGAAATAATTTTCCTGAAATAGGACTGTGTCCTTATCTGTAAAATGGATAAGGCTGCAGTCCTCCCATGTAGCAGCATTTTTAGCACATTACCATGTAATTAATTTTAAAACCAAGACAACCCCTCGAGTGTGAGTGGGAGATCTCTACCTTTGGGGGAAGGTAACACCGTATTTAATAACCTGGAAAGAATAGTCGGGGAGGCACTGTAAAATCTGTGTTAAAGCATGTTTAAGGAGCTGAGCACCGTGGGGTTTTTGCCAGATGAGCTAATTTAGATATTTTACCTAATATTACAGGGAGGGAAGCCTTTTCCTTCAGGTCAGTAAGAACCATTTGAAGCCACTCAGGACTTCAGTCTTGCCTGTCTTGGATGGTGCACAGGAAAGTCATCCATGCTTTAGCCCATTAAGTGGTTTTGGAGTGGAGTTCCTCTCACAGAAAGCATAGATTTGGTAATGTCAGATTTTTCTGTGAATTCTTGTCAGAAAGCGGAGTTAGAGCTAAAAAGTAAAAAGAAAAAAATCCAAAAAGTGTTTAGTCACTCAAATTGGCAATGTATTTAGTGAAATTTGCTGATGTTTGAGTCCTGTGCCAGATTTGATTTGCAGATTCAGAGTTATACACTTCTAATTTATTTAAAGTAAGAGATGTACAGTGGTCAGTACTGAAGTGTGAGGAAGGCTTTGAATAAATGAGAAGTTTCTTCAAATTTTTATTTTGGGCAAATTCAAAATAACTGTTTCAGCTTGAGTAGTAATTTAAAGAACATTCTGAGTTGTCTGAAAATGTATTTAAAGGTCTTAATTTTTCTTGTGTATTGCAGAAAGTAAACACGATTTTTGGGAGCCCTCTGTTAATGGATAGATGGTACAAAAAGTAAATTTATATAAAGGGAAAAAGCTCCACAGTTCCAAAATGCTGGTGAAATAAGAAGCTACAGAAGCCCTGTAATAATGTATTCATGCTAATTTTCCAAGGCCAAGTTGCCAACTGTGATCTGTGACTCACGAGGAGTCCTCTGGGCTTGTTGCTGATTCCTCCATCTGGTTTCCATCAGTCATGTCGTTCTCCAAACCTGCTGGTTCCCAGAGCACGTGTGAGGGCAGGAGGAGGGAGCGGTGTCCGGCAGCCGTGCAGGGGCAGGAGCAGGTCCTGCAGGGGCTGGGATGTCCCACAGGAGCAGGTCCTGCAGGGGCTGGGATGTCCCACAGCAGCCAGGCAGGGGCAGGAGCAGGTCCTGCAGGGGCTGGGATGTCCCACAGCAGCAGGGCAGGGGCAGGTCCTGCAGGGGCTGGGATGTCCCACAGCAGCCGGGCAGGGGCAGGAGCAGGTCCTGCAGGGCAGCAGAGCCTCGGCCAGGGAAGGTGCTCAGCTCTGACGGGATGGGAGAGGCACAGACAGGAATTCCCACTGTGTGGAACTGCCTGGCACTCCGAGGGGAGCCTGGGAACAAACAGTGTTCAGGTTCTGTTCAGTTGCAAACATCAAGAACAAAAGTAAGATGGTTATTTCTGTTAGCGAACAACAGCTTTAATGTTTTTCTTTCCCATTTTCTTCCCCCACAATTCCTGTTCTGAAGCTTTTCTTTTTAGAGTGTGGCAATAAAAGTGTCTCAAGTAGGTTTGAGTCAAGTGACATTAATGTGTCCCACCCTGTAAATGCCTCTCCTGGTTCCTAAGCAGGCTGAAAAATCAGAGCCTGGGTCGAGCTGTTAGAACACACGCAGAGATCTGTGAAGAGAAATTAGCCTTCCTCACAGACTGCAGAATCGCAGAGAGAGGAATAATGACAAAAGCTGTTGCTGAACAAAACAAATTATTTTTAGAAGGCTGTTCTCTGAGCTCACCCAGTTGCAAAGAGAAGCTGTTCTGTGCCTGTGTGCCTGTCGCTGTGTGGTGGAACTGAGGGTGCGTAATGAAGCTTTTCCAGAGCAGGAAAATCCCCCATTACTCCTGTACTGTCTGTTCTTCTGAAGAGTTGCTGATTAAAAACCAGTGAAATTTAGGTCACATTAGCCTACCTCTCCTCACAGCCTTGGAAATGGTCAGTGCTGTGTTACACCAGTGTACCAGCCCTGGTTTCTTTGTTCAGGTTTTTGAAAATGTGAGAGATTTTGTATCATACTGAATTTGGAAGTTTGGGCCGTGTTTTAAATGTAACCTCTCTTTTGCTTTGTCTTCAAAAATCCATCACCATCCTCTGCATGTTTAGGATACAGGAGTTTTAAAGATTGTAGAGATTCTCGTTCCTGAGGATGCAGGTGAAGTTCCGTGTTAAAAAATGCCAAGAACAAGGATGGATGTTTCCCTCTGTCTTTCAGGACAGAACTCGTGTGTAGTGTCACTTGTGGACTCCCCTGCAGTGCCACAATACTGCAGCAGAAAGCAGAAAAACAGAGTTCTAATGCCACAGAAATTGGTTGTTAGTTCCCTGGATACCAGGGATTATTGAGAGCAATAGCGAGACTTCAAGCTGTGGATTAAAGCTCCTGGGAGCTACATGCTGCACCTTGTCTTGCTGGCAAGGCAGGAATTTATCCTAAATTTGGCTGAGAATGTGTCTCAATGCCACGTTTGGTCCACAGGAAGAACGTGCTTTGAAGCAGAGAAGGGTTGCCATGGGTGGCAGATGTGCAGTGGGTTCCTGCGCGGCTCTGACCTCTGGTTTGCTGCCCCTGCTCTCACAGTCACTCCACCTGCAGATCTGGGCATCTTAATCCTCTGTGCCTTGCCTCTCGAACACTTTGTGTGGGGTAACAGCTTTCTGATTCTCCTGCTTTTGTGATTATTTATCCTGAGCAAAGCAATCTTTGTTACTCTGTTATTCTTCTCTCCTCTCCCTTCTGCTCTGTTTTAGGATGAATTTCAGTCAGTTGAGATTAGAGTCATCCCCCAAAACTGAGGGAGAAAAGAAGTGATTGGGTTAATCTGGTAGGAAGTTTTAGGCACATACTAAGTATAATTTAATAACCCAATTAAAGATCTTAACTTTTCAGGATTTACTATTTGTAGGGGACTGAGGTTAATCCAGATGAATGATGCTCAAACAGTCCTTAAATAGATCCCAATATAAAAACTTTCTAGTATAGTTAAAAGAATCTCAGATGCTCGAAACTAAACAGAAAACCCAAACCAAAACTCCCAAGCTCCAGAAGCCTAGCAGAGCCCAAGCTGAAGCGGTCCAGTACAGTTCTAATAGCTTCATTCATCACAGAATATTCATATCTACAACGGCCCCGTGCACATCCCAGCACTGGGCAGGGATTTGGAGGTTTGAGAAATTGCAGGCTGCTGTGTTGCCATGGGCCGTGGGCTCTTGGCACTCCCTGCTCCTCTGCCTGCAGCCAGGAGCCAGGGCTGGTGAATCTGGGAAACACTGAGGACTAAAGCAAAGTGCTCACTTCTGGTTACACAGGAGTCACCTGTTTTTCAAACTGGGAAAAAGAGAACGATTCAGAGGAGGAGATCGGGGGGTGTGTGCCTGGTTAGTGGCCAGAGTTTGCAGTGTGCTCAGTGAGCTGTCCTTTCTTTTCCCTACCTGAACGTACGCAAAAAGTGAATTGTTTGGCAAATGAGATGGAATCAGCTGCGTGCTGATGTTTTCTGGGGTGCTCGCCCAGAGGGACACTCGGCGTAAGCAGAAGTGTAACCATATCTCGTATTTATGGCTGACATCTGTGACCTCCCTAACACACAGTTACTGTGCTCTGTGGGTCTTATTTTCGAGTGTCCTGTGGATCCTTTGGTAACGCTCAGATTGACGTTGGCCATGACCTGAAATGAATTCAGTTCACAAAAAAATAAAAAAAAAAAAAAGTGGAATTCTACAAAGCCATGATTTGTGGTATTTCACAGTTCCGTAGTAATCTTATTTAAATGACTGTGGTTTCATGATAAACAGAAGAGATCAAAGAGGCATTTTTGATAGATGCTTTTCATGCCCTTGATACTTTTGTGTGGCAGTGTTGGCCCCAGCCTAGGAGATCAGGTTTCTGTATGGAGAGACACAGGCAGTGACAGACTGCAGTGTCTGAGGGCTGATCGCACAGAGCAACAGCTCCTCCTGAGAGAGGAAATGTGACTGCTCTGATCCGGGGTGATTTTGCTGCCACAGCAGATGATCACCCTTGAAAACAACAGCGAATTCCTGATCTGCATCTGGAGACTGGCAGGTTTTGTTCCATATGTTTGTTAACAGTTTTCCCACGTTCTCTGGGAATGCAGCAACACTTCATAAGCAGCAGGAAGCATTTGGCTTTTGAAAAGCGGCCCGTGTCTACAGCAGGGTTGTTTCTGTGCCCAGCAAGGTGGTGGAGTCTGCTGAGAGGTTTTTTTGCAGGAGACAGGAGCTGGGAGCCCACCACGAGGAGCAGGACTAAATGTCTTCTCCTTCCCAGAGACGCGCAGGATTCAGAGGTGCCGAAGCACTCTGGCACTTTGCAGTGCTTGGTGGGACAGCCTTTGGTCTCTCTTTGGTTTTGTCTGTGATTCCCATTCACGGCCTGGTCTGTGCAACTTCATCCTGGTTTCCCCTTGATTCTTTTTGGACACTTACAAGAATTTATGGCAAGTTTGGTCTCTGGGTGTTTTGGTTTGCCCTTTTCTCCCCCAGCAGGATTGGTGCCAAGTTTGAAGAACTGTGAAATCATAATTTAGATGTGGAACATGTCTAGCGCTGAATTTTTTATTCTGTAGTAATTCACAGAATATCAAACATATGCGAAGCTCAAACCTGAACGTGGTGAGTGCCTGCAGACCATTGCTGGTACTTTCCAAAAGCAGGAATGTTCCAATTATCTGGCTGGGGATTTGGCAGTGGATTTGAAACCCACGTTGTGGGGCTATCGAAAAAGTCATTTCAGCTAGCAGCAAAGTGTTCTGTTGCCAGCTTGTTTGCTCGGTCATTCACTCCAGCCTCTTTCAGGTTCTACAAGCTGGGAATTCAGTCCTCTGAAATTCCTGAAATCAAAGTCTTAGTGCTCCCAAGATCCAGGCTGGCAAGGAACTGCTCCAGGGCAGCAGTGTCGGGCAGGCTGTATCTGAAACCAGAACCTTTCCTTCCTTTCACTTGCACAAAGGAGTTTGAAATGCCAGGGTTTTGTTCAGAATTCTAATAAAACCACAACTGGGAGAGTCAGAATCCTCCACTAAAAGAAATATTACCCACGAGAACGGAGCGGTTTTACTTGCCAAGCACTTTGTGAGTGTGTATTGGATGACATCTGAGCGCTGGCTGCTGTTGTTTGGATTGTGTTGTGAAACAGCAAGGAAACAGAAAACGGCAACAATGGAATCACACGGCTTCATTTCCCCAAAGCTTTAGTGCTTGTGTTCACTGAAGTCTGAATTGGTGTTTAAAATGAGGACTTGCCTAGAGGAAAATATTATTTTAGTGTACATTTTACTGGACAGCAAAGCAGTTACTTCCTAAATTTAGAAATGATTCTCTACTACATTATAGCAGGATTAGACAAGTTTTGGCATTTGAGCAACTTTCAACACACATTTTGCACAGAAGAACAAATCATGCCATTTGACAATCTGGCAGAGAGAAAATGTTCAAAATTTGGATTGCATTCCAGCCTGTCCAGGGAGCAGGACAGGATTTCCATGGCAGAGGTGTGGGTTGCCAGAACACTCAGTTCCCCATCTCCACCCTGCACAGGCTGATCACTTCACCGAGGGAAACTCGGGACCCTCAGGGCACACTGCTCTCAATTTCCTACGTGTGGTTCAGCCAGCAGCGAGAGACTGAGTTAAGGAGACAGCACGGACTGCAATCCAGCCGTTCTCAAAGGAGAAGAAAGGCAAGTTAACTCATTTGGTTAATTATGTACTTAAAGCCCATTTAGGGTGGTACCGTCTCAGCAGCACCAAGACTGAATCATGCTGAATCGCGCTGCAAGCGGTAAAGAAAACGCTCAGATTCGGATCTTCTGGATCGGGCACAAATACAAAACGTGCTGGCACGGAGTTTCCTTTCCTCGGGGCAAATCCAGCATCATCTGAGTGCTGAGGGCCGCAGTGGTTTGCATTTGAGGCTCCCCGTCCAGGGGCAGCTCCCGGTTTGACAGGGATTGAAACAGAATCCTGAGTTTGAAGAAATGGAGTTAACAAGCTTCCCTCATCCGCTGCCTTCTCAGCAGCAAATAAAGGAGAAAGGGAACATGGATTCTGCAGCAGTTACAGCGTCAGTGAGGGATGTAACTCAGGATTTCTCCCTTGTCGTTCAATTTCACCACACTTTCCCTTTTTTTAACCACCCTAAGGCTGTATATTTTTTCTCCTGACTCCTTTTCTACTTTGTGAGGAGCTTCACAGGTCTGTTAAGCAGAACTAACTTTGCATAGCTGCATGAAATCTGAAAAGCCCAAGTGGAAGAAATGGATTAAGCCGATAATCTCCCATCATACTTCAAACAATTTGAAGCATAGGGCTTTAAAAAGCAATAATTTTATACGGAGAATATTATTTTTAAATGGAAGGTTATATTCATGACATACCACAGATAAATAATAATTTTCTTTTCTTAAAAGAATTTCAGAGCACTTGAAAACTGTAGAAGAATGTCTTTACATGTAGGCTTGTCCATAAAGAAAAGTATTTATTATACATCTAATTCAAACGAATAATACCAATTTATTTCAAGTTCTTCTGTCTGTTCTCCACTGGTATTTGCTGGTATTATTTGTGGAAGAAGGAAATATGTGAGGACTTTGTGTCTCCTGCCACAGGCTGGGTGTAGGGCTGTAAAGGGGAAGCAGAAGGGAAAAGAAATTATCTTTTGTTTAAATATCACTTTTGGCATTCACAAGTTGTTCCAGATCAAATCTTTTCTTTGAGAATTGGCCAAAAATAGACAGGAAGAATAATCCTCTGAACTGTGATAAGTATTATCATCAGAAATCAATCTTAGAAATAATTTCCACGATTAAATGTAGCATAAATTGAGGGAGAAGAAAATGCGATTAAATCAGGCGTGGGGGAGAAAGCCTGGAACAACTTTTCTATAGAATTCAATTTAGTGTTAATTTGCTAGGAGCTTAGAAAAGAGAACAACAGTAAACCACTAATGGAGGGAAAGGATGGCTAATGAGGGATGCGCAGATTTGGGAGAGAATCAAAACCCTCTCACTGCCGTTGTGGCAAATGAGAAATTCAGCGCTGGTCCCGTGTTCACACCCCGCGCTCGAAGGTTTCCCAGAGCCTCCCATGGGGGCGGAGGGAAGGCATCTGACTTGCATCTTGCAGGTAGGGACAGGTGTTTGAACTTTGCCTGTGACGTGTTTTACGACAGAATTGTTGCTGTTGTTGCACACAGGCTTTAAGTGAGGTTGCAGCAGGTGCTGCGCTGCCCTTGGCTGTTGGTTCTCACGTGTTGTGGGCGCAGTTTGGCACGTGGAGGGGAATGTGCAGGTTCCTCTCTCCGTAATTCCCTTTCCTGAAGGCGCTGGTGGCCAGGACATCCCAGAGTGCTGTGTTCAGACTGAAATGGGGCTTCGTGCTGCCACACCTGAGCGGTGCTGGGCTGGGACAGACCCTGCCCTGGCACAGCCTGAGTAAGTGAAGATCGTGGGGAAGAGCAAAGCAGGGCACACCTGGGGCTGGTGTGCTGAAATTGCCTTCTGCCTTGGGCTCTTTCTCCTGCATGTGGATTAAAGAAATCACATCAACATTGTGGAAGAACTTTTCTTTCTAGCAACTGAAAAGTTTTCTTACGTGCATGTAGAGAAAACGGGCGAAACTTCCCCTTCCTGTTGGCTTGTCTTTGTGGTGGTTTAGGTTCATAAATTCTGAAGGCCCATGCAGGGAAATAAAGGATTTGTGTGAGCCTCTGTTCAAGGGAGAGGAGCTGGAATCAGTAGTTTCCCTGTGAAGGGTTGGAGTGTTCAGTCAAAACGGAATATATATCCTGACATGTAAAACGTTTCATCAAGAGCAGCGTGCTCAGCCACTGCTTTTCCTTCAGCAGTTTCTGAGCACCAGCCCGTGGGTTTTGCATGTTCACACCAGATTTTCCACAGTCAGGGTCCGACCACGGGAAATGTCCATCAGTGCAGGGCTGGCAGCTCCCCAGGGGCAGCCTCCCACAGCTGCAGGTATCCTCTGCTCTCAGGTGCTGGGAAATGCTGCTCGGAGATGTATGTTCCTGTCAGAATGCTTTTGTGAAAACAGGAGTTGGTTTAGTGCTACAGGCAATGGAAATGCTTTAAGTAGCAGCTCTGGAATGAAATACTCTGCACTGGGATGTTTAGGAGGAATATTAATCTCTTCTGTGCTCTTTTGCCTATTGGCATGACAGACATTTTGTCACTGGAGCAGGATGTGCCGAGACATCTGATGCCTGGTACCTCAGTGCTGCCTGGCAATCTCTTTTTCTGCAGGCAGGTGTCATTCTTTAGCAGATCGCTGGAAAAAAGAATCGATGATACCAAATTTATGTTTTAGAAGACTTCATAAATGTGCAGCCACCTGGGGCTACCTTTAATTTTCACTTTCATTCTTCCCTTTGCTGGTAGCTGCATCGGAGAGGTTCGGGGGTGCTCAGCTTCATTTCAGCCCCGTGCCAGGCTGGGGAGATCTCATCTCCATCTCCACAAGAGAAGAGTTTGCAATCATTTCTTTGCCATCCCTCCACTCCCAGACCTTTCAGAGGCACACAGATCTATTGTCAGATTATTTTTCCTGAGGTTCTCCGATAGCCATCATATGAACACATAAATTCTCACTGATTTTCAGTTCTTCGTGTGCCTAGAAATGTTGCCTGATTTCAAAATCGTTATTCATAATGGGAGATAAACTGATGCTCCCCTTTGATTAACCTCTGTTTCAGCCCACTGCAAAGCAGAAGCACCACTTAAATTTGTTATCTGTTAATTTTTAACCCAAACTAATTTCTTCTGGCTCTATTAAAACTAATTAGTTTCCTTGAGGACTGAAGATCTCTCAGCATTCCTTGTAACAAATAAATACATCAGGAGAAAAAAAAGCAATAATTGAAAATTAGTTCAATAAGAATAAAAAATGTACATTAATGAAATTCATAATAGGTAGAAACACAGTTGACAGTATCTGGTCTCGAGTGTCTGAAGTGCTGGAAATTCTTTGTGTAGTTTTAAAACGTTCTCCAAGGTTTTGTTTTGCATAGAGAATTACAATTACCTTGTGAGAGATCCCTTTCTTTCTTCATGAATAGATTTTCCACTGTAGGTTGGGTTTGAATTGATGAGTTGGGAGAGTTCAGAAGTGATGCTGATATTGCCTGTGGATGGCTCAGGAGGTTGTACAAAGATGACACATGAGGCTTATTTTAATCAAGTACAATCTTTTTTGTTCAGTTCTGATAAGCAGCAGTTTGAAATAGAGAATACAAGAGATTCTTTGTGGTTGGTGTTTTTCAGTATTCCTTTCTTTTTCTTTTTTCCTCTCCTCACAGCCTTTCCTGAGGACTTCCAAAGCTTTACATTTACAGCTGCCTCAACAATTGATTTTTATGAAATGAAAAAGTTGATGAGGCCTAAAGTTAAATATTATTAGCGTTGGAATTATTTTTTTCAATCTTTAATTCAGCAGGAGAAATTTTCAGCAATTAATTTTGTAAAGTGGAGTACTGTATTCCAGCAGTAGTGGTAATAATCCTTTACATTGCCCCACAGTTTCCAGAGGTTGCCCTGAGCAGGGTTATTTTCACTGTCCAGAGTTGTTGGATAGGTTTGGGGTTTATTTCTCCTTTATGTATCGTTCAAGTCGAGATGTATTTTTCAGTCAGTTCACAAATGGAAAGTGTTTTGCATCATTACTCCTCCCCTTTCCATCTCTCTCCTTAAGCACAATTATTGGCTACTCAGCCGGTATTTTGTGCAGGAGATGGGCTCTGTGCTCTGATCAGACTCTTCCTGCTTGGTTGCCCTCATGGTCTGCAGACTTATGAGTTGGTGTCGGGGTGTTTATATTTGAAATATAAAACTTTGGTTAAATAGCAGGAAATGTAAAAATCATAACAAAGGTTGTGCATATTTTTAAGCATGAGGACATAAAACAATGTGAATTTTATACAACGTGACAGTGAGAAAGGGATTTTGAAAGCCATATTCAGGGTGTGAGTGATGCATGCTGATATTTATAGGCAAAAAGAAACTGAATTTCCTCCTGCTCAGGTTGTTTTGAGTGTCAGAGGGCAAAATCTTTTGCAGTCCCCTCCTGTTTTTTACATCTCATTTTAAAAATGGGCAAGCAGCAAACCCATGAACTCTGTGCTTCCCTAATGTGTGAAGTTTTTATCTTGGAAACAACTGGGACTGAACTTCAGTTATTGAGATGGATACAAACGCCTTAATACCCTGAATGTCCCGGTCCAGTTCGGAGGCACAGCAATAGCAGGAGACAGACACAGAGCAGAGCTTAAATCGTCCTGTCCAGCCCCCAGCAGTTAATTACCGCAAGAACGAAGCAGAATGTAAATATTTACTGCTGCTGCAGCCCACAGAAAGCTTCCCTGCCTCGGGTTCTTCAGGCAGCAAGAAGCTGAGCACGGCTGCCCAGCCTTCCTTCAGAAATAACATTAATCAGCCCGTACCCAGTCACCCCTTGAGCGCGCTCTGCCTCCTGTCCCCAGGTGGCTGCAGGTGTCGGGCTGTCCCCTCCCTGCGACAGCCCCTGGGCAGGGCTGGTCCCTCCCCGGGCAGTGCCCGCAGGTCACCGAGCCGCGGAGATGGGTTGGCATTGCCGAGGGGGCGGCAGCGCGGCTGGGATGGGCACAGCGGAGCCCGGCTGTGCCCGTGCCCGAGCTGGTGAGCGGGGAGAGGGAGGAGGAGGAGGGCGGAGGATGAGGACCGAGGATGGGAAGAGAGGAGGAGGACCGAGGATGAGCAGGGAGGATGAGGAGGGGGGGAGGCTGAGAAGGGAGGATGAGGAGGGAGGGTGAGAGGGAGGTTGAGGAGAGAGGGTGAGGAGGGAAGGGTGAGAGGGAGGATGAGGAGGGAGGAGGGATGCTCTCGCTGCTCTGTGAGTCAGGGGCGATCCCCGGCGTCGCTGCCACGCGCGGCTCTGAGGGCTGGAGGGACTGAGGATGCTCTGCGACCGAGGGTAACGCGCCCCTCGTCAGTCACACCGAGGCAAATTCGAGACTAACTGGTGATGCCAAATAGTGCATTTGCTGGGACCTGGAAATAGAGAAAGAAATCAGTCTGGTTGTGGCTTCAGTGCAGAGGTGTGGCTGATGGGTTTCTGCCCCGTGGAAAGCAGTCAGGACTCTGGATTTGTGTCGGATTTAATGAAGGGGAGAGTACCCGGGGGCTCAGATAAATCACTGTTCACTGATCTTCAGCAGTTGCTTCCATCCCTGAACTGGGGCCTTGATGGTTTGGTTTTCTTTGCATTTCATACCAAGCAGAATAGAACATCTATATCTACCTGGCAGCATTAATGAGATTTTAGGAAAGAGAAGAAAAAATAAAATGGCAAATATGCTGTTTAGATTTTGTGTTGTTTGTTACGATAGATTAACGCCAAGTATTTTGTGTTCTGCTCTCCTCAAAAACGCCGTGAATATTGTCCTTATAAACTACAGTGATGTAGAACAGATTCATGACAGTAAATTAAGAAGTTGTGGTGGTTCTGGAAGACTTGTGTGTTTGTGTGATGATTTTTGTGCATCTGACTGTGCTTTAATGTTGTTGTTCAGTGTCAGATCATCTGTGGGTCGCTTCCAGCTCAGAATATTCTGTGACTCTGTGATTTAAGACCACTTTTCCAAAGAGTTCTTTGCTGTTTCTTGCCCACCCTTTCAGGGATGTCTGCAACCAGCAGAGGAATCCAAAATCAGCAACCCCCCATTTAAATGGCAGTGAAGTGTTTGGAGGTGGGCACTTACAGGTGATTTTCGTTAAGGAAGTTGTGCTTGGCCCGTAGAAGGACCAATGTGTGGTTCTGTACAGCCTTCCGTAAAAAGTCCATGCAGGGAAGGCATTGGCCCAAAATACTTTGCTTAACTCATAAATTTGTTTAGTGCTTCTGTGTACCACCTTAGCTTAGCAGAAGGTGAAGAATTGATTGCGCAGTCTTACTTGAAGGCTGGAATATTATCTGCTCTGAAAACAGAATTTTTGGAGCATGAAGAGCTGTTTTGAATGATGCTTCTGGCACCTAATCCTTAAAATTATTCTGCATATTTTTCTCATGTCTGTCTTGAAATGAAAAATTATCTTCTGTTTTCAAGTCACTTACAACTTTTAAAAATTGGGCTAAACTTTTCATAGAGATTTCCAAAATTATGCAACATATTAATGTAAGTTTCTGCCTAACAAAATTACTCTGAGACAGTTGAATAATTATTGATGTCACCAGAGTTCACATGGGGGTTTTTAACATTTGCATCTCTACATTTCTTGCTAAAAAAATCTGCCAATCTTTGAAACAAACACTAAGCTTTTTGAGCCGTGGTTGATGTTATGCTTAGGTTCAGTACATTTCATCCTTTTTTAGTGCCACAAGACTGAATTTTTCACCTGCTGGGGCATGATGTTACCATGACAACAGTTGATCTTGTTTGCTGTGCTCTGCTCTTCGTGCATGACAAAAAGGAAAAGCTTTTTGAGAAATGTTTGCGAAAGCTGATCTAACTAATTGCACTGAAACGATCAGTGAAACAGATCGAGAAGCGGCTCACTCCGTTTCAGTGAGGACAGTAAATGTCTGCTGTGAGGGGCAGCACCGTGATGGTGACAGATTAATCAGAGCTGACGACGGCTCTCCATGAGCTGCTCCATGGAGAGGCTCTGGCTGGGCCGGGTTGGGGGGACAGAGATGGACCCGGGGGTAGGGGGACCTGTGGGGTGACCTGCGGGGACATCCCCGGCTCCCAGTGCTGCTCATCCATCCCCTGCCTGTGTTAGGGGGACAGAGATGGACCCAGGGTTAGGGGGGACCTGCGGGGACATCCCCGGCTCCCAGTGCTGCTCATCCATCCCCTGCCTGTGTTAGGGGGACAGAGATGGACCCAGGGTTAGGGGGGACCTGCGGGGACATCCCCGGCTCCCAGTGCTACTCATCCATCCCCTGCCTGTGTTAGGGGGACAGAGATGGACCCGGGGTTAGGGGGACCTGTGGGGACATCCCCAGCTCCCAGTGCTGCTCGTCCATCCCCTGCCTGTCTTCTGCTGATCAGCACATGGAAACCTTCATGCTTCTGCAGGTAGCTGATCAGAGGATGCTTCTGTTGTAGCCTTGTCCCTGACGAGCTCCAGAGCTGATCAGAGCAACTTTGTTCGTGTTCTTTAGCTGGTGATTTTCGTTTGTTCTGCCGCCAGAGAAATGGAAGTGAGTGGAAAATGTGGGTAAGAAGTTTCTAATGAATTATCACCAAGTGGGAGGGGAAATTCCTGCATGTGCAGGAACCACTAAAACCACGCTCTGCATTTTAATTAGTTTTAAATATTTGGTGCAATACTTGGTTTGACCTACAGAACTGAGTTAGATCTTTAGCTCATCCTCTGGTCTCAAGGCAAAAGAACAATTTACTACCAGTTGGAGCTGTGAAACAAAAGATATGAAGGATGATGGTCAGATAAAAAGAGAATACTTGTTCAGGGGACAGTAGGGAATATCCCTTCCCTTCTGCCAGCTTTATACCAGCTTGCAAATGGAGTTAATGTTTAAGCCACGCTGTGTTTCCTTTGTGCCTTTACACAAGAGCAGGGACGTCATCCATTCCTTTCTCCCTTAGCAGTGGATAATTTTTCTTTCCCTTGGGTATAATTTGTCCCTGAAGGAAGCAGGACTATGCCGTGGTAAAGGAGAATTAGACCCTCTGTATTTCAGATACCCAGATCATTTTAATGTGTTGAGAAGTGAGTGTAGAAATAATTGAAAGAAAAGCCCCTGAAGAAATGCTGATTTTGCTTCAGCCCACGAATCCAATTGATTAACTTTCTAATACCACCCTTCCTTCAGCCATGCTAGGTGTAAAGTCCAAAAGTAATGTCTTGAGGAGAACTTGCATATTTGGTGATTCATTGCAAAGAGCTGCAGCGAGAATGGCTGCTGGTGTTTACTCGTGTGGGGATGCTGTCAGAAAACCACTGCACTTGGATATAGCTAAAGTTATCCCTTTAACCATTTTCATTTTTGTAAGAGTTGAGAGGGTCTTGTCGTGTCTGTACTATGTGCCGTAGGTGAAGAAAATTAGATGGAGACGTGAAGAAACTGAAAAGTAAGAGAGGAGTGGAAAATAAGGTGAAGAAAATAAGGTAGAGATTGTGATGAACAGCTCTGAGTGGTGGCCGCAGTCTGAGCAGCAGCAAACCAAATATGGTTCCATGTGCTCCTAAAACAGGGGAATCTTCCTGAAGTTCGGGTGAATCTGATGTTTCGTCTGGCCCGTGATGGAGATAATGCTTCAGAGAAATGGGCAAAAAGAGTGTGAATGAAATGAGTTGGTAGGGCAAGGCTTGTTATCTTCAGAGTTTTATCGAAGTGAAGAATAACAGCAAGAATGAATTGTTTGTGTTTCCTCCGTAACATCTGCTCCCAGTTGCTATGGTGCCAGGACACTGGTGGTTTCCAAGGCCAAGGAACTGCTGCAGTTCCTGTGTCCCTTATTTAGCAGTGCTTTTTAAGAAGTGCTATTTTTATAAAGTGTTTCTTATGCTAAATTCAGCCTACTGATTAGAGGGGTAAAGCTGCATTTGTTTTCCTTTGTTAGAACAAAGTATGATTTGCACGGAAAAGTTCCTATTTTTAAAACGAAGGAAATCCAATTGTGAAGTGATTTTATTTAAATGCAAGCGTTTCTGAGTAGCTCTTCCTTTACCTTAAGAGTGGTGGTGGGAAACACTCAAGTCTGTTAGTGTCCTCGGTAGGAATCCCTTAGTTTTTAATGTTAACAGCAGGAAATGTCCAACTGTTTTCCTGTGCTGCTTGCTAACATGTGCTTCGGCATGGCATTTGAGAGGAAGGATCAAATGGAAGTAGTAAAACACCTAAAAACAGTAAGACTAACTTGTTTGTTTATTTTTCATTGTTTATAGTAGTTTTCCACTACCTTATCAAATGCGATTTATTAGAAGTGCAGCTTTCTGGCTGTGCAGCTGGTGACCTGGCAGCGGTGCTGCGCAGGTGTGTGCCCTGCACGGGGCAGGGAGGGCACGTTCAGCGCCGTCCTTCGGTCCCTCTTTCATCTTGCTGCCGTGCATCCGGCAGCGTCAGGCGGAGCAGCGGAGGCGTCGGAGCCGGGGCTGGCAGCAGCAGAGCAGCAGCAGCTCTGCCAAAGCCACTTCTCTGTGCCTGCCTCGGGTCCCACTCTGCCCAGTGCTCTGCTGTTCATGGTCAGAATTAGGCAGGACAGGCTGTGGTTTTGTTGCATTAGCAAAGATAAGATCGGAAAGGATTTAAAGGCAGTTTGTTGTACAGGCTGTGCCTCTCAGCCCAGCTCTGCTGGCCATGGGGAGGTTCTGTCGTTGTACTATTGAGGATGAGTCAGCTTTGCCTTTAAAATCCAGCTCTTGGCAGAAATGAAAAATGAACTGGAGGTGATGAACCTGACCTTTGAAGTGAGTCATTTACCGGGCCAAAATACATGAGAAAAGATCAGAAGATTCTCAGTTTTCTTCTTTTTACGTACCTGCAGCCTACAGGTTTTCCCTTTGCTCCTGGATGAATTCTGTTCATGTTTCATCCAAACACAGAACTATCACAGGGGATTAGAATCAGAATGTTCCAGTGCAGCCCTTCCAGGTGACTGGCAGCAATAATTCTCAAAGAAAAAAAGCTACAGATAAATGAATAGTGTATGAGGGTTTTTAAAACAAAAATAATTGATGGATGAGCAAACTAGCACACAGGGCAGCAGATGCCTTTCTGCAGGCGATGTGGAACCTCGTTACCCAGACAGGGGTGTCACATTGTATTAAATCCACCGAAGCCATCCTCCTACCGGGAGTTTTTTTAGTCACTCCTCACATCCTCACATAGGAGAATTTTTACTTTTGCTCTGTTACGAACACACATTTATGCCTTCATTTCTTCACTTTAAAAGATGCAACTTATATGTAAGGTAACACCATTTATTTTTAATGTCTCTTATATTCATTTTTTTCACAGCTGTTTCTGTATTAATTGTCTCGTGTTTTGTGAAGTATGTGCTGGTGTGTGAGCCTTTAAATCTGTGCAGGGCTCTGGGCACCCCCTCAACCCAACACACTATTGGTGTACATTTGGGAGGGCTGTCAATTCCCTGATTGGGTTTGCTCTGCAGATTCTGAAAAGATCATCCTTAGTGTTGTTTTCTTAACTCAGAACGCTTGTCTGAGCTCAGAATGCCTGAAGCATTGCTTACATCCAGCTGGAAATATCCCTGCTGGTTGGAATTCTGTCTGACACGCTCAAGACATTTCAGATTCTTTTTGCAAATGGTGCTGCCCGTGGTCCTGCCGTGGATACAGCGGGACTGAGGTGTCAGCACGTGTGATATATGTGAGTATGGGTTGTGCTTCTTGTGTTTAACTTGGTAAAATGGCTTCAGCAGGGGAAGTACAAGCTCTGTGCAAGTTCTGCCCATATCCATTCGAGGAAGTTTGGGTTTTGTTTGTTCTGTAGCTTGTTGATGCTAATCTGGGACAGTACTCTCAGGTTTTTTTCTGGAGGAAAGTGAAATTGTTCTACAAGCAGCTCCTATGGCTTATTTTCTTATAGTTAATTTTCCATGTTCATTTATCTGTAAAATTTTTGGATTCATGCAAGACTGGTAATTAAATTGCTTCAAGCCTTTGATTTTTTTTTTTTTTTTTTAATGAGCGTTTTGTAGCAACATCATGAGAAAGGAGGTGACAGACTGTGCAACTAAACAGTGAAACCCAATGTCAGACCCCTGGAGATGGGCAAGAAGCTGATCTGGAAGCATGAAGTGCTGTTTCCTTTCCACTTGCACTTTAGCTTGCTCGATTTGGTCAGCATTTGCCTTTATCCTGTCTTGGACTAACGACTTGGTGAATTCTAATCTGCACTCCAGTTGTCTCGATGAGCCCTGCAGTGGATGGATTTGCATAGGTTAGCCGGGAGACCTCGCCTGACTCCAGTGAGATGCTGCTGCTTAGGCACAATTCCATTGCCAGAGTTGTTGTTACACACAGTGAATGAATGGAGAATGGGGAGCGAGGGCATCAGGGAGAAAAAGGACAAAACTCTCATTAAATTTGTATTGAGAAGTCAAAAGCTATTTCAGTAAAAACTAGGAAGGATGAGGGAAGAGTGCATGGTAGTGCTTTCCACAGGTTTGTTTTTTGGACTGGTGCTGCTTTACTGTCGAGAAGTTTAACAATCTCAACCATGCCAAGTTCCAAAATGAATTGTGAAATCCCACGAGCTTTCCTCTCAGGTCCAGGCAATAACAGAGTGGTGCCTGTTTGCATGTCCCCAATAGAATTTGGAAGAGTTATCAGACTGGGAGTGGGGAAGGCAGGGGCAGAGGATCCCTGGCTTTCAGGGGAGAGCTGGAGGCACGCAGCGCATCCCAGGCTGGGGGCAGCAAACCCAGGCTGGGGGCAGCAAACCCAGGCTGGGGGCAGCACGTCCCAGGTGGTGCCAGCGCGTCCCAGGTGGTGCCAGCAGGGCTGATGGCTGCCCTGTGTGTTTGCTGACCTCTTCTTGCTGCTGACGTGGAGGTTCTGTTTGGAACTGGCAGGTGTGAGAGCTCGAGTGAGAAGTGGTGCTCTGTTGTTAATGCACTCAGTGCTCGCTGCCAAGTGCAGGACAGAAAATGGAGGAATATTTATTTAATCCCAAGGAAGGGTAGCCATTGTGTGCGAGGAGATGGGATTGTCAGAAGGCATCTGTCTCTCTTAAAATGTGTTGGAAGTTTCGGAGCTTTTCCAGGATCCCGCCTGGCCAGCTCCCCACAGTTTCCATGCCAGCTGTGATGTTCCGTGGTGTGGAATATCCCTGTGCCCAGTTCGGGTCAGCTGTCGTGGCCGTGCTCCCTCCCAGGCTCTTGGGCACCTCCTCGCTGGCAGAGCTTGGGAAGCTGGAATTTTCTTGATTTAGAGTGAGCACTGCTTAGTAACAACTAAAACATCAGTGTGATACCAACATAACTCTCATCCTAAATCCAAGTACAGCTCTGTCCCACCTACTAAGGAGAGAACGAAGTCTCTCCCAGGACATTCCTGTACATGACTTCAGATCTCTTTTTTAATGTATGAACTGCTTGTTGAGTGGAGTTGAGTTCTGGGGTAGCTGGGATTAACTTCTGTCTTTTTTTGCTGAAGATGTATATTGAACTAATCCGGAAAGTATTGGGGCGGATATTGCTGAGGGAAGAGTCACTGAAGTCAGTGGATTGGACAGAAAATCACCAACTGCAGTGATGGAAAAGCATCCTTTGCAAAACTCAGCAGGTGTTTCACAGCCTGAATTCAGGGGGTGTTTCAGAGCCACAGGGAGGGGAGGTGGTGAGAGGGGAGAGGAGTGACAGGGACCAGAGGGGTGACAGGGACCAGAGGGGTGGCAGTACCAGGGGTGTGACAGGGAGCAGGGGTGTGACAGTACCAGGGGTGTGACAGTACTGGAGGGGTGACAGTACCAGGGGTGTGACAGGGAGCAGGGGTGTGACAGTACCGGAGGGGTGACAGTACCAGGGGTGTGACAGTACCAGGGGTGACAGTACCAGGGGTGTGTCTGTCCAGGAGCAGCCTCTGGAAACACCCAGCGCTGGAGGGACTGGCTGCGGGGGGCTCTGAGAGCTCCCGGCTGCTGGCCGAGGTGGGTCCATGTGCCCTCAGAGCGTGGCCTGGCTGCCCCCGGGGCAGGGGCTTCCTTGGGGGCACGGGGACACGGAGACAGGGCTGAGCCCGCAGCTGCATCCCACATCCCCTGCCTCACTGCAGGGCTCACTGCTGCTCACACATGGCTCCAGTCAACACACTGAAACTGATATTTTTGGAATTTCTGAGTTGACAGTAATTATGACCTGGATCTTTTCCAGAAGACGCAGCCCAGTGAGGGAACTTGGCTAAAATGTAGAAGACTTTGGCTCAGTTTCTGGCTTTTACCACCTGTTACTGCTCCAGAACCTTTGAGTGACTTATTCTTTGCTCCTTAATGCTTTTTTTTCTGAGCAAGAGTATAAATATTTCAAGTTTATATTTATTTGTCACTTCCAGACACACTGAGGAGATAAACAAATACATTCTCTCCTTATTGCAAGGATTTCAAGTGGAAATCCTTGAAATCCTTGGAGATCGAGTTGCTGGCTTTTTGTCTGTGTATTTCTTAGGCTAGAAGTAGTCCAGTAATTCCTGGTACTGTTTCAGGTGATTCTTCATCTTCATTCTTATTCAGTTGGGATGGGGAACACAGGTGGGCTTCATGCTGGTTAATGAGGAAGAATGCTGAGAGAAATGGGCACTGTGATGAGCAGAGATGTAAGTGAAGAGAAATAGGCTTAGAACTGAGGATCAGCGAGAGTGGGGTAGTCACTGCCCTAGCTGTATTCATTCCTGCAAATAACATGATAAAATGTGTTTTCTTCGGGGGGCGCTGACTGTGTTGTCTCTCCTAAACTGTTTTGCACTCTGCAGAATTTAAGTCACACCTGCTGAGAAATTAGTCAAGGAGGCATTAGGCAGAAATCTGTAAAAGCTCACTGGGTCTGAGGCTTAGGAAACAATTCAGATAAACAGTGTAAAAACTTTTGTTCTTTGGAAAGGTTCGTTTCCTCTTCAAAACATGAACATCTTGCATCCAGAAAGTTTTGAAATTTATTTAAGAAAGGTATGCTTAAAATAGCAAGTCTTTTGGTTTCAAGGTCTCAAATAGTCTCAAGGTTTCAAATAGTATGAAAAACATTTAATATCATAATCTTGAAATTCCACTCTTAGGGCTTGCATTGGTAAACCAAAAATTGTCAACTTATGTTTTTTTTCATACTGAGAATTTTAAAGACAAACTGTGATTAAGCATTACTTGAACAGTTTTTCTTTAGGCCTCAGCAGAATTAGTAGAGAAACCTGCTGATCATGTGGATTTAGTGATGCAAAATCATAAATTATTTCTAATCACTCAGAAATGGGCCAAGTGTTGCCCACCTTAATGTAGTTTTTGGCAGAAATAAGCAGTGTTTTCAGAGGCAGTGTGTAATGCACTCTGCAGGGTGGAAAGGTTGCACATTGCCCAGCGTGACTGATGGCAACTTTCATAAGGAATTGAATTTAAGATTTAATCAACAACTACCTTTGGGAACTTGTGCAAAAACAAAATAGAACTCTCAGAGGATGCTGCTGGTTTTTCCTGAGCTCCATCTATTTTGATTTGTGTGACCTGAGAAAGCATTTCCACCCTGCTGCTTTGACCTTTGACTGTATATTGGAGTTTTATTTACTGTTCTTTTTTCCCAGCTTATATTGCTGTCTAAATACATAAAAATATATTCCCGAGGCTGCAGTTAATACTTTGATCTCTAAGCATGGGTTCCTTACCTTTTGACTTCCTGCATTTCTGACTTGCCTGTCACTGTGGGACAGAGATGCTCTACCCGGAGTCTGAGTGTTTGTATCAGAATGTGGCTATTTATTCATGTTATAAATAGATATGCATTAAAAGTGAAGTGGAATATGTGAATATAAAAGTGTGTACATGAGTACACGTTCCAGTTGTTGGCTTTTTCCCTCAGAGTGCCTTCTAGACACCTGAATTGCTCTATTTTCTGGGAGTTGAGTCTCCTTCTCTTCCCGGCTCTGAGTGAGGCGAGGCAGCCAGGTCTGAGCTCTTTGTTACCTCCACAGGGAGATTTTTATTATTATTATTTTTGCAGGCACCAGGCCTGTGAAGCCAGGTCATCTCTGCCTGCACATCTTTAATCAGATCATCCACTGAAAACGTGGGGGTTTATGGCAGAGCTGGCTGCGATTGCAAATTAATCTGGTGCTTCTGCACCTTCCGTGCCTTTGGCTTTGGGCCTCATATTGCTCTTTATAGTTTGTTAATACCAAATAATGCAAAAACACTGCTTCCTTAAGCGCTTAATAGGATGTGCTGTAATGGAGATAAATGGCCTGTAACGCTTCATTTCTGTTGTAGGAAGATGAACTGAAGGATGCTGTGCGGGAGCAGAATCGCCTGAGCCTCCAGCATGCGAGCGTGTGCCCCCGAGCTCTGCAGCACGCCCAGGTAACAGCCCAGGTGTTCCTCAGGTGTCACCTGTGCGGGACCCAGGCTGCAGCCTGGGGAAGGTGGGGCTCGCAGTCGCTGCTTGCTGATGTGCCTGCTTCTCTGGGACAACGTGAAAAAAATGTAATTGAAAAAAAGTTACAAAAAATTGTCTTAGGAACAAATGTGATTTTCGGGTGAACATTCAAGACACGCTGCTGGACTTTAGAGAGGTGCATCATCCCTCTGATGTGTATTTTCTTAGTATTGGAAATTAGGCTTCGGTAAAAGACCTTGTTGGTGATGTTGGTGAGACTCAGTTGAAGAACTTTCTTCTTTTTCTGAAAAATTCCTGTCTATCGGCTGAAGTTTTCTCCTACCCTTGTGCATCGTAAAATTGCAGTTTTGAATATCTCAGTAAAACGCTGAATAGGTCTCGTCCAGCAGCAAATGCCCCAAGCTCTCTTTAGCAGTTATTTCCCCTGCCACATGGAAGAGTCTCAGCTATTCCAGGTCCTGAGAGAGAAACTATTTTAGCAGTAAGTGTTCTTCCTCAGTTCTTCCTTGTGCCTGACAGAGATGAAAGGTCTCTGTGTGCCTGCAGTGGGAATTTATCTCCGGCAGATCCTGCACGGGGTGGCTCTGCTGGGAGGGGGAGAGGCTGCCCTGCCTCACCTCGCCCCGTCTGCACCCAGTGCGAGAAACACGACGGACCAGCCGCTCCGCAGGGCTGCGCTCGGCTGGAGACCGAGCTCAGCCCGCGATTTCTGCAGGGCTCCACCGAGCTGCTGCGCAACCTCATTCGTATCAGAGGAGCTGTTACTCACACGGGCTCTGCTGGGAGCCCCTCTCGGAGCTGGGAGCAGTGGGAGCTGAGCGGGGAGCCGCTGGGCACGGGCACAGCGTGGCCACTGCTGAACTGGGAGCTGGCCACTGCTGAACTGGGAGCTGGTCACTGCTGAACTGGGAGCCGCTGGGCACGGGCACAGCGTGGCCACTGCTGAACTGGGAGCAGTGGGAGCTGAGCTGGGAGCCGCTGGGCACGGGCACAGCGTGGCCACTGCTGAACTGGGGGCTGGCCACTGCTGAACTGGGAGCTGCTGGGCACGGGCACAGCGTGGCCACTGCTGAGCTGGGGGCTGGCCACTGCTGAACTGGGAGCTGCTGGGCACGGGCACAGCGTGGCCACTGCTGAACTGGGAGCTGCTGGGCACGGGCACAGCGTGGCCACTGCTGAGCTCCCCAGCCCAAGGGGGCTGAGTGGGTCCCCAGGGCACTGCCAGGCACCAGAATTCAGAGCTGGCTCTGCACTGGGTCTGCGTTTTGTGAGCAGCTCCCGGTACTGAAGCAGACGTGACGTTTCCTGTTGCTGACGAATTGAAATTGGTTTTATATAAAAAGGCAGAGTTATAACACTTTATGAGAGGAGGCAGCCATGTGTATCATAGCATCACTTAATTTTATTCATCCATCTGTCTACAAATTTCTCCCTTCCCTAATGTGCTTCTCTTCTCTTTATTGTTGTTTACACATTACCTTTGCTCTTTACCTCACGAGGCCAATAGAGATAGAGTCTCACTTGGGCTGTTTTATATTCTAGCTGACACACAATAATGTGCATCACTGATGCAATGAAGGCTCAGTACTTTGGTGACACTAAAAATGTGAGTCTGACTATCAGCAAGTGCACAACATACATGGTTGACAGTGCTTTGTTATAGGTGATGTTTGTCTTGAGGTACGTTGTAAAAATCTACTAAAACCAGTTTAAATACAGAGGTCACCGTTTGTCACATTAGCCACTAAGTTAGAAATAAAATTCCCATTTACTATTGTAATGGCAGAATTTATCACACTGTGGGTGCTTGTTTCTTCACATCTGTTAAATACTGTGAGAGGCACAGAGCAAAAATCCTGGGTGCTTGCACTGCTGATCTCATATCACAGCCTCAATACAACCAAAAACTTGTTATGAGTGCTGTCTCACTTCTAACAAATTTAACAATATGTAATCTTAGTCCTGTACCCTGAGTGTTAGCAAACCTTTTGTTTTCCTCCTTGCATAAGAGGTTTTCTGAGCTTTTTTGCCAGACACACAGAGGCTGAGGATAGATTGTGCAGTTTAGGTACATTTTATTGTTCAGAATGTGTGAAACTCTACAGCTTTGGATGTGGAGGCTGGAGCAGAATTCTAAGAGTAAGGGCTCAGCCCTGCAGGGGAAAACCTGCCTAAATTAATTTATTCTTTTTCACCCTTGAGAGCTGGCCTGAAAAACAGGCCAGCTTCATGCAAGCAAATGGGGCTGGAGGAGTGTTTGTGAATTCTGTTACGTGGCACTGGTAAAGCCACTGCTCATCTTTGTACAGTGTGCTGCTGAAATTTGACTCTAGGAGGGAGTGGGCGTGAGGCTGGCTGCCTCTGAGCCCATCAGATAAAGCTGAAATTGTACCTAACTCTCAGGGGTTTGGTACTCTGCTGAAGGACACAAAACTGTATTCCAGGTGTGCAGTACCTGTGGGAAGACTTCGTGTCCTTGGGAGGGCTGTGGCTCTGGGCTCTGGCTTGTGTTCACCTGAATGCAAACGAGTTTGTGTTTTAATACAGAAATACAGCAGGCATAATACACTCAGAATGGGCTTCCACAGCACCCAGACCAGAGGGTTTTTGTGGTGCTTTCTCGGTGATGTTTCTGAACAGTGCCAGGCCAGTGTGCTGCGTGATCAGGCTGATGGAGCTTTCCACCAGGAACAGGAGCTGCTGCTCCTGGGGATGGTTTTCAGGAGCTGCTTTCTGTGGGAGAGTTCAGGAAGCCGAGGGCCCTTCACAGAGCCCTGGCCCCCAGACTGACTCAGACGAGGGCACATTCAGTAAGTGTGAGGATACAGCATGCAAAATAAATTGGCTGATGAATTGAACAGAGAAGAACCACAGATCAAAATGTTCCCTGTTTCTGTCATGAAATCAGAGCTGTTTCTGGTGCATTCTATTTAGGTCAGCTGTTTTTGCCCCTGGGAACACTGATGTTTTGATATGCTCCGTGAGTAATTCAAGTTCATGTATATCCCATATGTTCTTTAGCAGCCTGCTTGGAGAGAGCATTAAAGTCACATTTAAGAACAAATGTTGTCTAGAAAAGAAAAAGGAAATGATAGTCTCATCAAGCTTTATGATGCCATGTGGGTGATATAAATGTGTATGTCACACATTCTGTGTAATGCACGATCTTCAGAGGAGGAAGTCCTGGCAAGAATATCCTGTAGAAATATTAAAAGATATCAGTGTTTCTGGAATAACAGTAGTCATTATCAGAAGGTGTTTGGTGGATTTGGTTCTGTTCTTTCCAATACTCAGAATCAAAACCTTGTTCAAAAGCTGATCTGCCAGAAGAGAAAGTAGAGAAATTATCAGAGTCATTGGTGTATTCCTGAGCTTTGACTGATTTAGGTAGGCACGCTGGGGTCCTAAACGAAAGATCCTGAGGTGTGTAACATACCTGGAGTTCTGCCTGTGTCTAATCCATCTCTTTCCAAAGTTCCATCAGCAGCCTGGTAGGAGCTGTTTGTTCTGAGGGCCCCTGCCCTGCCAGCAGGGAGAAGCTCAGAGCAGGAGGGTTCCCTGCTCCCCGGCTCCCACAGATATTCACAGTATAACGACCAGTGAGCTTTAGAAAAAGTTCTTTCCCGAGGTGGTCAGTTGGTATGAATTGTTTTGGAGACAGGGAAAATGAAAGTCTGACAAAAATAACCTCTTCTTGTAACTTGTTCAAAATACTCATTAATCCTGAGGAAATGAACTGAGAATCCCAGACCACAGCAGGATTGCATCATTGACACTGATCCCTCCCTGTTTCCTTTTTCCACCCCATTATTCCTCAACAATATACTCTGACTGATCTGAGCAATGCAATACAATGCAAAGGATGCAGGAGTTAAGAGATTCTGAAAATCCATTGTTTAATGGTTTCCTTCATTACAAAAAACTGAGAGGGGAGGAAAAGAAAAATCTGTGCACAGAAAAAAAGTCCTGAGGTTGACGATAATTGCATCAGTTCTTGTGGAAAACATGATTTGTTCCCTTTTCCTCTCTTTTTTTCTAGTCCACTGCTCTCCAAAGAGCCCTTGTGCAAAGCTGAATGTGAGGGCTGGCTGCAACCATTTAGATTGTTTGGTCCATGGCAACATTTGCAAGTTAACAAACTGGAGCCAGAAGGCAAATAAAAAGGCTGAATCAGCTTTCAAAACATTGCATTAGAAAACGGCCAGGAGAGATATCCATGTCCAAGATTGCTTAATGCCATTTGCTCTTAAATGAAAATTTAAAAAAACACAGTAATTAAATTGAGGGGAAAGAAAAATGAACTTGTGACTTCCTGAAGTGGAGTCAGGAGGAAGCAGGAGCTGGGCAGGGTTAAATCCTGAGAACGGGGCTGGTTTGCCTGTCCCTGCCAGGACCCTGCCAGGACCCTGCCAGGACCCTGCCAGCCTTGTTTGTGCTGCAGTCACAACGGAAAACAGATGCTGCTTGGAACGCTGCTCACTAGAAATGTTCCTGCGTCCTCACCTTCTGTAAACATTGCAGAAAAGTGGCAATAATATGTGAAACTCATACTGGGTTATTTTACCCAGGTGTTTATCCCTGCTTGGTTTTTTCTCGCTGTGAATGATGCAGTTTCTGAGGTGAAAGAAGCAGTTTCTGAGGTGGCACAAGCTGTAATAATCCTGTTATGCATCAGTACAGGTCTCAAACTCATAAAGTGATCAGGGCTAAGAAATCAAATTTTCAGCTGATCTGAATTAGGGAAAGAACTTTTCCATGGCAGGCTAAAGTAATTCAGTGCATTTTCTTGTTTTCTGTGTCTGTTTATGCAGTAGTCACTATCACTGATGATTCACAAAATCCTGTATAAAAAGACTTGATCATACTGAACTGGTTAACATAGGACCAAGTGAATTAAATCATAAAACAAATCTTATTTTATGAGTATCTGATCCTTTAAATACCTTCTGCATAGAAATGTTTTAAGGCAGAGCAAGGGGTTTATTGCAGAAGAATACTTATTTTTGAATTGCAGGTGCACTGATCTCATGTGTTAACACAGGCTGATCGTATGTATTTGAGGTTATTCTGAAGTCGGTGTACACTTAAAAGAGTCCAGAAGAAATGTAAATTTGAGTTTTATTATGTGTATATGTTAGATCTCTGCCTCTCTATATAGCACACCCATCTCTGAGGCCCCTGAGATCCAGAGAATTTAGAAATGTTTTGTCATTCATTTGTGCATTATATAGTATATTTATTTAAATTTACATGACTCGTGCATAACCGCAGTTTGGTTGCCAGACTGTAATCCTTGCTGAGAAAATGTTCCATGTGTGTGAGACACACAGAGCTTCCTCAGTGGATGTTCCCTTTTGGGGTTCTGTGCTTTCTTCCTGTTTCCTTGGAACCTTTTCCTTTCTCCATTTTAACGTGCAGAAAGATTTGTGTCAGGTGGAGTTTTGCCTTCGTTCATTGCAGTTTGGGCAATGACCCCATTTTATTTTTTCTAGGTAAAATCAGACTATGACCATCTTCGAGAAACCCTTCTGAGAGTGACCAAAGAACGAGATTTGGCTGTGAGGGGAAAACACCAGCTCCAAGCCAAGCTGGAGAACCTAGAGCAGGTCCTAAAGGTGTGTATAAACCCTAAAATCCATCAGTCCAGTCCTTCCATTGCTCGTCCCTTGCTCCTGGTGCCCAGCCAGGGAGTGCACTGCAAACCCAGGCACCGAGTGCCCCTCTCAGTTCTGATCAAATGTCTGGAATGCAGAGCAGCAGGTGCTGGCAGGGACCTCAAACCAGCACAGAGACATTCAGAGACCTTTCTCTGCCACTTTATAAGTAATTGCATTCAGGTTTTCACTGTACAGTTATTTAAGTCAAAATGAGAGAAAGAGGATGAGAATAGGAACAAACTGCCAAGATATTTTATTTTAGATGTGTCTGCCAGTCTGAGTGGCTACAAAATATTACTGTGGCCTTTACATTCTGTACCTCTCACTGTTCTGCTTAAGAACTTCTTCAAAAATTCACTGAAACAAATATTCTCTGGTGGATCGAGAGATCCTGGCTTTTCATGTTCAGTGCTTTGCTCCCCTGAGCAGAGCCCTTGTGAGCTGGCAGAGTACCTTGAACAGGCTGGAAGCCCTACAGCTCCTTTTTGGCACTAAGCCATGGCCAAGCAGATGCAGTTCGTGGTGTATTTCATGTCCTCATATGCTCGGGAAATGAGTAGTTTGGAAAAATGGCTTGCAGCTTTCCAGCCATTGGGAAAAAGTTTTGAGAAATACTTAGCCTAGTTTCCCTGTCTGAAAAGAAGTTCAGTTTCTCTTCTGAGAAATTCAGGATGTATCCACAGAGCAGAAAAGGGAAGAGGGAGAACTGCTGAATTAGCTAACTTCTGAAAATGCTCGCAGCGCCTCTCGTGTGGAAGGGCTCTGATTTCCTGATGTGTGCAGGCAGCGTTTCCCATTCATCCCGCGCTGGCGCTCTCCCATCTGCGAGCACAGATGACAAGGCTTTTGATGAGAGTGCTTGGCTGGGAATTCAGTCTGCTCCCCATTCAGCACCGAGTGAGTTCTGCTCTGCAGACAGGGCCGGGGTCCTTGGAGCTGTTCTGGGCTGTTGTGGCATCACCCTCAGCTCGTCTGGGGCTGTGCAGTCCCTGCCACGGGAGGGGCTGTTCTGGGCTGTTCTGGGCTGTTGTGGCATCACCCTCAGCTCGTCTGGGGCTGTGCAGTCCCTGCCACGGGAGGGGCTGTTCTGGGCTGTTCTGGGCTGTTCTGGCATCACCCTCAGCTTGTCTGGGGCTGTGCAGTCCCTGCCGTGGCAGGGATGGGGCTCTTTGTTCTGTCTGCAGCTGCAGGTTCACCTGTGGCAGTGGGAGCCAGGCTGGGCTGTTCGTTGTCAAATCCCCCTGGTGCCCGTGAGGAAGCACAGGAAACAAGAGCCATTTAAGCAGGGCTCTTAAGTGCTCTTCCAGCAGCAGTTTGTACTCACAGCTCTCTAGCTCTGTGGTTTGAAAGAAAACTGATAAATGCAGGATGTCGCCTGTTCCTTCTCTGCTGCACAGCAGGATTGGTGCCTTTGGTCTGACAGATCCACTGAGGAGGTGACTTCTGCACACTCTCTTTGGAGGACAGAGCATTATTTGTCAGTTGTATTGAAGTAGGGAGTCCCTACTGTATTTTTTCTATGCTCTTTTAATTGTGAGTTTGCCTTCTGATTTTGGAACAGCATTATCAGGACCTCTGCAAAGGTTGCAAGAGGGAAGTGCAGATGGACACGTTAGAAAGTTCTACTGTGCCTGACATTAGGGACAGTGATGGCACAGACAAGTGGGTTGTCACTGTCACCTCCTACACAGGCCATGGCCACGTGCTCAGTGTGGGAGCCAGGCCTGGAGGAATCCAGCAGCTCAGAGCTTTCTCCTGCTGTTCCCCAAGTGCTCCCTGTGTCCTCCTGCATCCCCCTGCCCTGCCCTTCATCCCCCTGCCCTGCCCTGCATCCCCCTGCCCTGCCCTGCATCCCCCTGCATCCTTCTGCATCCCCCTGCATCCTCCTGCATCCCCCTGCCCTGCCCTGCCCTGCATCCCCCTGCCCTGCCTTGCATCCCCCTGCATCCCCCTGCATCCTCCTGCATCCCCCTGCCCTGCCCTGCCCTGCATCCCCCTGCCCTGCCTTGCATCCCCCTGCATCCCCCTGCATCCTCCTGCATCCCCCTGCCCTGCCCTGCCCTGCATCCCCCTGCCCTGCCTTGCATCCCCCTGCATCCCCCTGCATCCTCCTGCATCCCCCTGCCCTGCCCTGCCCTGCATCCCCCTGCCCTGCCTTGCATCCCCCTGCATCCCCCTGCATCCTCCTGCATCCCCCTGCCCTGCCCTGCCCTGCATCCCCCTGCCCTGCCTTGCATCCCCCTGCATCCCCCTGCATCCTCCTGCATCCCCCTGCCCTGCCCTGCCCTGCATCCCCCTGCCCTGCCTTGCATCCCCCTGCATCCCCCTGCATCCTCCTGCATCCCCCTGCCCTGCCCTGCCCTGCATCCCCCTGCCCTGCCTTGCATCCCCCTGCATCCCCCTGCATCCTCCTGCATCCCCCTGCCCTGCCCTGCCCTGCATCCCCCTGCATCCCCCTGCATCCCCCTGCATCCCCCTGCCCTGCCCTGCATCCCCCTGCCCTGCCCTGCCCTGCATCCCCCTGCATCCCCCTGCCCTGCCCTGCCCTGCCCTGCCCTGCCCTGGCTCAGGGGCTGCAGCTGATGGGCAGAGGGGCACAGAGCAGGTCTGCAGGGAGAACCAGTTTGAGGCCAGGGTGTGAGCAGAGGAATTGCTCTGGTTTGGGGAGATGGGATTGTTGTGCAGAGCAGGGACAGATCCCTGCTGCTTTCAGTAGTGAGCAGATCATGACAATACTGAAATGGCTGAGGGGGACTTTCAGGTTAACACAGATGACCAGGTGGTCTTTTCTGACCTTAAAATCTGCGAACTCCAGGTCATTAAATAGATATTTTAGGAACCACAGGAATTGGAAGCTGGGGAAAATCACAGATCATGGATCACAATCTGTTTCTTCATTACATTTTATAGATTCACTGTATGTTCACAGTATTAATTATTTATTGATCTTTTCAAAGGACTAGAGATGTTCTGTAGTAGCTTTTGTAAAATAGTAAGAGCTCAACAGCGTCAAAATATGCTGTACCAAATCTGATACTAAATCTTGAGAGAGTGAAATGAGACTTTTTTTTTCCTGATAATTAAACAGTTTAATTAAAGATGTGAAAATTATTTGATTGCCTCACCATTTGTTGAATTGAGGAAATGTCCTGATGCTCTGTCCATGCCCAGTTTCACCTGAGAAGCTGCTGAGCTCAGTAAATGTAGCTTTGTGCTAATTTACATCATGAGGAAGGCTAGTCAGTAAAATGAGTGATGTTCATTCAGGAGAGGTGAGAATCAGAGCCATTCTTCTTGGTGCTTATAAAATACTGAGAACAGATACTCCCCATGAACTTTTGTACAGAATGCAGTGCAGAAATGTCTACAGGCCAAACATCAAATCCTCACAAAACTCCTGGAAAACAAGCTGTAGTTGAGGGTGAAAACTTACAAAGTGGGAAATCTTTTTGTAGTTGTTGTTTTTAATCAAATGAAAAATAAATAAATCCCAAGCAGAGGCCAAATGGGGAAATTTCTGCTTCTTTTGCAAACATATCCAGACAGAGATGTCAGCCTGCCTGGCTGTCCCTCTGTGCTGTGAGCAATGTGTAGCAGGCAATAACAGCTCATTACAGGTTAGAAATGTGCTTGATAAAATTCTCTCTTGTAGACAATAAGAGATATTTTAGGCTGCTCTTGTCAGTTTTTGCCGTGCATTTGTTTTTCCAGGTGCTGATTTCTAACAGGTTTGTGTGTAATAACTCGGTGCTGCAGATAAGGCATTGTGCCTCTGCTCTGAGACTATTATGGGAATAGTATGTAATTTGGAAAATAAAAATCTTTAATACCGGGTCCACCAGGGAAGAGACTGGAATCTAGAAAGAGATCTTTCTTAACTCCCATTTATTAAGAGGGTGTTTGAAAGTTACAGTGATGCTGGGGGAGTAATATTAACCTGTAATGAAAAAGATTTCTATCTGCAAAGGGTATCTTGACGTTGTGCAGCTTGTGCTCTTCCCAGGAACCTTTCTCATATTGCTTGGAGTCATTAGCATCAAATATACTTTAGAAGTTGTTTGTGAGTACTGTGTGGTCCCCTTTGTCCAAACCCACCTGTGTTAGTTCTGTTCTCATTTTCTGTAGATAACAGGCAGGGATCAGCAAAGGGAAGCTGCTTCTTTTGGGTCAGCATTTGCAAAACAAATCCCAGCAGCATATCCTAGATAAAGGGGCTCTTGGGGAACTGGCAAGGTAATTTTCTTCCACGCTTCAGTTCTTCAGCACAATGCCCCATAAAAGCGTGTGCCTGCTGGATGAAAGGGGTCCTGCTCACCTGTGCATCCCCAGGGTCGCTGTCCCCCTGTCCTGGCGGTGTCAGAGCCGTGGATCCTGTGAGGGGTTGGTGTCCCAGTGCCTGAGCTTGGCTTTGGCAGAACACCTCGAAGTCCTGACCGAATTCAAACCCGCTCAGGTTCCCCTCCTGCCTCTCAGGGCTGCCAGGGGGGTTTCTGTGGAGGGATCGCGTGCACCCCTGGCCGTGGCAGCACGGGTGGCTGCAGCTGGGCTTGTTGCAGTGCCCTGACAGTTCTCCTTGTCCCTTCTCCCTGGCACAGCACATGCGAGAGGCTGCTGAGCGGCGGCAACAGCTGGAGCTGGAGCATGAGCAAGCCTTGGCTGTTCTCAACGCCAAACAGCAGGAGATCGAGCTGCTGCAGAAGGTACGTGGGGACAGGGACAGGGACAGGCAGGAGATGGAGCTGCTGCAGAAGGGACGTGGGGACAGGGCAGGGCAGGTGGGACCATGAGCTGCAGGGACAGAGAAGATGTCCTGGGATGGCTCTCCTGGTTTGAAGGAATTGGCTCTCCTGGTTTGAAGGAGTTGGCTCTCCTGGTTTGAAGGAGTTCCCACCCCGCTGCCAGGCTGGTCCCTGCCCTGGGTGGTTCCATGGCACTTGCTCCTGCGCTGTGACAAGAGGGTGCTGGCTGTGCTAAAGGATTTATAAATGTTCGTGCCAGTGAGCATTAACCTGACCCTGCTGTACCCGAGTTTTTCTGTTTCCTAGCAGGGATGAGAGTGGCACAATCTCATGGATTTCCTTTGCATTTCCATTGCTTCCCTCTATATTTGGCTTGGTAACACTTGTGCATTTCTTAAATGTCACGAATGAACCCGGTGTTAATTTCTTGACAATCAACATCCGAGGTCTCTGCCATTTCCCGCGTGCTGTTAACATCCTCACTGACATACCAATGTTTTGTTAGGATTTCTTTGGCCTCCTCTTCCAGGCATGCAGTCCTTGCTACCTTTCTCCAGTAAATTAGATTAAAGAAAGGCTTGTCAAGGTACTGACACATCACAGTTGATCTTCCTTTTCAAGAATGTGTCGTGTTTGCATGGTTTGGTGTCCAGCCAGCATCAACCCACCACAGAAACCTAACAGCTGCTTAAATACCTCATTCCCAAGGTCATTCCCCAATTCACAAGTCACTTTAAGAGGTTTTTTTTCACACTGCAATTTCTCAGTATTCATTATAATACAAAAACCATGATACTGAGTTTCAGTCTTGCCAAAGTCACTTAAAGCTGCAGTTGTCTCAGTTGCTAATGTTGATTTTTCCAATTGCTGGACTAGATTAAAACACAGAAATAATGCTGCTAATGATAATTTGGTAGAGAATTGGCACGGAGGGACCTTCTCAGCAGAATAAAAGATGTATCTAATAGAGTTGCTTGAAATAGAAAGCTGTAGTTGACCAAATGAAATCTTCCAGTTAATTTTCTTTTAGTCTTTCTCAATAAATGTACTTAGGCCCACTGCAAAATGTCATTTCTAGTTATATTCAGCTGTTATTATTAGAACTGCCTCATAAATTTTGGAGTTAAATTTCCTGGCAAAGGAAACAAATCAAAGGAAGATACAGCATTTCTTGCTAATTTTTGTTACATTCTCCTGATAAATCCTGCTTTGGAGTGGCAGCAGGAGACAAATCTCTGTGCTCCTCTTTCTGCCGTGCCTGTGCTGAGCTGCAGCGTGACAGACACCGAGCACAGCCCGGGTTGTGTTGGATTTGGTGTTTCACCCAGTGCAGCAAGCTCAGCAGAGAAATATTTTAAATAAATCTATTGTCTAAGGAACTACAGCACACCACTGCCAGCTTTAAACAGGAACTGCTGGCTCACATTTTGTCCAGAGCTGGCCTCCCAATGGACCCAGTACATGAGAGCTGAATTCTTTCTTCCCTTTTTGTTTTTTATTAGAGTCATCCTTACTTGAAAAAGTGTTTCCAAAGGGAAGGGGAGAGTCTGGGCAGTAAGAGGATGGCATTTCACAGCACATCTTGGTACCTTGTAAAGGTGCTGCTGAACCACCAGAATGTGCACTTCAGAGCAGAGCCAGTCACTGCTGCGGCCCAATGCACTCACTGTCACGTTTCAAATTTAAATAAAAGTTCATTCTCTTTTTAATACTTGTACAGACTGACCAGATTTTTCAGCCTAAAAGGAAGAAAGCAATATTGTCCATCAAGGTTTTGTGTTGATGGGGACTCAGATGGTCTTTTTCTTTAAGGAAACCTTAATACAAGGCAGTTTGATGTTCAGGAGAGATAGCTATTGATGCAGGTTCTGTAGTCATTGATCCAGAACTCAGGCTCTGGCGAGGTTTTATTAAACTTGTCGTGATGGATGACTCAAGGCTTTCTGTTACCTGCTATCACATGTTTGCTGGTGCTCGTGGAGCCAAGATCTCATCCCCTGCTTGCAGTCAGAGTTATTGCTGTGGTGCAGGCAGGAATGAGGCTGTGCTGCAGGGGCAAGGGCTGTGTCACCCTGCAGGGCAGGGGGGGCAGTGGGGTCAGGGGCTGTGTCACCATGCAGGGCAGGGGGGGACAGTGGGGTCAGGGGGTTTGGTTTGTGGGTCTGGGTCTGTGGTTTTGGTTTGTGGATTTGGGTCTGTGGTTTTGGTTTGTGGATTTGGGGCTGTGGTTTTGGTTTGTGGATTTGGGGCCGTGGGTTTGGTTTGTGGATTTGGGGCTATGGGTTTGGTTTGTGGATTTGGGGCTATGGGTTTGGTTTGTGGATTTGGGGCTGTGGGTTTGGTGGTGGCTTTGTGGCCTGGCCCAGCTCCCACTGAAGGATTAGGGCAGCCCTGAGCAGTGAGGGAAATGAAGTTGAACAGAGCTGCATCTGTGTCCATCCTGGGACTGTCTGGCACATTAAATTAGAAAGTCTGTGGGGCATTGTCCTCCGCTAAACAGGAGGGGTTCAAGGCTTTTCTCTGATGAGGAATGTGCAGAATGATACACTAGTTAACAAAATTTGTGCTTATCTTGGGCCAGCTTCGATGAAGGAGACAGTGAAAACTTAAATGGAAATGAAATGAGGATAACCCAAAGTTACTGAGTGCTGTTAATTTGGTTTTAAGGTTTGGACTTCTTGCTGACCAAAATGTGATAACTGAATTTCTGAGCGACATGAAATACACTTTTCTGCCCTTATTTATTCCCTCTTTTTGTCTTTGACTCAGTTGATTGGACCTGAAATGTCGCACTCCTCTTTTCAAACAGCCTGCCTTGTGGTTGCCTGGTTTTGTGAGCTGTTTACTTCGGTGATAAATCCTGTTGCTTCATGAAAAGAACGAGCTTCATTTTTGTGTTGCTTTCTCCCAGCTGCTCTGGGAAGTTTCCACACCACGAACCCTCCCAGTGTACAGCAGCAAACTCCATTTCAGTTTGGCTGTAGAGGGTTCCAGAGAGTGCTGAGGTGAGCGTGCCTGTGTTGGTCCGGCACAGCCCCGCTGCTGTGAAGCCTCGCTGAGATCCTTTCTCCCAAAATAAGCAGTGATTTCTGAGGCTGGGAGCCGGAGCAAAGCTGGCACAGCCACCCCTGCTGGATGGAAACTGGCTCTGGGTTTGGGGATAAGTGCTGCTTGCTGTGCTCACAGCATATTGTATGTGGCACGACTAATGAATTTCCCTTCTCCCTCCTTTTCCCTCTTTTTTCCTTTTTCCTTTCCCACAAAAACAAGGCTCAGGTTGAAGCTAAGAAGGAACATGAAGGAGCAGTTCAGTTGCTAGAGGTAAGATCCTCTGGGTTGCCTCGGCTTATTCAGGTCCCTTCTGAACGGGGTAATTTACAGTATCATCACTTCTGAACATTTCAAGGAATATGTAGGCAAATAGGGGTTTTTTTTCTCTTCTGGTGTAATTGCATCCTTTAAGATTTGTAATTCAGTTAGGAGTGCATTAAGCTGAGCTGTTGGGAGTGATGTATGTTTCTCTTTTGGTACTGTTTTTTGTGAAATACTATTAAAGAGAGNTTATTCCCTCTTTTTGTCTTTGACTCAGTTGATTGGACCTGAAATGTCGCACTCCTCTTTTCAAACAGCCTGCCTTGTGGTTGCCTGGTTTTGTGAGCTGTTTACTTCGGTGATAAATCCTGTTGCTTCATGAAAAGAATGAGCTTCATTTTTGTGTTGCTTTCTCCCAGCTGCTCTGGGAAGTTTCCACACCACGAACCCTCCCAGTGTACAGCAGCAAACTCCATTTCAGTTTGGCTGTAGAGGGTTCCAGAGAGTGCTGAGGTGAGCGTGCCTGTGTTGGTCCGGCACAGCCCCGCTGCTGTGAAGCCTCGCTGAGATCCTTTCTCCCAAAATAAGCAGTGATTTCTGAGGCTGGGAGCCGGAGCAAAGCTGGCACAGCCACCCCTGCTGGATGGAAACTGGCTCTGGGTTTGGGGATAAGTGCTGCTTGCTGTGCTCACAGCATATTGTATGTGGCACGACTAATGAATTTCCCTTCTCCCTCCTTTTCCCTCTTTTTTCCTTTTTCCTTTCCCACAAAAACAAGGCTCAGGTTGAAGCTAAGAAGGAACATGAAGGAGCAGTTCAGTTGCTAGAGGTAAGATCCTCTGGGTTGCCTCGGCTTATTCAGGTCCCTTCTGAACGGGGTAATTTACAGTATCATCACTTCTGAACATTTCAAGGAATATGTAGGCAAATAGGGGTTTTTTTTCTCTTCTGGTGTAATTGCATCCTTTAAGATTTGTAATTCAGTTAGGAGTGCATTAAGCTGAGCTGTTGGGAGTGATGTATGTTTCTCTTTTGGTACTGTTTTTTGTGAAATACTATTAAAGAGAGTGATTAATGATGAGAATTTTGATTTATTAGGCTGGAAATACAGCAGCAAATACCAATCAGTGTCCTAGGGTTCCTAATTAAATAGTGTCTAATAAACATAAAGCAACGTGTTAAAGAACCAGAAATTGTGAACCTAATGGAAGAATTGAGATAGTTCAAAAAAACCTTCAAAGGGTGTGCTAGAGAGAGAATGCTTCATTTTTCTGCCTGAGGAAAAGGCATTAAATGGTTTTAAGTGTTAATGTACATATCCTAAAGAATGTGCAAAAATATGGATTGATAATAGCAATTGCATTGTCAATATTTCATTTAGAAATCTGCTTTTATCTAAAGGTAATTTCCAGTCTTTTTGCCGTCCCACGGTATTTCTGTGTGTACTTGCTGGCCATGCCTTGGTGAAAGATGGTTTTTTCCTGGTGCATTGATCAACTTAAAAAAAAAGTAAAATTAAAGGATTTGTTTGTTAGTCTCTATAAAAGTTAATATTCCCACAGAATGTGTTTTACTCACAGGCTTTCATTATCATCATACATATTTAGTTTGTTTTAGCTTCCAGACTACAAGGTGAAGTTATTATTTAATGCCTGGTGGAAAGTATATGACACAGGAAAACAGAAACAAGACAGGCGACAGATTGTTCACCCCCCTCAAGCTGAGCACAGTTCTTATTTAGCTGATTTGTCTGCAACCTCTGATTTGCAAAACCCCAACAAGATTTCCAAAGCTTTTGCTTTTTATTGCCACAAGCACATTATTTTTGAGCATTTTATTTACTGTGCCTTTCCCAGTTTCGGATCCGCAGCAGTGTTGATTTCTATAGCGTGGTTTGTGTTAATGCATGTTTTTACACGTGGAACTGTTCTGATAGACTTTGCTTTGAAATGTAAAAAAAAAAGTATTCAAAACTGGTTTTATTTCTTTGTTTATTTCACATCTCCTTGTTTACTGTGTCTTGTTTGGGATTTATTGCTTTGCACTTCATCCAGAACACCTTGGACAGCATGCAGGTATTTTAGGGCGTAAATTCTCCTTTCCCTGTCCTGAATCCTGCACTTTTCCCTTGAAAATGAGTTCGAGACCCTGCCTCACCTTGCATGGGATGCGTGCTAGAACCATTGTTATGCAAGCATGCTTTGCATTTATTGGCCTAACACCAAATCATCAAAATCAGGATACTTCTTCTACAAGAAATTAATCTTGGCATGATTTAATGAGAACTCGGATCCTGGTTTTCAAAGTCAATTCCTCACGAGCATGCCCAGTAGGAATGGTTTGGTGGTTTCCTCAAGATGGTAACTTTCTGACTGTGTGGATTCTGTCTGAATTCAGGTTGTTCCTTTGCTAATACAGAGAGTGTTTAATGTGATATTTTCACCTGAGGCTGGTTTGAGCCGCCCAGTGCAAGCCACTGCTGCTCTGTGAGCAGTTAAACTGTGAGATCGTACCTGCGCAGCAGAACGTGCTAATTACTGCTCTGAATTCACACCCGTCCACCTGGAAAGTTGCTCATCGTCTTCCCTGTCCCGTGTGCACAGTGTCTGTGTTGCGATGGATGAGGTCTGCCTCAGCTTCCCTTTCCGGAGCCGTCTGAGTTTGGGCAGCAGCGCCGGGCGCTGTGCGAGCAGCGGGGCAGTGCGGTGACAGACGCTCCGTCTGCTCCGTCAGGGTGGCTCCTCCCCAGCCACTGCTGCAGCTCTGGGGGGGTCTGGGGCACCCCTGTGCCTCCCTGAGCAGGGCAGGTGAAGTGGCAGGAACCGCAGCGCAGGGCAGGAACTCCCGGCTCGGAGGCTGTGAGCGCGGCTCGCTCCGCGGGGTCGGGCACAGCTTTGTAGGTTTTCTGCAGCGAGGTGAGCGTGGCTGGCTGACAGCAAAGCAAGCACCTGCCTGGAGTCAGGGAACACGGATGAGCGTGGGATGCCTCCTGGTAGCTCCATCGTGGCTCTTGTGGCAGATTTTCTTTATAAAGTACCAGCTTCATGCTCACTTCTAACTCACAACCCTACTAAAAATAAAGCAGTAAAGGCATTTTTCTTCCAGGCTTCCTGCTGTCATGAGAGAACTTGAAATTTCTGCATGCTCAGAAGAAAAGGCAAAGAAGGCATTTACCAAAATACAAATAATTTTAAGTTAAGAAACGATAATATTATTAATACTTTCTCAAAAATACTTTTAAGGCATCCTGAGCTTCTTGTTGAGGTCTGGATTGTGATGCTTTTACTTTTTATTTTGGGCTAGAGTTTCCATAACTGCTTGTGGAAAGGTCAGTACATATTCTTAGAGAGTTGAATAGCTCATCCTTAAGCTTTCCACTGGAAAGTGGGGACCAAAAAACCGGAGCCAGTTTACTTCTGTGTTTGCTTAATGTCCTTTTGAAACTGTCCATAGATGCCATTTTCATGCAGCAAATGCACAAGTAGCAAAGTCCGGCATTTCACGTGCTCAAAACCACAGCCAAGAGATGAAAGACAAAAACCCCACCCATTTCATGTTTGTGTAAAACTCCCACAATGTCTGATTCTTACTGGTTTTTGTTTCGTAGTCAGTCAGGTGGATACTCTGAGGTTTCTTTTGCAGGAATAAATTGTGTTTTATGAATGCAAAGAAATTATCTCTTTGAAATTCACTCTAACTTTGAAAAAGTATTTGTTACTAGAAAAGGAACAAACGGTACCACCTTGTGTAGTAGAAAATTTGGATTTTTGGGTTCTTCTGGGTACTGTATTTTCCTTCAGCTAGGACCTTTTTATATGTAATATATGTTGTTTTCTTGACATATGAAATGTACAGTTTTTCTTACATGAACGGCGAATGTTTTTTTCTTTAAAAAACCAAAACTCCTAGTTCAGTTGAATGAATGTAATTGATATCCAGATTTCCTTTGCTAGTACAGTTGCTTAACTAAGCACAGGAGGGGTCTTTAATGAAGGAAGGTGATGTTTGTTCACCATAGAGCACCAGACTGGGACATGTTATTGTATCCTTGATTTAGCTGGTCCAGTGAATGTGCAGATTTGGATAAAAGGGGGTTTCATGCTGTCTCCACTACTTTTTATATGTTTTGAGTTCCCCCTGCCCTTTTCATTGCTTTCAGCCAGGGAACGTGCCTGGCAGCCCCTCATCCACACCAGCAATTCCTGAGCCGTGTGTAGGCAGATTCCCAGCTCACCACAGAAGCTTATCTCTTAGGTTCTGTTTTGTTGAAGCCTGATGCCTCAAAATTCAGACAAAGCTGTTACATTTTGGTGCTTCTCCCAGGCTTACAAAAGCCTCTCCTTGGCTGGTGCCTGGAGTACCCCGCTGTGATTGGCTTTACAGTGAGCTGCCTTGTTTTTAAGGGCAGTTCAGCTGGGCCCAAATTCTGCAGGGGCCGCTGGGGGTTTTCTTGCTCTTGCTGGGTTTTAATACACAAATGTTAATGTAGTAATTTAGGAGGCTTCAACTTAATAGCAGAAGATGGGCAAGCCTCAGAAATACACCTGATTTTTAGAGAAAGTTGGAAAAGCACACAAAGCTGGCATTCAGACGTGTGAAGAAGTCACAAAGCTGTGGGATCTCCTTGCAGGTGTTCTTGGCAGTGATGTGTTTAGCACTGCCAAAATACGTGATGAGGAATTCCCTGTTTGGAAACTGGCGATGAGAGATCACCTCAATATTGCAGGGCTGCCCGCAGGTCGCGTTCTGGGCATGGGCGAGGGTTGAGAGGGAGGTTGTGGGCCTGTTTATCCCAAATCCTTTGCCTCCCCTGGCTCCCTGGCACCTGGAGAAGCTGCTGCGGGCAGCCGGCCGTGGTGTGAGCGCCCTGTGCTGTCGTGCAGGCCAAGGTGCGGGAGCTGGAGGAGAAATGCCGGACGCAGAGCGAGCAGTTTAACCTCCTGTCCCGGGAGCTGGAGCGGTTCCGGCAGCAGGCGGGCAAGATCGACCTCCTGAGCAGCAACCCCCTGGCACCCCCGGACCTCTCTGGTTCTCCCGGAAAATCCCTGTCCCAGCTCATGAATGGAATTGCCACTTCGATAGGCAAAGGTAAGGAGCGGCAGTTTGTTGGTGTCGGTGCCGCGCTGGTGCCGGGCTGTGATGTGCAAATGGGACAGAGAACCCGCCCCTGCCTCTGGTGGCACGGTTAAATTTCAGAGCATCTCCCAAGCCTTCCCTGAGCTCGTTCCAGTTTTACCTGGGCGCTGCCGTGAGCAAAATTCTCTCGAACTGTTGTTGAGCGCAGTGATAAGAAACCTGCTCAGCGTTGGAAGGATGTGTTCCTCAGGTAGGAATACACCTGTGCTGTGAGAGCGAAGGCTGCCTGCATACGCAGGCTTTGCTGTACACCCTTCCTGCCTCAGGGACAGGAGTACGTCTGCTCTCTTGTTGAAGGAGGAGTTAATGGGGAAAGAAAGCAGAGACCCCACACCCTGCATTGGCCATTACAGAAAAAAAACCATTTAAACAGAGCTGGGCAGAAAATGGGGAAACTGAATGGAGTATTCTGACAGACATGGAAATGGTTTGGGCTCGGTTTCATTTACTCAACAGAAATGATGCACTTCTCCTTAAAAATATGAAAGTAAAACATTTTAAAAAGCAAAATATAGTTTCAAAAGAAATGGAGAACATAAAGTGAAAAAAAATATATTCATTTACATCTGTATTGATGTTCTTACACTTACAGTGCCCAGCACAGTCAACAGTGTATGTTTATCCAAGATCTATGCTGAACTTTCAGCAGGTCATCTCCTGTTGCCAGAGGCAACGGCTCTCCCAAGTGCAGAGCTTTGTAAATGATCCATTATTCATAGAAAAATTACAAAGATCAAGGCAAGAGGTTACCTGGGGACACTTAAAAACAACTTCCACATAAATGACACGTCAGATTGTGTGTTATTCCATAGATTGTGTGCTAGTCCATGTAGATCACACGTTAGGTTGTGTCTTATTCCATAGATTGTGTGTTATTCCAGGTAAATCACACGTTAAATTGTGTGTTATTCCATGTGAGGAGTGTGGTCGGTGTCACCCAGGCTGGAATCACTTCAGTTGTCCTGCAAAGAAACAGTTCTCAGGTCGTTCTCATTACTTACAAATTCCCCCTAAATTGTTTGAAAATAAGTATGGAAAGGAACTGGAAAAGTTGAATGGTCTCAAGCTTTTTCCTGAGCTTTTAGAAAAGGTCTGAGGTGCAGGGCCTGGAGCTCAGCAGTGATTTCCCTGCTGCTGCAGACGAGCAGTTCCTGGCAGTGAAGGGTGCTGGGCTCGGTGTGGAGCAGGGAAGGGAGCTGGGCTCAGTGTGGAGCAGTGTGGAGCAGTGAGGAGTGCTGGGCTCGGTGTGGAGCAGTTCCTGGCAGTGAAGGGTGCTGAGCTCAGTGTGGAGCAGGGAAGGGAGCTGGGCTCGGTGTGGAGCAGGGAAGGGAGCTGGGCTCGGTGTGGAGCAGGGAAGGGTGCTGGGCTCGGTGTGGAGCAGGGAAGGGAGCTGGGCTCGGTGTGGAGCAGGGGAGGGAGCTGGGCTCGGTGTGGAGCAGTGAAGGGTGCTGGGCTCGGTGTGGAGCAGGGAAGGGAGCTGGGCTCGGTGTGGAGCCAGGGCAGAAGGAGCCGAGCTGACTGAGCTGCCATCCCCCTCTGCTTTCAGCTCAGTGACTCTGCTCAGTGACTCTGCGAGCCTTGGCTCCCTGAACACAACTGGGGCTGCTGGCAGCCGTGCCCACCGTGGTCCCTGTCGGTGCTTGGGCTTCTCTGGAGTTGCAGTTCCTCCCCAAGTGGATATTAAAGGGCACTAAATGGAGAATTCCGAAGGCGTTTCCTGATAGACATAAGAATTTAGTAGAAATTTCCTTAATGCCAACAGCATTATCCCCTCATGTCTCTAAGGACAGGATTTTCAAAGCAACAATTAATTTAAAAGGAAAGGTAATTAGGTGTTGGACTGTCCTTTGGGCAGCAAGTGAAGGTCCAGCCTGTATCACTGCAATTGATTAATGAAAAATGAAAATCAGCTAAACATTTTAAGGTACTCAGTCAAACTCTTCAAGCTAATTTATATTTATTCTTCTAATGCTAATGGAAAAACCTTTTTAAAAACTTCAAAACATCAAACTGAAATGTCCCAAGTAACCCTTGAGTAAAACCACAGCAAGCACAGCCAGGTCTGTACCCAAGGCGTTTAAGGACCTTCCTCTCTAAACCTTTTCTCAAAACTGATTGGTTTTTATGGGACTTGGAATTCAGAGCCTGCAGCACTTGTGTCTAAACATCAGAGCTGCTTGGACAACATTCATCCTCAGTGTGAATGCACTGATAACAATAAAGTCGTGTTTGAGCAAGTGGGCAGGATTTCTAATTATTGAAATCAGCCCTTTCTCAGTAACGATGGCAGAGCACAGCAAGTCCTTCAAACCAGAAGTGTAATTATTTTTATTATGTATGAGGAAGAAAGAACACAAGAGGGAACACAGGGACAGCTTTCAAAGCAAAGCAAATGATGGAAATGAGATCAGTTTGTGACCAGCTGCTTTGCCTTAATTGGCGATGTCTGAATGTATCAGGAAATGAAATAAACCTAGCCAGGATGGATTGGAGCATAAAAAGTTCGCTTTAAACGTACAATAATGTCACAATCAGATATAGGAGCCTTAAGATTTATTATTCATCAGTTAAGAGGCTCATTTAGATGGTCTTTCTAGATAATTTATGTAGTCCATATGGAATCAGCAATTGCAATAAATAAAATGGAGTCTAATTGTAATGCAAGTATGGACGGATTTAATTCTCCTGAAACATTTAAATTAGGTCTGGTGCTCTTCCTTTTTCCTTGATAGGGTGTTCTAAAGACTTCCTTAACAAATATTTGCCAGTTACAGGAAAATGAGGGCCATTTTGAGCATATATGGATTTAAAAAGACTTCATGGACAAAACCCCTGGGGCTTTATAAGGTTCTTCTCTAGTATTTAAAGAAAGAAAAAAGAGACATTTCTAGATGCTGCTGTGTGTTCTTATGAGCTGATCTCTTGTATATTTTATTTTTGACTCTGTTTTTTTCCAGAGGGAAAATATAAAAGGAAAGGTGTTTTACCACAGTTTTTTCGTTTGTTTTCTTTTTTCTAGGTTTGCAGTTAACAAGCTTTAAAACAGTCTGTAGGTCTGATTCCTTCACACTCTGCTGTTCAAGCCTAGGGCCATCAGTGTAATTGCCTTGGATGAACAAGAGAACCAGGTTTAATCAGGGTTTTTTTGAAGGCAAACTTAGGCCAGTTTTTAAATGCAGCCTTTTTTGTCTGTGCTCCTGTATTCACGACCTGCAGGAGCAGACATCCTCTGCAGGAATGATCAGGAGATCACAGATACTCAGGAGGAATGTGCTCCCTGCACTCTGAATCTCAATTTTGGTTTGGTTTTTTTTTTTTTGCAAAGGCATTACTTGGTGATGGTTGTGTTTATTTTTCAGTCCAGCTGTGGCTCTACATACATAGAGCCCCATGAATTTCCACAGAATATTTGTCTCCTAACCCTTTAAAAGGCTCCTGTGCAGAACACACAGAGCTCACTGCTGAAGTTGTTTGGTGGGGCTGACAGGAAATCTGTTCTGCCCGGTTTCTGTTGCTGTTGGACATTCAGTGCCTCTGCTGGGCAGGGAGGTGTCTGTGGAGGCTGTGTGGAGTTACCAGCCCAGTTATTGAAATCTACCCTTTCTCAGTAATGATGGCAGAGGACAGCAGGTTCCTCAAACCAGAAGTGTCATTATTTGGGGCCAGAGATGTGCCCAGGCCCTTCAGGCAGTCACAGGCACCACGCACTTTTCTCTCCTGTGTATTAAGGACTCAGGGTAAATTTTATGTACCTTATTTTCCCAGTGAAAAAAGTAAGACAGATCCATATCTTCCAGCATCTTGATATTCCTGGGGTTCTTGATAATGTGTGTTCCTGTGCTGGTTATTATCCTGTATGGATGCAAAGCAAGGGCTGCACTGCCCTAGAACCTTCCTCCACATTTTGTACGTAGTGCCAGTGATTTAAAAACAAAGCCTGGAGAATGCAGGAGGTCTGAGACCAACCAGCAGCTTCCTTTGAATGAATAATCACAGTTGGCCCAGTTATTTATGGCCTGGCGCTGACAGGCTGATATGGCAAACACGTTAACAGCAAACAGAAGGAGCTCAATCGGCTAAAGGTTCCTGAACGGGGAGGGCTTCTCTGTTACAGATGTGAGAAAGGTTCCAAGAATAAAAAATGTGCCCTTTTCCAGCCTGGGGATTGCTCTAAGTGGGGCTGGTTGTAATTAATCTTTTGTGTGGTGAGTTGTGTATTTCCCTGCTGTCAATGTGCTTAAGCTGGCCTGCTGTAAATTACAGTGATGCAGAGAAAATTAATCATGTTGGGCTAATGAGCACACCAGAAAAACCCTCTGATGATATTCTTGGAGCTTATTCTCCTCTGTAGTGTGAACAAAGAGGTTCCACTGATAATTCCTGGTGACGTGGACTGGGAATCTTGCAATTCAGTAGCAAAACATTGCTGTCCAGACTTCTGGCAGAACGGGAGAGGAAATGCTGAACCTACACATATTCAGGGTCTGAAAAACGAGAGCACAGGCTCATTATGTTAATGAGAGGCAGAATGCACCCTGCACATCTGAACGTGTCAGCAGCTCAGCGTGCTCTGCTCTAACTCCTGCTCGTGCTGCAGGGGAAACCTGGCTCAGTTCACAATTCCTGCTTTCATGGGCTTTGGGGACTAAACTAACAGTAAAAGGAAAAAAAGTACAAGTGTTTTATACTAAGCTTTATCAGTATCTCCTGCAGCCTCGATGACGTTGTCCTTTTTTTGTCTCACCTCTGGTTTTGACCCGAGGCGGGAGAGAAGAGTGCTCAGCCTCCTCAGGCTGTTCAATGTGCAGCATAATCTGTCTTTTCCTTTCTTCTACACTGTTCTTAAAAAGCACAGTAAAAATATTCCCAGAGGATTTTTGGAGATTTTTCCTTTTGTGTAGTCTTAGTTTCTATGTTTAGGAACTGGAGAGATGGCCGTGGGATCAAATTAACATGGTTTAGTGCTGGTGTCGGTGAGGAACTCTTCAGAAATGTGGAGCAGGTGCTCCTGGCTCTTCCTGCCTGCCCAAAGTCAAACAGCTTCATTTCAGGATGAATATCCTGCCACGTAAACCATGAGCGTTTCAGTCTCTTTTTTAGAAGGCAAATGTGTGACTTGATTCTGATTTCCAGTATATGCCAGTCCCCAAAAGAAGGAAGGGTTCTCACAGCAGCTCTGGAGTGCTGGGTTACACAGCGTGTCACGTAACTTCCCAGCCGTACCAAGGTGCTCAGAACAAAGGTGGACATTTTTCACGGGGGGAAACTTTCCCTTTGAATTCCTTGAATTAAAATGCCTTCACTTTCTGCGTTATGTTTTGTTACGTGTTGTTGACTTAAGCAATTTACCAAAAGCCTGGGACCTGACAGGCTGAGCTGCTTCTGTGCCCTGCAGTCTACCCACCACAGTCTTCTCGAATGGTTTTTAGCAGGAGAGGAAAACAGCCTTCTGCTGTGTGTTGGCAGTGTTTCTGCTTGAGAACCATGCCTGATTCTCGTGTGTGTTCTGTTCACTGCCAGGTCATGAAAGCCCTTCTGGAAGTCGCTGTGTGATTTCAGAGTTTATCCGACCCCTTCAGATATCTGGAGACAAACCAGAACAACTGTCTGTCAAACCTACATTCCTGTCCAAGTCAAGATCTGGTACCCCAAGATGCAGATTTGATTCAGACGTGAGTCTTTTTGGATTTTTTACTGAAGAGGTGATTTAGGGCTGAGGCTTCTCTGCTCCAGCAGGCTGATGCAGGTTGATCCACCTGCTTTTAAAAAGTCAAGACATGAATGTTCTCATTTTCTGAGGCAACTTGGGAACATGATCAGTGGGAATTTAAGTGATGTTTTCGAAGAAGCTGCAGTTGATATCTTGGTTACACAGGATAAAAGTCAGGTGTGTGAGGAACTGGAGGCTCTGTGAAGATCTCAGCCCTCAGGGAGGCACACAGAGCATTTCAGTGCTCCTGGGTGAGGGGCAAACCAGCATTTCTGGCTGTGTCTGCTGTGGGGCAGGGCGGTGTCAGGCAGGTTTATCAGTGCTTTATCCTGTCTCCCGAAAGGTGTGACTTTGGTACAGCCTGGGCGAAAGGAGCAGGGATTCCACGCAGTGCCCCAGGGATGCTGTGACAGGAAGAGTTCATTTTGCAGGACTCGTTCCCTGCCTGGTTTTTACGGTGTGTGAATCTTCCCCCTGCAGCAGGGCAGACACCACCTGCTCTCAGCCTCCCCAGCCTCTCCGAAAGGATTCTGAGCCTGGGAAATGGAAGTGAAAGTTGCAGGATGTTGGCACTAAAGTCATTCAACTCTACATCTTGTATTCAGTCATTACTTTTGAAAGGTTCTGTTCCTCCTTTCTTAGGAAGCTTTTCTGCTTTTCAGTAGAATTCCAGTAGAAATCCAGTGGGAAGCTCAGAAGAGCTTTTCAAAGGTGCCATAACAAGTTGATTTTTAATATTTAGGACAAATGTTAAATATAAAAGCTGTATAAACAAATTTTGGAAACTTTGTAGAAGGGTATTCATTGCTATTAAATACCCTGGTTTACATGGGCAGATAGCCACAAGGCAATGGTCTTCAGATTTTACCCCTCGTTTCAAGAAAACCCTTTCTTAATCTTTACAGGAGTAAATAAATTGCACCTGTCTGCATATTTTCTATCTATGTTCTATTCATTGCTGCCAAAAATGTGAAAGTTGATAGAATCAAAATGTTTCTAAATGGATCACAAGCCTGAGGCTATTCAACAAAATATTAGATTCTTGTATAGTGGGAATTCCATGGGCGTATCTGAGGATTATCCACAAGGAATATTTGTGTATGTTTGTGTAGCAGCATTACTGGAAAGTGGAAATGTTCACTGCTTTTTGAAGAGGCCACAGAAAAAGCAGCTTAGCAAGGAGACTTAGGGAAGCAGAACTAACAGCAAGGAACAGAAGAAGCACATGTCAAATTTAATTCCCCTTTTCTATTATTTTTGAGTTATCTCTCACTGAGAATGTCAAGCCCTCTTTTGCAGAATTGTACGTTTTGTGCCTTCTAGAGTGTAATTATGTGATACACACGTACATTATGTAAGCTCACAGAAATAAAGCTCCATTCCTTTTTAGAGATACCCAAACCCAAGGGAGAGTGTAGGAATAAAATTGAAAACATGGAGCATAATGCTGGCAAGTCTGAAATAAATAAATAAATAAATAAATAAATAATACTCTGCAAAACATATACTTGCAACTGCCCTGCTTGTTCCTGTTACAAAAGCCTTCTAGAATAACCATTCTTGGTTGTGTCCTCGATGAGGGGCCCGTATAAAGGTATCAGGGTGATAATCCTGGCAGATTTTCCTGGATCCTCCAGTGCTGGGCAGGAGCAATCCCTGGGAGCTGGCTGGGAGTGTCCTGGTGCTGGAGCTGAGTGCTGGCAGAACAGTGTGTGCTGTGCTGAACCACCCCTTGGGAGTTAGTTCAGAGGAACAGGGACTTCACTCAGAATTTTTCTGGTTTAGACCTGAAAGTTGCAGTTCAGTATTCACTCCATCTAGATTGCAAAATTTTGCTCAGTTTTTGGACAATTAATTTCAATTGATCCCACTGTTCACCCAGTATTTCTGCCTTAATTAAGTTCTCTCAAGCTCAGGCAAAAAGTTGGTCATTTTTTCTGAGATGGCTCACAGCAAACAGTACAATAAGTGGAGGGAAGTTCATCCCTCACTTTAAAGCCTCTCTTAGCTCAAAGCGTAACAGAATTTACTGTTTTCCCACTGCGAGACCTCGTGCAGAGCTACAATAGGCAGAGTCTGTGTTGATTCAACACCACAATGAAATCTCCACGTTTTGTAGACCAGATTTGTGATAGAATAAAAGTGTGGCTTTGCAGAATTGCATTAAAGGTGATGTTGAATTCAGAAGAAAATACGTTATTTCTTTCAGTTAGTCGAAAGGGTGGCATTCAACAGATGCTGATGCTGGGATTGGGTTGGATTGGGTTGGGTTGGATTGGGTTGGATTNGTTGGGTTGGGTCGGGTTGGGTTGGGTTGGGTTGGCAAGGGGGTATATTCTGTGTGACACTTGTGGTTTCCAGGTGTTTGGAGGTTGACACTTGCACCAGTTCTAAACTCAGCATTTGTTTTAAGTACTCAGTCACTGGGATCAGTCTGGGATTCTGAGTAAAATTAACCAGTTGTGTTCCATGTTAGAATTTAATTTTTTTTCCTTGATTTTGTGTGTTCACTGATTTATATCCCCTGTCAGGAAAACTGTTCATTCTTCTGTTTTAAAAATCACACTGTCTTTTTTCTCCCTCCCTGTACAGATGGATAATGATCAGAATTCCAATACCTCAAAGCAGAGATATTCTGGGAAAGTCCATCTTTGCATTGCCCGTTATAGGTAAAACACCCTTCTCATTGCAGATATACACACAGTTGGAATAGTCAACATCACGTTTGGCTTCATTCATGCACTGAATTATTACATGGAATTAATGTTTTGGATAGCAGGCCCCGTTCCTGTTTGCCCTGGCTGCAGAATGGTGCCCTGTCCGTGTGCCTGAACTGTCAGAGGGAGCTGGGCACGGCCTGGCTCTCCCACCCCCACTGCATTCCTGTCCTTCAATGTCTAAATCAGATTAAATGGGTACCTCCTGCCTTGGACAGGATGTCTCAATCTGTTCTTATAAATTACTTCTTCAAGCAAGAAAAGATTTGAAGTCCATCACTGCTTTGCACATTAAAATTTCAGGCATGAAGTACTGGCATGATAAAAATTTCAGTGATTAACAGTTTCTTTCAGGATGGATGTGGATTTAAGTGCTTTTTAAGTACTTCTTGTATCTCAGTAGCTTCTTGTAGATGTAACTCACTGTTTTTGTCTTCTTGTACCTTGCCTCTGTAGAAGTTCAATAAACTTGTGTAAAAGGAACATAAAATTGAATACAGCGACTGGAAAAGACCCCCACAACTGAGTTTGCTTTAATTCACTCTTAAAAATAGAGTTTTGGCCAGTGTATTTCAAGAGCCCTGAGTGAGAAGTGTCTATGTAAATCCTGCAGGAAAGGATGTGGGTTTAGGGGTGGAGGCGGGAGCTCACAGGCACAAACTGACCCAGGCCCGCTCGGAATGCGTCTCAGAGGGGAAGCAAACACTGCCTGGGGAAATTGCCCTCCTCGGAGCTGTGGCCTCTCTCCTGAGCAGCACTCTGCCTGTCGCCCCTCAGCTACAACCCCTTCGATGGACCAAACGAGAACCCAGAGGCGGAGCTCCCTCTCACGGCAGGAAAGTACCTCTATGTGTACGGAGACATGGACGAGGACGGCTTCTATGAAGGTATTTCTTACTTAATCCGTGAATTCATGCTAATTCATGCAGATTGAAATCAGTTCGTCTGTCAAACGTGCTCCAAATCCTTTCCTTCGTCTACTCCTAAATCGGTTGCTAAAATTAGCTTTATCATCGTGGTGTTAATTAAAAGGGTTTCTGCACCAGCAAAGCCGCTCCTTGCAGGCAAAGCTAATTATAAGATATTTTATAGTGTCAGCTTTTCCTACTGGCAAGATCTAAGTTGACAAAAAAGCTTGCTGGCAGTTCTGATATTTCCCTTAATAAGCCTTTACGTTCCCAAACTGGGGATGTTGTTTGTGTATTTTCACTCATCCCTTGCCCCTTATCTTGTCCACTCCCAAGGCACTGCCACGGAAGAGGTATTCTCCTTCAGGGGTTGTAATGGCATTGCTCTTTCTCACCAGGAGAACTTCTAGATGGGCAAAGAGGACTTGTCCCTTCCAATTTTGTGGATTTTGTTCAAGACAACGAGACTCGGCTATCAAGCACACTGAGCAGCGAGCAAGACCAGAACTTCATCAACCGCTCGGGCCCTGCTTTGGAAGGAGATCTCCTGGAGATCAGTCCCCCGAGTCACACAGACTCCAGCGTGATCAGCAACGGCGCAGGGACTCTGGATGTGAACATTGACGAGATTGGAGAAGACATTGTGCCTTATCCCAGAAAAATCACCCTTATTAAACAACTAGCCAAAAGTGTCATTGTGGGCTGGGAGCCACCGGTGGTGCCGCCCGGCTGGGGAACCGTCAGCAGCTACAACGTCCTGGTGGACAAGGAGATCCGCATGAACGTAGCCCTGGGAAGCAGAACGAAAGCTCTCATAGAGAAGCTCAACATTTCCACCTGCACGTACCGGATATCCATCCAGAGCATCACCAACAAGGGCAACTCCGACGAGCTGCAGTGCACCTTGTTAGTGGGCAAGGACGTCATCGTGGCCCCCTCGAACCTCAGAGTGGACAACATAACCCAGATCTCTGCTGAGCTGTCCTGGCTCCCCACAAACAGTAATTACAGTCACGTCATCTTTCTGAACGAGGAGGAATTTGACATTGTCAAGGCTGCTAGCTACAAGTACCATTTTTTTAATTTGAAGCCCAATATGGCCTACAAGGTGAAGGTCATGGCAAAGCCCCACCAGATGCCCTGGCAGCTTCCCTTGGAACAACGAGAAAAAAAGGAAGCCTTTGTGGAATTTTCTACGTTGCCAGCAGGTTTGATATTTGCCTCCCTACCCCAAAACTCTTCAGATGGATTTCTCTGAAAATGCCAGATAAAATAATTTAACCTTCACGTAGTCATTTAGGGGATGTAAGTGCATTTTGGTTGTGAAGTTGTAATCACATTGTACAATTTGACTTTTCAAAGTCAACAGATTTGTTGTGTTTCGGAAAGTCTGAGGTTTTTTCCCACATGGCTTTTACATTAGGAGTGTTGGTAAGTGCTGTCAGTCATTTCCCATTTTTGAAGAACATTGAAGTAGTGTTGAAAGCTAGAGCAGAAATAATGTAGTGAATTTAAAGGATAATCTCATAATTTGGGGGGTGTATGGCAGCACCTGAAAAAATTTGAGTATCTTTCCTTATGAATTCACCTACCCAAGGTCTTCTCATCATGGCCAAGTGGAGACCCTTTAAATACTCAGGCTTTCAGATCCCTGGGTGCCTCTGAGGGACGCTCAGGTGCAAGTGGCTCCTGGCAAGTGAAACGTCAGCAGCATGATGTGAGCTGGGGTTTGTTCACTCCCTGCTGAGGTTTGATTCCAGCAGAGGGGCAGGAATTCATTCTGCTCTCCTCCTTGGCCTGTGTGACTTCTGTGAGAGGAGACGTGGAGGACAGCAGTGCTGGTTGAGTAGAGGGGCAGTTAAACTTCTGTGTCTCCTGTTTTGGTGCTATTGGTGTATAGTGTCAGTGAAAATGTCCTCAGCTCCCACATTTATCTTCAGTCTGGAATCATTTCAGTGGGGTAAGGGGTAGTGCTGTTGTGGAATCTGCTGGGAGGAGGGCAGTTCAGACCTTGGATGTGTCCTGGGGCAGTTGGGCGCACTGCCTGGATGGTGGCTTGAACTTATTTCAACTTTGCTATTTAGGAAAGGCCTTCTGAATGAGGGCTTTTTCCAGGCCAAACACTTTCCATGCTGTATCTCCCTCTAGCTGTGAAGTGTGCTAAGCAATCGTGAGCTGTTCCCTGCTGAGGAGCTGAAGTGCAGTGAAGCCTCAGCTTTTAGAGCCAGAGATCCCAGAACCTTCCCCACTGCTTCATTCCACTGGGAGCACTTCTGCAGAAACAAGTCAAGTTTTCACTGTCGTGTAGCGAAAAGAAAACAGCAGCTGTTGAAGGGATTAGAGGATGATGCCTGGTTTCAGAGTCATTGGAACAAAGAGAGGGATGAGTTTGGAGTCAGTGATGGGAGTTACCGTCACAGTGTGTCGTGCAATCGAACTCCTCATCTTGAATCATCAGAGCAGTGGAATTGCAAAGCTTACATTAACATAGATGAAGTTCTGTCCTGGGCACTCAGATCTAAAAATAGAAATAACTACAGGATCAGGACCAATGGGGCTGCTGCGGTTTTTGGAGCTAATTTATGTGAAAAAAACCGTGAGGAGCAAAGTGTAGCAGAGTTCCAAACCAAACATTTATGTTGATGACCAAGACCATCAAAAATCATCAGGAATAATTTCCCACTTGATGGGAGGAAATAGAAACCATGCTGAGCCTCGGGCATTGCAGTTTATTAAACCTATCTCTGCCACAGCCTGTGAAGGTCGTACAGACTCCCTGGGGATTGTTCAGTTTTGGGAGAATGAAAGGAAGGTGACTTCTCCTGCAGGAGCAGATTAATGTCATTGTCATTGGCAAGATGCTGGGCTAGATCAGAAGCATTCTTTCTTGTAAGCTGGGTGGCCTTGCTGGGTTGGGAATTCTGGCTGTCAATGAAATAGGATGATCAGGAAAGCTGAAATTCAATCCTGAACCAAAATCTCTCTTGGCCAAGAATAGTATTAGATCAATTTGCATACTCTTCACTTGCGAGGTGAAAAATACTTCATAGATGCAGGGATGGTGTAAGCAGAAATTTCCTGTTGTGCCTGTACTGTCCTGAACATGACCATGATTTCATTTCCATGTCCACTGGAGGGTGAAATTCAGTGGCAACAAACCAGTGAAATGCACTGGCAGTTTGCCGGTGATACTGTGTGATATTTGCAGATTTATCATGCACACAGTTAAAGTATTTGTAGCCTTTTTGGTGGATGAACAGGAATTGGTTGTGTTTGGTTCACTGGGAAGAGCAACCTCTCAGCAGCCAAGGTCTGTGTTCTCCCGTTCTGCAGAGGTGGCTGCAGCTGAGCCCTCCTTCTGAAACGTGTTAGCAGGAGACTGCTCAGGGTTTGATGGTTAAATTAACACAATAGGATGCTTGAAAAATTTATGAACTAATAATCTCTGTGATATTTTCACTTTGGCTTTCTGGCCAAAGTAGAGCTATTTATAGTAGGGTAATGCCTTTTAATTAAGGCGGTATTTGGTGTGCTATTACACTAGCATACTGTAAATGCCTTGAGAGGTTAGTGGGTGTGGTTTTTGATTCAGTGCAGAGAAAAGACTGTGAGAGCAGTTCTCCTTTAATCAGCTGGTGGAAAATGTTGAAGTTTCAGCTTGCAGCCCACATTGCACTGTAGTTCACCGTGCTTCTGATCCGAGGCTCACGAGTGACCAGTCCAATCTCTCTTAGGTCCTCCAGCTCCACCTCAAGACGTTGCTGTCCGGGCCGGGTCCACGCCAGGGACCATCCAGGTGTCCTGGAAGCCCCCGGCTCTGTCGGCCACGGGGACGTCCCACGGCGCCAGCGTCACCGGTTACGGTGTCTATGCCAAAGGGCAGCGGGTGAGTTCCCTCCCGCCTTGGTGCCCGTCTGCTCTGGGGCCATCTCAGCTGGCAGGTGAAGGTGGGACAGCCCTGGAGGGGGTGCAGGGGCTCCTTAGCTGCCAGGAGAGCCTGCTCTTTGGTCTGGGCATAACTTGCTCCCTTTCTAGAAGCCCTTGTGGCCCAAGGGGTTGGAAGGATGAAAGGCAGCCGGCGCAAGTGGTGTGGAGCCTGGTGTAGCCCGCTCTGTGCTGGCAGCAGTTCACCCTGCAAGGACTTGGAAAGCTGTGCTTCAGCGGGGCTGGGGAGAGGGCAGCAGGTGATTCCGCGCTCACAGGTGGCTGTCTGTGCTCTCAGGTGGCAGAGGTGATGTTCCCAGCAGCAGAGAGCACGCCGGTGGAGCTGCTGAGGCTGCGGAGCCTGGACGCGAGGGAGGTGATGGTCCGGACGCTCTCTGCACAAGGGGAATCAGTGGACTCTTCTGTTGCTGCCATTCCATCTGACCTCCTGGTGCCTCCAACCCCTCACCCCAGAACTGCTCCCAAATCTAAGCCATTAGCAAGTGCCGGAGCCCCAGAAACCAAAGAAGAACATTTAGGCCCACATTTAAAAAGGGATGAGTCATGGGAGCAGACTCGTTCGGTGTCCCCTGTCCATGGACACATGCTGGAGCCACCCAATTTCCACGGCCCACTCCAGGGGAGGAGGTCTCCATCCCCCAACAGAATCCTCCCCCAGCCTCAAGGCACTCCCGTCCCCAACACTGTCGCAAAAGCCATGGCAAGAGAAGCTGCACAGAGAGTGGCCGAGAGCAACAGGGTAAAGGCAAACTTCTTCTTAAGGCTTTTTTGGGCTGGTTTGTTCATTGTGACACTTGCCATCAAAGATCTTTTTCATCATGTGCTTTAAGGAGCAGGTAGTCATCCCTAAACTCTCAAGATCCATCGCTTGAGAAGCAGGGTGCTGAAATTCTGGACTTATAAAGCCCTCCTGTGTCTGCTGTCATGGATCCACAGGGAATTTTACATATTTGCCCTTCTCAGTGCTGAATTTGCACACGTTTGCAACTGCTTTTGATTCCAGCTCCTCCTGGAGCTGCCAGCAGTGTCACTGGCCAGGGACACCCCCTGGTTTGGGCACCGCTGTGACCCATGGCTGCTGCACTGACTCAGATCTGTGCCAGTTAATCTAAATCCCACATCTGGGGCTCTGGGGTCAGTACGGCTGGTGTGGAGGCATCCTGACAACGTGCTGTGGGTTTTCCACACACATATGCAATATTTAAATACTCCCAGTGCCCTGGGCAGTTACTTTCTCATCACAAGCTGCTCACAACTGTCTGTTACTTCTTGCAAGCTGAAGTGTCACTTATTTCATATATTTTCTTGGTCCTTCATCTGGCAATCATCAGCTACATCCAGTTTTTAGTCTCCCATTGTATCTCCAAAACAACTCCATTAATTTTGACAGTTCACACATGTCTTAACAGCCCCAACTCATTGACTGTTCTGTTTTGGGATGCATTTGATCCAGTGGGTAAATTGAGCCAGCTTTTGAGAACCCGAATAATTCTGGATCAGTAAGGTCTGATAAATACGTATGCATGCATGGGGATATATCTTCCTTTTGTTTATAAATAGAGAAGACTGGAATGTAATAGAGGGAGAAAAGGCAATTGGTTTCTTTGGCCCTAAGAGGTGAAAGTTGATTTAAGAACCATACAGGGAAAAAGAGAACAGAAATGCTTTTTCTGGTTTGGCAAATTGCTGACATAACGTGCTCTGAACCATGTTTGATTGCATTAGTTTAAGTGATGCTCGAAATGTTTAATTCAGGAATCTGGACAGAAGTTTATAGATGAATTAATCCTAAATTAAATCAAATTCTGCCAGTGATACTTGTCATGTTTCGTCCCCTGTGGTATAAATTCTTCACTCACGGTAAGTGCTGCAGAAGGAGCTGTGCCTGCCCCTGCCCTGGTCCAGCCTGTTGGTGCCTGGTGGGCATTGTCACCAGAGCCAGCAGCAGGAATTGCTGAGGCCAAGAGGCTCCTCAGAGCGGGGCAAGAGCCCAGAGCCTCATTCTGGGGCTTTTTTTGCGTTGAGGTCAAAAATGCTGTTGTGGCTCGGTAATTCCCGACTCTGCCAAGGGGAAATGAGTGTCTTTGCTGGCAGCCTCTGACTGCAGAATACTGAGAGTTTTGGTGAGTGCTGCAGGAAGGAGAGCTGGCAGCTGAGCTGATGATCACACAGAATCAGGTAATTGATAATGAGCAAGGGTAATAAAACAAGCAAAAATTTCTTGAAAAACTCCTTAAAGGTTCCAGTCAGGGGAAACTAACAGTGCTTTAAACTGTGAGTACATTGAATTGTTGTGTGCTTGAGTCTTCTTATTTGCCATTTGTGCCGCCGGGTGCAGGACCGAGTGTGCTCACAGCTCTCTGGTTTCGTTGCTCTGTTAGATGGAGAGGAGGAGCGTTTTCAGCGAGAGGAGCAGCGCGGCCCCGTACTCCGACGAGGAGGAGGATGGTTATGACTCCCCCAAGGTCAGGCGAAGGGGAGCTTCAGTTGATGATTTCCTGAAAGGGTCGGAACTTGGAAAGCAGGTAAGTCACCTGGCTTTGTTATTCTATCAAATGTTCAGCAGGAAACGAGTACTTTATGAAGCCCAGCTCTGTCCAGGTCACCTCCTGAGGGCTGTGGCTGTGTTGGTGACAGGAAGCTGAACCGTGGGCAGGGGGATGCATGCTCTGGTTCCTGATGGGAACTGAGTGCTTGGCACAGGCATCTCCTGAGCATCCTCCCTTCCAGCAGACCCAGGCACTGGAAAATGAACAAATAAAGATGGCAAGGAATATAGAAAATGTGACTGGACTGTCATGTGTGGGTTCTGGGCTTTTTCTGCGTGAGGTGTCCCTGCTGCACGTGAGAACCTGCTGTGGGAAAAGGGGAAGTGGGAAGGATGTGTGTGTGCCATGAAGGCATCACCTGTGACCTAATAACCCAATGGCAGGAAACAAACATGGTATGGGACTGGCTCCAAGGAATGGAAAGATCTTGCCAGGAGAATTTTGCACAACTGCACAGCTTTTAGTCTGATCCTATTGAAAACAAATATTAAATAATTTATTACATTGCCTTCAAGAGAGATGTAAATTCTAGAAAAGAGATGTTTTCTTGTGTCTTGGCACAGTTGAAAAAACTTTAGTCAAAGACCTGACCTCCTGTGTTGAGGGTCCAAGCAATGCCATTCCTTCTTATCTCGGTCCTGAGACCTTCTGGAATTTTGGGTCTGTTTGTTGTAGATGTTCAAACAGTTGTAAACGTATAAACACTGCTCCAAATTTCCAGTGTTCCCAGTATGTGGATTTGGGATTTGATTTGGTTCAACCTCCCCAGCCAGTGGTTCCCATTTCTGGAATACATGCAGTCACCCTGCCTACACAGAGTATCTGGGGGTAATTTAGATGCTTATTTGCGCTGTTCATGAAAACCAACACTTACTGCGTGGTTCGTTGGTGGAGAAGTGGCTTTTTGTCTAAGATGATCCTACACAATGATCTGAAGACATTTATGGGCTTGGCCCTGGGAATTGCTGCTAAAGGCTTCACCCAACAATCTCTTTGGCTCCAGAACAAAGAGATAAAAGAGGAGAAATTGTCTCTTGTGTTTGGAGGGCAAATCCAGCTTCACTTGAGAGAAACTGCTTGTGGTAGTTTTCCTCTCACTGCTGGGATTGATTGATATCAGTGATTACACAGCTCTGGGAATCGGTCTGGTACCACAGAAATGATTTCTTCATTAGTATCACTGGGGGAGGAGATGCAGTAATGTCGAGCATTCTGGTACCTCTGGAATATTTGATTTTTCAAGTATTTGTCTGCAGTCTGACAGTCGGGTGCCTCTGTTTTGAAATTTGTCCTTGGAAATACAAGGAGTTTAGTTTATGATTGGATCTGTTAAAAGGAGGCCACTCCTGTTCAACATTAGCGCTTCAGCAGGATACACTTTTCCCTCCTTGTTTTCCAACTAATAGGAAAATGACAGGAACTTCAAATAATTGGACTTATTTTAAAAGACAAATATGATTTTAGCCAGCCTATTCCTACCATGTTTAAGAGAATTAAAGCTTCAAATGCCATCATCTAGCTCTAGCATACAGTGGTGGTAATATCCTGCAAGAATTAAATGCTGATCACTTTTTAAAATTATAATGTGATGTAACAAACAGCTGTGAAGAACAGATGATATGTGAATTATCCTAAGGCTTTTACAGTTTGGTCAGCAAGTCCATTGGTGCGTGAAGGACCTCTTTAATATGGGGAATTTAATCGAGACTAAAACCTGATTTGGTGCTGTGAATGGAGATGTCCTTTTTTGTATCACCTGGGATTAAGACTGGATTTCTTGAATTACCATCATAAATGGGCAAAACAAAATTTCCACACGATGTCTCCACTGGAGCAGAGCGCAGGCCTGGTGATGTAACTCCTCCGTGGTTCCCAGTGTGCCATTCCAGCCCGGGAAGTGCTCCTGGTGTTATCCAGGGATTATCAGCTTTCGCGGCAGTAACGTTCCCTCCTCACCTCGTCCCTCAGGCTCACTACTGCCACGGGGATGAGTACCACACGGAGAGCAGCCGCGGCTCGGACCTGTCCGACATCCTGGAGGAGGACGAGGAGGAGCTGTACTCCGAGATGCAGCTGGACGAGGGCGGCCGGCGGCGCCTCAGCTCGCACGGCGCGCTCAAGGTGAGGGGTGCGGGATCCCGGGAGCGCCTTCGGGGGCTGCTCCTTTCTTTCAGCCAGTTACGGACTCTGCAGACCATTAAAACTCACGCTGTCTCACAGACCTAGAACTGGGCCGCTTTGATGCATTTATTGCTTTATTTTTTTCGTTATTTGGTAGATAAACTTTTAACTTATTGGCTATTTTCCTGTATGTGATCGTTGCAGTTGCAATTTCTGTTCTACATCTGGGGACTTTCCTCATGTCTCTCTGAAGATATACTGCATGTGCTACCCCGAAAATGAGGTGGTTCTGAGCAAGGAGATTCGTAAAAACTTACAAAACAACTTATGTTTTTCATGTCTAGTGATTTGTCCATGTACCCAGTGCTAGTCCCATCCCTTCCACACGCTTAAAGCCTTCTTGTAAGAAAGGGAATTGTTTCAGCTTTGTTTGATCAATGCTTTATCAGAACTCCTTGTGCTCTGGATATTAGGGAATCACCAGAGAGAGTAGGAAATACCTTCCAGAAATACTGCTTTAACACAGGAATATTCATGGTGAAAGGCAACTTCAGTAAAACAACTAAAGCATATGCAGAGCACTAAACATACCCAATACTGAATATATATTTCCCACATTCTGTTTGTACATGTAAATTGTATTTGCTTCTTTGTGTGTGTGGTAATTACATGAACTGTGTTTTCTTAGAAAGCACAAACCCACAGGTCAACTTTTTTTTCAGTAGACTGTTATTTAACCAAAATCAATGCTATTTTCTCATGCATACAAGAATTCTGACCATTCTTATGACTGCTTTCATGTTCTGTAAATTCAGTCCTTTTATTCTGATACTGTCTGCAATGAGACAGGTACTTTTTCAAAAGAAGAAATTATCAGTGTTTCTATTACTGCACCGACATGAAGGTTGAAACCAAAATCCTTCTGCATGCTGCTTCTGTCCCCTTCCCCTGGCAAAAAGAATAATCCCTAGACTGTTCTTGTTCTTTATGCATCAGAAGGTGTATTTACTTCTTGGATTTAAATCAGTATTGCCAGTGTTGATACTGAGAAAGTTCCAGAACCTTAATTGGTGTAGGAAATCATTTTTGACCTGTTAAGGTTCACAGGCTTCTCTTGATGTAATAGTCTGTCAAAACTGTGATAGTTCATACTTACTGATCTTTTTTCCACTTCTGTGGCACTTTGTCTCGAGTTTCACAGGTGTTATACACATTTTAGAAACAAAGGAAAAGAGGTGAAATAGTCATAAAGTAACTTAGAAAGTTCCCTCTGCCTGAAAGAGGGCAACATCCAAACCCCAGCTAAGTTTAGAACGCTCAGAGAGAGGTGTTGCTGAAATCTCCAGGATGATCCCGTCGTTATTTATGGGTGCTGTTGAGCCCAGAGATCCCCCTGATCTGGGCATTAGCACAAGGAGAGATGATCTCCAGGACGCAGAATCAATAAACCCTGGCAGTCAGAGCCAGCACCTCCTGCACTGTGCTCCCTTCGCTGTTCCCAGAGTCCAGCCAAGGCACTCTCAGGATTCTTTGTCAGACCAACTGTGTTTTCTGGAAAGGGAATAGGAAAATTGCAGAATATATCTGGCATGTCCAGAATGCTTATTTTACCCAGGCTGAGATAGCTTTTACCTGCTTCTGGCATAAACAGAGACTTTTACTTCTGCTCACAGGCTGATTTTCAAATACTGGTTTTATGAAGCAGGTACAAGATCATGATGAGAGATCTGATGGCAGTGCAGACCAGAGAGCAGCCTGTGTCCCAGGGGGCTTTCTGTGGAAGCCAAGCTTTAAAAATGGTGCAGGTGTTTCAGAATTTTAGGAAGGAAACCAGAACTCCTTTCATGATGTCTGTGGAATAGCTCTCCTCTGGCAGGAGACTGAAGATCTTTGCTGCTTATATGGGGTGCTTTAAGAGATGGAAAGCAAGAAGGCTTGCTAGGGCAGAGTTGCCATTCTCAAATATGGGTTCTGGTTACAAAGAAATTTCAATGGCAGTTTGGCACGGGGCAAGGAAGGAGTTTCAATGCCATTGTCATTCACCGTGCTGGAACCTGTGTGTGGCTTTCATTACTCCGTTTCAAATGCATGAGTTTACTCTCGTTAAGAGCATCACTCAGTTGTTTGTACTGACCTCTCATGTTGTATCTGACATCCAGCAACTTCTTAATCATGTCTTTATTTTTCACAGATCCCCATTCAAAGCATGACATCCTTTTCACTATATAAGCTGCATGTCTTATGTTTGCCATTGCTCTAAAACTAATTCTGTCTTTATTTTTCTTTTCTTCTCCCTTTTCCCCCCCATTTTATTTTCGTCACACACTCTTTGTTCCCTGTCTGGTTTTTAACATTACATAATCTTAAGGAGTACGATAAGAATAAGACCACTGAAGCCACTTTTTTGGAACAGCCTGACTTTTCCCAGCAGATACACCACAGTAAAAGGCTTTTCAGTATCCCAGAAGTGGCAGAAGAGGACGGTGAATACTCTGAGCTGCTGTACAAGCAGGGTTTAGGTATGCCCTATAAAAAGAACCCCAGAATAGCTAGAGGCTCTAGAGCAGCCAGGCCCTGCAATCAAGAGCAGCAGCACAGCCCGTGGTACCCGGCCAAGCACAGGATGCCGGGCCCAGAGGAGTTTGGCCCGGACGAGCGAGGATGGAAGCACAGCCGGAGCCTGTCCCGGAGCCCCGACAGCGGCCTGGACTGCGGCAGCGAGGAAGAGGAGGCCCGGGTCGGTTCCAGAGCCCCGTGGGGCAGCGAGGAAGAGGAGCCCCGGTTTGGTTCCAGAGCCCCGTGGGGCAGCGAGGAAGAGGAGCCCCGGCGGGGTTCCAGAGCCCCGTGGGGCAGTGAGGAAGAGGAGCCCCAGTTCGGTTCCAGAGCCTCGTGGGGCAGTGAGGAAGAGGAGCCCCGGCGGGGTTCCAGAGCCCCGTGGGGCACCCCCGGCTGCAGCTGCTGCCCGGAGCCCGTGCCCGGCGCCTGCCGGAGGGGCCCGCGGCCGCTGCTGGCCCGCAGGAGAACCCTGACCAGGCAGAGCAGCATCGAGGAGGATTTCGGGGAGCTGGGGCCCTCCTTCGCGGAGCCCAGGAGCGAACAGGCCAAGCCCGGTCACGAGAGGAAGTCTGAAGCTCAGAAGGGCCATAGGACAGATCGTTTGTCCAGCGAAGAAGGTCAGGGAGGCTGGAAGAGCGACTTTAACCCAGCTGACTCTAGGGCAGCTGCTGTCCTTGCAAAGCCATCCCACAGAGATGCAGAAGACTCTCTGGTGTGTGAAGTATCTTCCTTCTAACATCTGCTTGCCAAATCAGTCTGTTTTCCTTATTCTCTTTATTTTTTGTTCTTTTTTTTTTGTTGTTCTTTTTTCGGTTTTTTTCACAAATTGATTTTTGAAGTCCATCCTTTGGGCCCATCTGCTACATTTCCCCCCTTTTTTTTCTTCCCCCTTCATTTTTGTTTATTACTCTGCGTTTTCGTTTATGGTCCTCTTTTGTGTCATGCTGAAATCAGATTAATTTGCTTCGCAATGATTTTCCCACAGAACTAATTACAATAATGGCTGCTTTTATTAAAGGACAACTGAATCTAAATTTTAATTAAGGGTTAGCTGAACTATAATTTTTCCAAAAGATTGCTTTTCTTTATTTTGCCCATCTGAATGTTGCTTTAAAAAAAAAAAAGCTTCATTTTTAACTGGACAAATGTTTCATCGTTATTTTTTAAATTTTTTTTATTATTGTTGAGGAATTCATTTCATCATGTTGTTTTTATTCATCTCATTCCCAGAAATTTCAGGATATGCTCTTTATCATGGAACATCTCAAGACAAGAATCAAGATTCTCCCCCAGTGTGACAGTGACCCAGATTCATGGAGTCACAGCTTCATCATATTTTCATTTTCTGCCTTTCCTCTGCGCTCTCACTACTTTGCCGTCCTTTTTAGACCATCTCTTCTTGCCTTTGAAGTTGCAGACTGCATCTCTGCCGAGAATGCAGGCACAGAGCTGCTTCCAAGGGGAGGCCAGGGCCATTGCACGTCTTCCACGGATGCTCTGCGCGATCTTGCCTGTTTGCATTTCTGCCCTTTAATGTCCAGAGGAGCCTCCAGGTGTGAGGGGCGCATCCATAGGCTCCCCAGAGACCAGAGCCAGTTCTTTACCCTCGGTCTGCAACAGCCCAGAGTGCAAACTCCATTCTGATGCGTTTCCCGTAAGAGCAGAGGTCAGCTGCTGCTCTCCGAGCCGCCCAGTCCGGGCTGAAATGATCCCTACACATTTCTCCCGTCAGAATTGGTGACCAGGCTGTGTTAATGTCAGTGGCTGCACGATAAACTCTGGAGAGCACTAGAATACACCTTTAGGCACCTACCTGGCAGTGTTTGCAGTGAGCAGAGCCAGCTGTGCCGTGACAAGGAGTGTCTGCATCCCCGCCTGCATCTTCCCCTCACCTTCAAGGCTGTGCCAGCGAAGGCCGTGCTGGACACTCAGGGTGCTCAGAGGCACGAGGACTGCCCTGGCTGCCCTGCTGCCGCGGGGATCTCCATGGCTGGACACCGAGGTGTGCCCGGGCAGGGCAGCCCCGCCTGCACAGCTCCCAGGCTGCCCCTGCCACGCCTCAGGACGCTAGAACGCCACCTTAGCAGCAACAACAAAGGCAAAAGAATATTTCAAAAATTATTCTTTTCTTTTCTTTTTGTTCCGATGTGTGACTGCTGGTTACAAAGCTCTGCCATAAATCAGGGAGCCATTTTTTTTCTTTTGCAGGTTTGCCAGGCAGCAGTATTCACTTTTCAGCTAACCTTTCAGTTAAAAACTAAGTTTAGTTGCCTTTAGAGCTTATGCTTCCAAATGTGATTGACCTGATTAATGTCCAGCCGTGTAACCACGATGTTGCCATGCATGGAACTCACAAACATGTTCTTTCTGTTGTTTTTGTTTTTAGCTTTTAGGTAACCCCGCCTCTGCAGGACGGCCTGAAAGGGTGGAGCATGCGGGGCGAAGGTCCTCTCATGGCAGCGCAGTGCCACAAAGGTCTCGGCCCGTGTTGGTCCCTTCCATTGGTTAGTTGGACAGATCGGTGCATTTCTGTTCTTTGCAGCCTCAGAGCTGGGAAGGAAATCCTCAGAAACGAAACAGCAGACACTTGTCTGGAAGCAGGCTACTCTTGGTTTAAACGAGGTGAAATGGGCTGACAACAGCCCCACCGGAATGAGGGTGCTGGGGCTTCACAGGGTGTGAATCACTATCACTGACATTGCTGGGAGTCTTCCCCTTAAATTTAGTGGCTTCTGGAGCTTGTTCAAGCTTGCTTAAGCTTAGATACAGTTGGATCTCACCTCAGAAGAAATCTGCTGGCAGGTTACTTCATGGTCGGTGAAATCAGTGTGGCCATTGAGCCATCCATGCCTCCTTCCATTCATCAACCATCATTTTGCATTCACTTTCCGTTCTCTTGACTACTTTTTGGAATTTAGCAGGGAAAACAGAAACTGTTAAACGTAGAATTTGCATATATTTACTAGATTTGATATTTCTGACAGTAATCTCTATCCTGGTTTAATGGTGGCTTAATCTAGATGCTGTGAATTCCAGAAAATCCAAAAAGTAGTGCAGAAAAGATGATGGAACCAAGACACTGTGGACAAATACGTGTCTGTTCAAACCTGCACTGGAAACTGCAGATGAGAAACATCCACACTGAACAGCAGGAAACACGGAAAGCAAATGCAAGAAGAGTTTTGTGAGCTATTCATGGAAAATTACTCCATGAAGATGTAAAGCTGGTCTGGTTCCTGTCCCTCATCTGGATTTTAATTTGTGATTACTGTAGGCATCATCGTGAGGAGGAGGAAGCAGTGTCAGGCAATTCTCCCTGACTTGTATGTGAATAAGAGATTTGAGAAGTGGGGAGTATCAGAAGGCAAGGACTGACCATTAAGGAATGCTTTTATTTTTAAATATTAAATATTTTTCCCTTTTCACAGACTTACACTAAAATGCCTGCAATGTAAATTAAAAGCAAAATCCCCCTGGTGGGCATAATTCTTTGGATCTCCTGGCTAAGACTGCAGCGTAGATCAGGAAACACACAGAGCTGCAGTGCACAAAGCCTGTTTACAGTGTGTGAATTTTAAAAAGCGCAGACTTCAGGTTCCCATTTCTGAAGGGGATTTCTGGAGGCTGAGACGTGTGGCAAAGGGCAGTGTTCAGCCTTCCTACCCTAGGGAAGTGAGAGAGCGGGGCAGGGCTGGCACGGGAGCTCGCAGAGGCGGCCGTGCCCAGGGTGTAGTGACTCGTTCCCTTTCCTCCCTAGAGGCCACAGTGGCAGTGGAGGCGGGCGGTGGCGGGCAGGGAGTGAGGGCCCTGTGTCACCTGGGGCCGAGGAAGCTGGTCCTGGCAGCAGTGCTGGACACAGGACGTGGCCCCCTGGCCCTGGACACGGTACGGAGAGCGCTGCTCTGCTGGGTGGCACTGGGGACAGCGGGGGTGGCAGCTCTGCGTGCCCTGCCCAGGGTCAGCCCTCGGTGCCTCCTAGCCCAGGGCAGTCCCTGAGCTCAGTTTGGGGGGGCACAGCCCTGGCCCTGTGCCCCTCCATCCTCTGCATGCCCTGCCCAGGGTCAGCCCTCGGTGCCGCCTGCCCAGGGCAGTCCCTGAGCTCAGTCTGGGGGCACAGCCCTGGCCCTGTGCCCCTCCATCCTCTGCATGCCCTGCCCAGGGTCAGCCCTCGGTGCCACCTGCCCAGGTGGGTCCCTGAGCTCAGTCTGGGGGGGCACAGCCCTGGCCCTGTGCCCCTCCATCCTCTGCGCTGCGTGGGCCTGTGCCGCTGCTGCCCCTGGTGCCAGCAGGGCTGTGCCCACGTGTCCCCTGGAGCCAGCAGGTGGGCAGGGACAGGCCCTGTGTCCTGCCACGGGAACCGCTCCCGGGACATCCTCCTGATTTATGGCTCAGGCTGAGCCAAGGTTCAGGGGCTTGCCAGTGGCCACACAGGACTGCGTCACTTGGTGAAGACAAAAATCATTCTTTCAGTTCTACTGTGTTACATAGGGCAGTTTTAGCCACTGCTGATAGCATTTGTTACTTCATCAGCGTAGAAATCGTTACCCCATCAACAGCTCAGTTCTCACAGATCATCAGACAGGGAGTTGGAGAGTCTCACAATTAACCCGTGAAACAGCCCAGGCCATACACAGAGCTGAAAAACACACTCGGGATTTGCTGGTATCTGAAATGAAACAAGAGGGGCCCTGGAAGCTCAGGTAAATTGCAGTTTAATGCTGAGTTTCCCAGCTTGGGGGCATCAGGGGGAGTGAATTGAGTGTGGCTGTGGCTGCCCCTGTGCCCAGCTGGGGCTGCAGCTGCGCCCACATCGGGGCTGGTTCGTGCCCAGGGATGTGCTGATGTGTGTGACACACATCTGTGCCTCGAGGAAGAGTCAGTGAGCCAATCGAGGATGATTTGCTTCCTGGTTCACTGGAGCAAACACGGGTGTTCTGCCAAGATTCTTACAGGCCAGTGCTTTTACCTGAGATACATTTGGCTGTAATTAATGTTTCCACCTAGCCCCCACTGAATGCATTTGGAGTTGGATGCAAAAATTTCTATTTTTTAATTAAAAACAAACCAAAACAAAGCACCCCTTACCCCACCTGGTTTACACTGCCTGCTGTCAGCCTCAGAATGGCTGCAGCCCTGCCTTGGGAGGAGACCAGAGCCGAGAAGGATCCCACCTTTGGTGTTTCACTGCCTTCTGTCCCTCGTGCCCTTTTCCCACATTTCCTTTCTGTGCTGCGTGCCTGCCCAAAGCTTCTTGGCTGGAGTTTTTCCCTGCCCTTTTGCTGTTCTGCACTTTTTCCTTACTCACGTTCTTTCTTGTGCTCTGGACCCAGAGTCAGTAGATATTCCCTGAAAGCTGCGACCCTCTGAACGTTTTTTTCTGGTAGTTTACAAATATCAAATGTTGAATAAGATGCATCTGATGTAAAGGTGAAAGAGGTAAAATGGTACAAAGCATTTACCAAAAATGTTCCATATTAAATATTCAAACTGTGACAAAAATGTGAGTCTTTAATTTGCAAGAGGTAATTACAGTAAAAATTGTATTAACATGAAAACTGCTTGGAAAAAAATTTGATAATAGCTGGACTACATTTTCATCATAATGCATAACATCACTTTCTCAGTTTATTCATTGTGAAGGCTCTTGTAAACTGGAGGGTTGAGTGTTGACTCAGTGAAGCCAGGGGGGCTTTTCAAAAAGCCAAGATATTGACAAGTGGCTTGTGATTTTGAGGGATTTATTTTTTGGGACTTCGTGTGTCTTGAAAGAGATTTTCTTCTGGGAAGGTGCTGCCACATGCTCTCTCAAAACACAGTTAAAGCCTTTTAAACCCATCACCCAGAGCACTCACTGTCAGCCATTTTGGCCTCATTTTGTGATTTGGTTTTCCAGAGTTCATCCTTGAGCCTGTTGATGAATCATGGGCTAAACACATTCTCCATGTCCTTTGAAAAGTCTGAAAGATCCATGAGATGAATCGTCCATTCTCATTTTTAACATCCCGGTTGATTTCTCACCCTGCAGTGGGCAGAGCTCAGTGCAGAGTCAGGTGCTGGGGTATTCAAGGGTGGTGTTTCCTAATGAGTTTATGGGTAAATGCAGCCCCAGCTCACCATTTCTCCTGGATTTTAACTCCTTTTTGCTGGTTTGGGGTGGTTTGGGCACTGCTGGCCATGTTAAGTATTGGCTGTGCTTAAACAAAATCGTACACGGTGTAGTTCCAGCCTTGGGAGGACTGACACTGCTGGAATATTTTCCTTTTTTCCGTGGCTAGGAGTTGTAACCATTTTATTTGGAACCTGGCACCTGAACCATGGTTTGGCAGGACAGTTGGGATGCACTTTCCTGTGCCCACGCAGAGCAGAGCAGGGGACCCAAAGCAGGGTTAATTCTGCAGCAGGGCGAAAAGCCTCAGACTCTTCATTCCATCACTCCTAACACGCTTCAGGAATTTATGGCGAACTCTAGCAAACCTGACAAGAATGGCCTTCCTGCCTGAGCTGTGCAGACATCACTCTGGTGCAGGAAATCAGCCCAACTTCCAGTGCAGATTTCATACGCTTTTTTTAAAAAATAGCAACTTGCTAATTAAAAAAAAAAAAAACAACAAACTAAACCACAGAGCTTTGTAGGACATGCAGTGAGGTTTGGGGTTTTTTCACTGAAATGCCAAACGTTTCAAACATTAATTGGGATAGGTGGATGGTGGGGCCAACTTGTATTACTGAATTGTTCTTTTCTGAATTTGCTTTCACAGATGGCTACGGTGGTCATGACCATCTTTCTCCAGATATTTATGAAGAATCCGAAACAGATCCTGGCACAGAAGATCTTTCTACTCGAATATTTGTTGCACTCTTTGACTACGACCCGCTGACGATGTCCCCAAACCCTGATGCTGCAGAGGAGGAGCTGCCATTTAAAGAAGGACAGATCATTAAGGTGAGATCTGAAAACAAAGGAGACAAATCACAGTTTTACAGACAGTTAAAGTGTTATCATTCTTTGAATATCAGGTTTATGGGGACAAAGATGCTGATGGATTTTACCGTGGAGAAACCTGCACAAGAATTGGCCTTATCCCGTGTAATATGGTCTCTGAGATACAAGCAGATGATGAGGAGATGATGGATCAGCTGCTCAAACAAGGTTTCCTTCCTTTGAACACTCCAATTGAGAAAATCGGTAAGAGAAGATACAGACATTTCACTGCAGACTTTGGGTGCTCTTAGCTTGGCTGCATCCCCTTTACCTCTTGTTTTTATGCAGATGCACATTTTGCAGTCATTTTCTACCCCAGGGGATACATTCTGTGTCAGTGTCTGGATGGCTTTATACAGCTAATATTTAATATTATATTATTTATTATATTATTTAATCTTGGTGATATCATTTGCTGCAGATGGGGACCTGTAGCTTCACCACTGCACTTGTAACTTTCTTTTCTAATTTTAAAAAAAAGTAGGTTTTGTCTCCTGAAAGATTTCTGGGCACAGAACATGATCCCTGAGCTGTGGACTCTGAGGGTTGAGTGCCTTAGAATAAAGAAAGCCAGACCACTGTTAATTATTATTTATGAACTGTGCGTGGTTGCCCATCCTTTATTTGTGTTAACAGGCCTGGTCATCTGTGGCTTTGTACCCCTGTGCTAGAGCAGTGCCCGTGTTGCTCCTGCAGTGCTGTGAGGAGGACGTGAGGAGCAGTGGCAGCAGGATTGTACTTCAGAAATATCTGTGTTTCAGTGCTTCAGAAATATCTGTATTTCAGTGCTTCAGAAATAACTGTATTTCAGTACTGTAGAAATACCTGTATTTCAGTACTTTAGGAATAACTGTATTTCAGTACTTTAGAAATACTTGTATTTCAGTACTTCTTCAGAAATATCTGTATTTCAGTACTTTAGGAATATCTGTATTTCAGTACTTCAGGAATACCTGTATTTCAGTACTTTAGGAATACCTGTATTTCAGTACTTCTTCAGAAATATCTGTATTTCAGTGTTTTAGGAATAACTGTATTTCAGTACTGTAGAAATACCTGTATTTCAGTACTTTAGGAATACCTGTATTTCAGTACTTCAGGAATACCTGTATTTCAGTACTTTAGGAATATCTGTATTTCAGTACTTCAGAAGTAACTGTGCTTGCTTTCGTTGCCTCGCTGCCCCGCGGCCGGAGCAGAGCGGAGCCGGCGCAGCGGCCGGCAGCAGCCGCTGACCACCAGGAGGATGGTGGCCCTCTATGACTACGACCCCAGGGAGAGCTCCCCCAACGTGGATGTGGAGGTAGGGGCAGAGCTGTGCCCCTGGGGCCTGGCTGGGGGCACGGCCAGGGAACGGGCTCAGCACTGCAGATACTGGGGCTCAGCACTGCAGATATTGGGGCTCAGAACTGCAGATATTGGGGCTCAGAAATGCAGATATTGGGGCTCAGCACTGCAGATACTGGGGCTCAGCACTGCAGATACTGGGGCTCAGCACTGCAGATATTGGGGCTCAGAAATGCAGATATTGGGGCTCAGCACTGCAGATATTGGGGCTCAGAACTGCGAATATTTGGGCTCAGCACTGCAAATAGTGGGGCTCAGAACTGCAAATAGTGGGGCTCAGAACTGTGAATATTGGTCCCGTGGCTGTGAGCACTTGGGGGTGCTGAGCTTACGACTTCTGTACAAGCAGATTTATGGGTCTTGCTCAGAGAAAATCAGGGAATATCCTGTGTGGGTTTGGCTCAGCGCTTCCTGAAGTCAGCTGTGGCTCCAGGTGGATGTGTTTGTTATGCAGTGTACGTGTGTACCTGTGGATGTAACACAAGTCTGCAAGGAGAAGAGCACGGTTAGAAATAGTAGGGAATTTTTATTTTCCAGTCTCCTCTGTATGTTTGCACATAAGAACATGATAATTTTTGAGAAGTGCCTTAGCTCATGCCAAGCTGATAGTGCCACTGCTTTCAAACCCCTGCAACCTCCAAAAATCCACCCTCCTTCCCAACAACCTAAGCCAGAGTGATCCATGGGAACAGCGCTCAGAGTATTTGTATTTTTCTCTTAATCAATGCATCTGAGCTTTTGTGATTTTATGTCTTGACTGTAATTTTTTTAATATAATAATGTAAGGATATCTTACATTATTATATAAGAATAATCATTGTCATGTGTGAGCATTAGCCACACCTTCATTTAAAACCAGCTGAGCATTAGCTCCATCTTCATTAAGGGTTTATCTGCCGTGTCCCCACTGGCAGTCTCCCATCCCCATATTTGTGAGCAGCAGCAGCAGAGTCACATTTACATGTCTGTGGTGTTCCATGGTGAGTCCCTCGGTCCAGATTTGACCAGTTTCCCTTTCTGTCTGTGGGAAGAATGTCAGGGTACACTCAGTGCTCTGAAAAACACTGCTTACCTATGGGCTGTCTCAGTTATCCTTTAAAATGTTGGTTTGTTTTTTAATTGGTGAATTGTAGAACTCTCTGGAATTTTTTTAAGTAGAAAGTGAATTTTGAAATATATGGGACTTGGTGCTTTAAAACACAGCCAGGGTTGTTCTCTGTTTCTTACTGAACCAAATCTTTTTCTCAATTATGGTGTTTCAAAGTAGTTTGGCCAGCAAATCAAATAAATTGTGCTGATGTATTGCAAAGATTTTGTTTGTTCTCTCTCCCCTGACCACAGGAAATTGAAAATAATTTTGAAACCCCACCCTAATTACATTTAAGGCACAGACAATTAAAAAGAGCCCAGTGCACTGTTGGCTGATCAGAGCGGAGCTGCCCGTTGTGAAGGTTTCACTGAAGAGAATCCAGGACAGTTCCAGTGTTGTGCTTCAGGGGTTGGGCTGGACGATGTCCAGAGGCCCCTCCCAGGCCTGGTGCTGTGCACAGCAGCTCTCCCAGCCGTTCTGTGCCCGTCAGGGCTGCCACTCACACAGAGCAGCGCCTGTCCCACCCCTGTGTGTTCCCTCCTGCACAAGGATTGATCTGGGGGCCCTTTGAAGCTGCAGTTTGTCCAGGTTGTTCAGGCCTGAATGTGTCGGGTGTTGGTCACAGGGAGCCCTGTGGGTGTCCAGACACAGTGGGAGAGGTGCCAGGTTTAGCAAGCTGAGGAAAAAACCCCAAGGGGAAAAAAAAATTTGGCTCTCAAAGATCAATTGGATTTCACCAGTGTTTGTACATGAAGGAGTGGGGGGGAATCTTAATGGATTTCCTGTTAATAAAGAAAAGGTTCCTCTGCCTAACAGCTGCCTGTCCCTGCTCCTTCCCTGCAGGCCGAGCTGACGTTCTGCACTGGGGACATCATCACTGTCTTCGGTGAGATCGATGAGGATGGATTTTACTACGTGAGTTGGCTTCTGCCGGGTGCCCCCAGACTGCTGCAAGCTTCACCAGCACCAGTTCCCAAACGCCGGCCTGGGCAGGGGAGGGCACGTGGGAGTGTGTGAGCTCTCAGGGTCCCCAGGCACCTTAGATGGGAATTTCCTCTCCCTCGCCAGCTTGGAAATAGGCAGAAATATTTCCCCACCTGCTTGGGAACCTGCATGTGAGTGAATGAAAGCATTCACTGAAGCTCCATCTGCTTCAGGGCGAACTCAACGGACAGAAGGGGCTGGTTCCTTCCAACTTCCTTGAAGAAGTGCCTGACGATGTTGAAGTCTTTCTCTCCGACGCACCCTCGCGCTACGTCCATGACACCCCCATGCGATCGAAGGCAAAAAGGGTAAGCAACCCACTGAGAAACACTTGAATTCTCATTTTCCATTCCATTCATGCATAATTTAGGCATTACTTTTAACATTACTTTTAAATTCATTTGCCCATTTAAAATTATCTTTCAAATATATAAAATAAAACACGAGGAAAAATGACTTTAGCCTTCGCTAGCTCGTTACATTTGTAAATGGAGAAACTAAACTGACTGTTTGATTGCAGTCATTGCCGTACCTTCCATTATAAGCTGAATTTAAGCAGCTCTTTCCTGGTGATAGTTATTTCCCAAAGCTTCTAAATTGCTCTTACTAAAAAAGTTCTTGTGCACAAAAGACTGGTACCAGTGTTCCTCTAAATACAAACTGTAACTGCAGCTGATGGACTGACAGTGGTCGTCTCTTAATCCTCACGACTTCCTGTTCCAACTGGCGGTAGTTAATTGCTCAGAGACTTCTCTTTTATGAAAGAATTTATCATGTTTAGAGTATCTCATTTTTGGTTTTGTTTCATCACTGCAATACTTTTATATATTATATATTTTATATATATTTTTATTTCTTTGCTCATCTGCTTGGAAACAGAAGAAGAGTGTTCATTTCACACCTTAATAAGGCAATGTAGCCTTCACGTAAGTGAGCAACTGAAGATACCAATAGAGATTTCAATTAAAGCTACCTGGCTATCTAATGCAAGTCTTGAAACTTAATTGTGGGGGAAAAGAAAAGAAATATGTCTCCAAAACCCTTGGCCACAGAAGAACAGGCTGTATGCCTTTGCTGTACCTAGCCAAGCCAACTCCTTTCTTGGGAGACAAATCCTTTAAAACAGGAACGCTCCGAAGTCGATCAGACCTCCCTTTATGAAGGTCAGCGTTTGGAACATATTTCTTCCCGAGCTCAATGTTTATGTTTACATAGAGAGGAGAGTTTGATGTCTAACTACCCTACAAACAAAGCTGCATATTGCATTGCTAGCCAAGCTGGGATGTAAAAATTCCAAGCTCCTGTGTCAAGAGAAAAGCACAACAGCTCCAACCCTTGCAGAAACAGCAGTGGCGCTGGCACGGACAGTAGTTTACCAGGGGATAGTTGGTTCTGAAACTCACTACACTCAAATACAGCTACTTAAATTGTCTGCCTTAAAATGCGTTTTCCACAATTGATTATACCCCAGTTTGCCTAAGACCAACTATTCAACCCTTCTGAAAAAAGTCCCTTCCTATGGTACAATTTACTCGGATCCTTCCTAGCGAGCGGACGTTTGCAATGTTAGCACTGTTTGGTTTACCAATGCAATAAAAGTCTCGACCTGAAACATGCAGCTCACTGAATGAATGCATTAGACTCAATATCTGGTATCTTCAGGTGTACGTTGGGGTGCTTTACCAAGTTGTTTTGTTTTTTGGTTTTTTTTTCATTAGAGTTAGACCTTGATTTAAAATCAAAGTAGGCTTGAAGCCCCTTTGCTTAACTCTCTGTTGCACAAGAAGCCGGTAGATTGCTGATGTTTTAACTTGAACTGCGAGCTAGCAGGACTCCCTCCAGCATGGATTCTACTATGAAAATATCAGCTTAATTGATAGTAACCATTCTGCCAGCTGGGCACTGTAGTTAGGATAGGCTGAGTATATGTAATTTTAGCATTTTCATCCAAGTGCTTCTGATGACTGAAAAAAAAAAAGCTGTTCAAAATATTTAGGAATGCTGTCATCTAACAACCTCATAGCTGCAGCATACACATCAAGCACTCAGGGTCTTTAAGCTTTCTTTGATTGCAATTAAGGTTCATTTTAGCTTTTTCTTTTTCCTTTTTTTTTTTTTAAGCCAGTGTGCCATCTTCTCTAATCTGTACATAAAGTTTGCTAGCCAATTTTAAAGAAAAGGCATTTAAAGGACATTAAAAAGTAAGTGACCATGTAGCATTTTAAGTAATTTCTTCTGAAAAGATTTTGGCTTCTGTAGATTGCTAATCTGTAGTAATTAACACATTTATTTTTCTTAAATCTATAGCTGAAAGTGTCCCTCTCCATTTTAGTACTATCAGAGTACTGAAATGCAAAACCAAAGCCAGTTTTGTGGCTTTTGTGGCCAGAATTCTGGCAAAGCAAGTGTATCCAACTTTTCCTTTAGAAAGGTATGACCAAAACTGGGCTATATTGGTGGGTTTTCTATTTCTATGATTTTTTTCTCTAAATTGATGTATTTTCCATAAGCCCACGCAGTATTTTAAGCCAGAGAGAAGGAATAAACCAGCCCTTTTGCTTAAGTGGGTAATGGGACAAGTGATGTTACCAACTTTCTTGCTGCTAATGGCTTTGAAGCTTTCGAAGATCGAATAAATGATAACAATGTACCTAATAGGTTCCTCCTGAGAATACAGGTACACCCCGGAGAGCACCATCCCCCACAGTTCATCTCCATTCCGGGTCACCTCCGTCACCTATGATGGGCTCTGGTAGTCCCGGGAGAGGCAGGGATATGTCCTCGAAAAAGAAAAAGGGGCTGCTTTCCAAAGGCAAGAAACTGCTGAAAAAGCTTGGTGCAGTGAAATGAGTCATGTGCTCCTGGACAACTTGTAAAGCTTCCAGTCTGTGTACTTTTTATTTTTTTTTAAGTCAAAACTAGGGCTTTCATGACTGTGCAGTACTTTACCAGACCTTTGCATTTTTAACTCTGACATCAATAGAATCATGTGAATTGCTTAATCAAAACAGCAAGGAAAAAAAGGAAGTGGATTTGTTGTTGCAAAAACTTTTTTTAAAAAGTAAAAAAAAATGTTGTGGGATTAAGAGCAGAAGAACATGGTTTTATTTGAAGTCAACACCTGCAACTCCATTGGAGAAATCTCAGCCTTTAGTCTCCTTTAACCAGGAGTGGGGGGAGAAAACTCTTCACTGATTCCTAGTTCAGAGAGATCACCCCACTGAATCTCATCATTATCATTAACAAAAATGGTCTTGAAACTCCTAGTTGAATCAGCCTTGATGTTTTGCCTTATTAATGCACAATGATTTGTACTGTCTAATAAATATGCAGCGTATACTTTGTATGTACTGTGTACTCGGCTGTCTCCATCCTCCCTCCACCACGGTGATTTCAGATCACTGCTCTGTTCCTGACCCCCTTCAGTGTCTGATGAACTCCTGGGAGTGTGGAAGTGCTGTGCTAAACGCTTACTTTTGAGTTTTGCTCCCCCCAGTAAAACCAAGCCCTTGTATTGAGTTGTCATTTTCACTCCACTGGACTCCGACTCAGTGTAAGTTACTCAGAACCTCGCCCCTGTCGCCCACCCAGCCTCCGCTTCTGGGGTTCCTGGCTCACTGTTCTGAGCTACTGGGAGAACACCAACTCCACACCAAACCCCCTTTACTCCCCCAGTTCTTTTCTGTGGAGGTCCAGTCCAAGGTTAGAAGGCGTTTTCATACTGCTGATGTCAGATTGAGGCTGAAGCACGTCCGAGGTGAAAGGACAAACTGTTACAGCCACAGCCGTAACGAGGCTGCTCCAGGCTCTAATCAAATCAAACTGCAGTATTGGCATATCACGAAAAACAACCCTACACACTGATGGCAGTCATTGGCTGGTACTATTTTGTAATTCTTGTCCATTTGTAAATTGTTTTTACTGTTTATACATACTTTTCAGACTGCCTTTCTTTTTGTAATTTATGGAAGGTTTATAAATGAATGATCGAAGCTTCCCCATTGTGTCTTCAGATAATGTAAATTACTGTAAAATACTGTGTGCTAGATTATAACATTTAATTAAAGAAACTAACTGGCCTACATTTGTGGTAAAGTACTGTGTGGGTGTGTGCATGTGTACAATCGTTGTGTATTATATTTTATATAAATAAATAATTTGATATTTTGTAGAGTGCAGTATGGTTCATAAATCCACTGTGTCAGCTGCTGGCTGCTTGCATCAGCCCTTCTTCAGAACTGTCCCTGGCTGCTGAAGTTTCCTGCAGAATAAAGAAAGGCTCAGCTATCTGCAAGACTAGATAAAAAAGGGTTGCAGTTACTCCAGCACTTGTCCCATCTGTGCCCAAAGCCCAGTGGTGAAGTACAAAATACACAGAACAGGTTTGAATGAGCAAGGATTACAGCAACAACTTTATTTAAATCTCATATAACCAACAAGGTTCACAGCAAGGTGGTTAAGAAAAGCAGCACTAATCTGAATTTCTCCATGTGCAGTAGTTTGACTCTGCTACTGCAAAAATCTGAGATGAACCTCCATCCCCACACCTGCTATTTGTTCACAAACTGGGCTGCAGAACAGTGACCAACGAAAACCTCAGACACGAAGAACAAACCAGGGCTGCTTCCCATTGCTGGGAACTACAAAACCAGAAAACCCCAAACGTGTCAGTGCACTGATGTTCCTCGGTGGAAATTGTATTTGCCATTTAAGAAGCCTGTGGTTAAACAGGACCAGCCCCGCAGTGCAGCCCCTCTCGGTGATGAACGTGCAGCTGGCCGAAGCTCTTTCCTCCCACGGTGCAGTGGCTATGACGTTACAAGACAAAGCAAAAGCACATCCCCAGGCCAGCCCCCGTCAGTCTCACAGCTGCTGCAGCAGCACTCGGGCTCAGTCCAAGCCCTCAGCTGCTTGGCTGCCCAAGGTGCTGCAGGAGCTGTGACAGCAGGGGTGGGACTGGCACACACAGCACTCCCTCCTCAGCTGAGCCAGCCTGACAAACCCCCCTCAGTCCCCTCTGCTCCGAGGGACACTCGAGCCAGCCCCAGAGTTTCTGGTTGGTTTGCAAATCCCTCACAGTAACAACTGTTAAAGACCCTGCCAGAGGTTCTGCTTTACTGCAGCTGTAAAACAAAGCCCTGGTAACCAAGAGCATCTGATCGCCTCCCCTGAAGGTGTGAAACAGTTTGGGAGACAAACTTGGCCCTCGTTTTAACAGCCAAGAAAAACAAGGAATCAACAATATTGAAGCATTTTGAAAATTAGAATTTTGAAAATTAGATGTGCTAGCTGGAAGAGTTTGGATTCTGGTCTGCATAACTATCTCTCATGTAAGAAATATTTCTGTGTAAGACTTCCCAAAACGTAAATAAGAACAACCAATAACTTTTGTGAGGAATCACAGAAAAACTTTAGTAAATAAGTATCAAAAATCATAAAAAATTGTATAGTTATTCTAGCAAGCAGACACCTGTTCAAAATGCAGATCAGCCATCTCAAGCTTTTCCCTGGTACAATGAAAATAATTTCCATAACTGCACATATCCTGTGCACGTCTCTTACGAAAAACCAAACTAAACCAAAAGCCCAGACAATTCTACATTCCCTAGAGAGGAACGACACTCTTCTGCTTGGCTGGTAACTCAGCTTCAAAGGTAGTACAGTCTGTCTGAAAGCATCAGATTTGGTTCTCTGTGAATACTCTGACCCACAAGGAAAGCCAATTTATGAGCGTATTGGCAAGGAGCAGGTACTCTGATAATACCCTGCAGAAAGGGGAAAAAGGAAAAAAAAGGAAATTATGTTCAAGTAATTTAAATAAGCGTGTAGTCACTGTAACAAAGACCCTGGAATTCCAAAGTCTGCATCCGTGTAAAATTTGTATTCCCTGTTGTTTATGCTGATTTGTGAAAATAACTTTACAGACACCCAACACAACAGAAGAACAGATGCAAAAAAACCCCCCAACTCCCCAGCTCCAGTGCCCTCCTTACACCTCTTACACAGCTTTACGTTCAGTGCTGGGCCTTGCAGAGGATGGGACATGGGCTCAGTCGTGTCTGGTATTTGTGTCTGCTAGAGTGACAAAGCTGAAGCACAGCTCAGGCACGAGCTGACCCTGTGCTGAGCTGCGTGTGCACCAGAGGCCTCAAGGGAAGTGCAGCAACACAGCTCCACCTCCACATAAAGGAGTAAATATTTCTGCAGGTAAGAAATTATTTCAATTTTGCTTCTGACACAGAATTTGGGAACAATACTCAAGTATCTGCTAGTGAGAGTAAAGATTGCTGTAATCTTCAGAGAGATCAGGTAATTATAAACCATCCAGTTCTCAAACCACTCTGGGTGCCAAGGCATCCTTGCAGGCTTTCTGGAGCAGCAGGGGTGTTTCCAGGACACCTGTTGTACCTTGTGAGGCTGTACCTGCACAGAGGCACCCTGTCCCTGCCAGGGAACACTCACCGACCAGTTGTAGTACATGTGGCACAGTTTGTAGGTGAGGCGCTGTACGTGGTCTGGTTTCAGCTGGCTGGTGTCATAGATGACATTGTAATGAGTGGGTGCCACGCAGCCGTTCTTCACCGTCTGGCTCACGATAAAGAAATCGTACCTGCCACAGGAAAAGCACACCCCACGACTCTGTCACAGGAAGGGCTGTTTGTCTTAGACAAATGCAAGTCCCCATGTATTTGTGTTGTTTTCTTCAAGTCACTTTCTGCTTATTGAGTAAACCCCAGAAGCATGCCTAGGCTTTGGCCACAAAAGCTTCCTCTGTGCCTGAAAGGAGAGCTGAGGAACATGAATAATCTGATTATATGGAACAGGTCTTGAGACCAGAACAACCTGAACTATTTGTTCTATCTAGTGTTCCTCCTGATAACCACCCTGCACGTGTTCTTGGCTTCCACTGCTCATTTTCTCCAGCCCCTGAGCCACAGAAGTGTGGAAAGTGTTTTACACTTGATCCCATTGTCCATGTAATAGTGGATATATTTCATTTCTGAGCAGGCTGCTGGCAGGAGCAGTGAGTGTCAGCTCTGCAGGAACTCACCACTCTGGTCTGGTAACCACCGTATCAACAACAGTCCCAGGGGGTGGGTTCTTGAGTCCTCCACCAATCTCAGCAAAGAACCTGGCACCCACTCGTTTCTTCACCACAATCACAGTAAGTCTTGGGCTAAAAGAAAGGAAAAGGGGAAAAACCAATAACTCTCCTGGAAAACTGCACTAGGAGTATTTCAGGAGCAGATTTGCTGGAGTGCCAGAGCACTGATTTCACATGTAAGTCCTTACTGATTCAGATGAAGACATTGTTCATAACCTTAGATTTTTAGTTTAGGTGCAACTCTCATACTATTTCTCACCAATCCAATCCAACTTTCCTTTAACTTTACTGAGAAGTAGAAAATGGACCAAAAAGGGATCTTCTAAATACAGATGGGATTTTTACTCTCTGCCCCATTGTTTCCTATAGAAAACATTGTGTCTTAACAGTATTTTTGGTAAAGCCATTAACAGAAAAACTGAGCACTTCAGTTGCTCTGCCTGCCTGCAGTGTAAGGAAATATTTTTATTTTTCAGAGCAGATTAAGTCACTGCAGTAGATATATTTTTAACATTCTGCTTTGAAACTTAAGTGACAGGACAACTTCCTTTAAGAAGTGGAAAGAAAAAAAATGGCCTTACCAGACACAGTCAGGCTGTGATCAACCAGTTGGACAAAAGTAAATGATCACATCCAGCAAGAATGCCCAAAGAGTGTATGTGCACATGTGTACTGCAGTCACGTGCTGCACGTACTAAGAATTTTCCTATTATATTGCAAGTCAGGTATCTGAAATCATGTAAACAACCATCAGAAAAGCAGTGATCTGAGCTCAGGTGAAAATCAGCAAGGATGGAAAGAACACAGTCTTCATCCATAGCCTCGTTCTGTATCCCAGTGTTTGTTTCCCTTGCAGAGTAAAGAGGAGGGCTGGCAGAAACAGATTTACCTGTAGTCAGTACCAATACTCTTCAAGCAATCCAGAAACTGAGGCACTTCATAATTAACCAAAGTATTGAGTTGTCCATCTCCAACACCATCACGATACACAAAAATACGAGAGGGCAAACACCTATTCCACTTGGACCAGTTCCTTAGAGCAGCTAAAAAAGAGAAAAGAGAGTAGAAGCCATTAATTGTAATGACAATTCATTCCAAAACAAAAATGGGTTTTTATTTCTGGGAAAACAGCAGTAAGTTGGAACACTAAGGTCCTCAATCCTTCAATAGCATGAAATGGGTCAGCATCATGCTACACCAACACACCTGCAGGAAGAGCTCTGGTTTGCCTGTGCACCCACACCAACAGGAAGGACCCAAGGACACACCTGCTCCACTGGCCTCTCTCAGCAGGAGCTGACCCCCTTGAAATCAGACTCCCCTAAAGCACTCTTGGAAGTGCACTGCTAAGTAGTTTTTGACTATTGCAAAGGAACGTGGCAATCAGTGAAAGACTGACACAAAATGCTATTCATTTTCAGCAATATTTATGATGGAATGTTTAATCTGTTGTCATCCAAGTGCAGGCAGGTAACGCCTCCCCTGAGGGCAGCAGGGGAGGAGGGTTTTGAGGAAGCTGAATTGTCAGTTCTTAGATCTGGCTCCACAAGAGTGGAACTCCTTCCCTTACTTTGCAAGCAGGCTTTGATTCCATCCACGAGTTCTTGCCCACGACTTTGAACAACACAGCGGGAGAACCACCTGTGAAGAACACAATAAAAGAGACCTTCAAAGCATTTCCCAGGCTTACTGCTATGAAGTTATTTCTAAAATGCCCATGACCACTTAGTCTTCATGGGTGTTGTGGGCCAATGCGGCCAAGGAAGAGCTGGGGTTCCATGAGAATATTCCCCCCATGGTAAAAGTGCCTTAGCACGACTTAAAATTCCTCTCAAGCAAAAAAACCTTTCACACAAGTCAACTCAAAAGGAGAAAGAACCCGTCACCCTGATGCCCCATATTCATCCCAGCCCTGTCTCCACCACTTGACCCCTCTCCCAAGCAATCTGGGAGAAGGACAAGGCCACTCCTTCAAGGGATGCAGTGGAAAATATTCACAATATATTTCTTATTAACCAGTACAGCAAACCAATTTTGAATTTTCCCGATTGACCACCACATTCAAGCTGCTCTTCAGTCAAAGGAAAGGCTGTTTTTTTACTGTTTTGGGGTTTTTTTGCCTTTGGCACTCTGATCTCACCGTGTCACTGTTTGATTCAGGCTGGCAACAAACCCCGCAATCGACTGCTTCCCAGAGACGGTGTCGTGGTAACAATCAATGCCCACAATCATCACCTGCTTCAGCTGCAAAGCAATCACAGCACGGATCAGGGCACGGATGTGCTCCGGGGAACACCATCAGGACAGGCTGCATGACACCAGGACACCTCAGTAACCCATGGCACTGAATTCTTAGGTTAAATGGCTCCCCGTGTTCTAGGTAAATTCACGCCTCTTCTCACAGACACAAAACAAACTACACAAAGAACACTCACTCTTCTTTCTTGGGGAAGAAGGCTTGCTTTTTAAACAAAGCCTAATAAAGAGGAGTTACCATTTATAAGAAAATACTTACGGGGATCTCAACACTCCAGAGCTCTCCACCCATTTTACAGTTCATTTGCAAGGCAATTTTTGTTGCTACCGTCATGATAGTCTGTGGTTTACTGAGAGTGCGAGCCAGCACACATTGGCTGGGGATGGGACAGTCTGTACACAGGTATTTCTTGATGGCATCATATTTATCCTTTCGGGAACTAGACAAAATACAAACTACCTTTGAAGAAAAAAGAATCTTCGTAAGAAGCTGCATTCTCAGATTTATACAGCACTTAAAGAGTTCTTTAGGAAAAACTTCTTATGCTCAAGAGAAATATTCAAACGTTCACAGTGAAAGAAATAACTGCCAAGTTTCAGTGTCTGTACTTCAGAACCAGAGGCTCTTACCCAGGATACCCATGGTCAGTCTTAGGTTTGCACAGGAGGATGAGCAGGCACGCAGTGGATTTTCAGGAGCACAGAATTGTATTTCTGAGAGTAAATCCCACCAAGCACCAATTACAGAGATTAACAGGATTTGAAATTATGGATTCAGATACGTACTATCTTTGTGTCAGGGGTAACCCTTTGCTGTAAAACCCTTAAATAAGCTTCTGTTCTATCATCTACTTCAATCCTGAAAAAAAAGAGAGAAAAAGCTTACAGAAAAAAAACAACTAACAGCTATTGAAATTTCAGCAAAAGCATAAAAGCTCACTATGCATCAATAGTGTATGAAATGTCACGTTTATAGCTGTTAACAAACATACAATATTCACACATTTTGAAGATTAAAAGGAATCACCTCCAACTTAGGCTTGCAAACACAATGAAATTCAAAATTAAAGGCAAGTACAGGTACTCAAGGGAGGATTTTTGCAATGAGAACCAGAATATATCCTAAGTCAGCAGAAAATACTCCTTAGGGAAGGGTTTGCTCAATCACTTTTTAATACTTCTGAGTTTGGGCATGCGAAAAGCTCTCAGAAATAAAAGTATCAGTAAGAAAAGTCAGTCACAAGAGGAAACGGAACAATCTGCATACTGAAAGCAACTTTGTTTTATTAAAAATCTCCCAGAAGTCGGCTGTGTGACACACAACACCCTCTCCTCCTCACTGAACAGCCTAGCATGGCAATGATTTTTCCATGGGCTTTCTGAAGCCACTCACATGTTGGGCTTGTTCATCTCGATGCCCATGGACGGGGTGACCTTGAAGAGGCTCTGCAGCAGGGTGTTGGCCACGTCGTAGTTGCGGCGGGTGTAGATGAGCAGCCAGCTGTCCACGGGCACCGCGCGGATCAGGGGCACGCCCCGCGTCTCCTTGGTCCAGTCGGCAAACTGAGGGTTGTAATCGAACTGCAGGCACGAGAGAGAGCCCATCAGCACCTGCCAGCCAGCCTGGACCTCAGCACAGAGAGCCCATCAGCACCTGCCAGCCAGCCTGGACCACACACAGCCAGTGCCAACCAGCCTGGACCACAGCACAGGCACACACTCACCTGTGAGTGAACATGTACT
>VZTF01002852.1:612723-655636 GCA_013397755.1 Cnemophilus loriae | reverse complement strand
AGGGTCCAACCCGACCTGCCCTCAGCACAGAGAGCCCATCAGCACCTGCCAGCCAGCCTGGACCTCAGCACAGAGAGCCCATCAGCACCTGCCAGCCAGCCTGGACCACATACAGCCAGTGCCAACCAGCCTGGACCACAGCACAGGCACACACTCACCTGTGAGTGAACATGTACTGCCTGTGTTCCATCTACTGAACTGAAATAATTAGTGGCTTTCCATGTGAAAGCCTTGGTACCTTTTTAATAAATGGAAACTAATTAGAAACATCTCTAGCCTCCTAGCCTGTGTATCTGGCCAGAAGGACTGTTCTGCAAGGATGACACTACTGTAATGGAGTGCCTTCAAGGGTTTCTAACCACAGCTTGGGAACAGTTTAAGAAGTTTGCAAGTCTCCTGCTTGGACAAAGACTTGTGTATAACGCTTTCACTCTTTATCCTTCACTTATAGACCAAAAAGTACTATTTCCTTCCTTAAGAACTTGTTTCATCAGTGAGACACCCAGAAGATTTTAGAAGTTGATTTATTATTTACCGTGGTTCCTGATTGAAAGATCTTTTCTCCTTGAACAACTCTTCCTGTAAAGGACACTGATTTATAATCAAAGCTTAAACCCCAGTTTCGGAGTTCCTTCTGAACATTGTCATCTCTGTTTAAAAACAAGAGTTGAAGGAAAAATGTAAGAAATTTGTTCTTGCTGACTTTTTTAAAATTAGTAGGATTTCAGTAGTTTTGTTGCCAGAAGTTTGTTATACCAATTTTTCATGAGACAGAAATAGAGAGGACATTAAGGTGCCATACTTTTGGATGTAGTTCAGAAGCCTCCCAAGCTCGCGCTGCCTTTGCTCAGGGGGCAGCCGTGTGTGGATGGCCAAGTCCTTCATCATATTGAAATCACTGCGCATCTTGTCAGTCAGTCCTGCCAACAGCAAAGCCTTTCTGAGTCACAGTCAAGACTAAGGGCTATGAAAATTAAACCTGCAGCTCTTGCAGATTAATGATGCGTGTCCCGCAGACACAGGAAGTGGTGGCAGTAGTAGCCGAAGTTTTCAGTTGCTTCCTGTACATACATCCCCACTGGCATAGAAAAAAAATCTGGATTTTTGCCCTTGAGAGGAAACCACACAAGGCATTTCAGCTCTTCAGTTCCGTTTTCAAACCAAAATAAAACAGTGCTGAGATGGACAGGTACTGCTAGTGCAAAGTGAGTATCTCAGAGCAAAACACACATTTATGGATCTCTACAAGTTATCAGAGTGCCAATGTTAAACACCATACCTAAACACTATGCAACAACAAACCCCCTCGAACTTTCCAGTCCCATTTAAATATCCAATCTTTGAGCTGCAAAATGTGTTCCTAAACTCACATTTATACAAACAAAACAGTTCTCCTGAACTTGGCAGAAGGCTGCTGTCAGAATACCCATTTCAGTAGGCATTATGGTTTGACAGATGCTTTGATATGGAAAAACACTACAGTACCTGTTAGGGAGCACAGCTCTGGAATCAGAGCCACAGGTCCTTGTATGTTCCCTCTCGTCCTCTTCATCTGACTGATCAAGACAGGCTGCATCCAGTCACTAATTTCTATGTTATATTGCTGTGTCAGAAACACAGACTGCCTGTTAGTTTACTCATAACAAACAAGTTACTCAAACATTATTATTTCTGAATAATAATGCTCACTTTAGAAAATGAGTATTTTTCCTAGAACAAACATAACCAAAAGCAACTGGTAACTTTTTTCAGTTAGCACATCTGAGAGGAGCTGGTTTCGTCAGAAAAGGCCAAGCAGGGAAGCACTATTCTCTCAACTGGTGCCATCAAACCATTAACGTGCAAGAGACAACAGAAACAGAACTTGTGCCTTGCTGCAGGCAGTATCATCTGGGCTATCTAACTCAGTACTGGGATGCTCCTTCCAGTTCAGCAATGGACAAACTTCCTGCCCTACAGAGCAATTTAATTTAAGAAATCACAAGAATCAAACAAGACAAGTTTCTGAAATTTAACCTTCCCATAACCCTTCCCTGCATGTGGCAGGAATAGGTCTTGTCTAGCAGTCACTATTTTAGTATAGAAAAAAACCCCAAAACACCAAAACAAGCCACAGAAAGGCAACACGAGTTGACAGTCAACACACCTACTTCATAGTTTAACTTTTTCTTGAAGAGAGCCCCATCTCAGAAACCATCCATAGGATTGCATTTAAAAACAAAAAAATTGTGATCACAGGAAAGGCAAAAAGGCAGAGAAAATCTGAACTCCATCCTGAAGTACATATGTAATAGGAATTTTGCTTTTTGTTTGCTAAGTTCCATCCTGTTTGAATTGAAACTGATGTGCATAAAGACCTGACAGTTACAGTGGCAGGCCTCAATGGTTTAGCTATAACAGACATACTCCATTCCAGAGGCACTTTGGCTTTCCTAACCTCAGTCCTGCATGCTGTGACAATGTATCTGCATTCCTCCCACATTACCTGTCCCTGCTTCCACCTTCCCAATGCTTCTTTTTGGAGTTTTCCCAAGAGCTGCTTGCTCATCGGTGCAGCCCTCTGCCTGACCTCTGCAGCCTTTCTGCCTGACCATCTACTCACTGGGATGGATTACTGCCACCTAACCATGCTGAGCAGGTTAGTTACTTATCTCAGATTACAGAGTCCTTTAAACAAAATTCTGTTAAAAATACTATGAATTACAAATCCGTCACCCTAAGGGAACCTGTAACAATGACAGAACATTCCAAGTTACAGCATAAGACACAGTGAGGTTTTCATACCTTTTTGTAGTACTCCACAAAGCTCATCTCAGAACCATCTGATTTTCTAAAGGTACCCTTTGGATTGTTATCCCAGTCGATGTCATCAATTCTGTACGTTCTATTATTGTACCTACATAAACATTTCATCAGTTTTCGTTTAAATCTGAACTCAAATAGAACAGAAATACAACTGTGGGACGACAAAGTTAATCTCAATACTCATGTAAGTTGGAAGCTTTGCTCCTTCCAGAAGTAATAACTGCAAGTTTTCAATTGTAATAGGCTCTCGATTCTACCAAAAGCCGAAATGTAATAAAACCAAAAGAAAACCAGTGTGTACTCCCTGCTTCTGCAAATGCTGTCACCTTGATCAGTTTGCTAGCTTGACAATGACAGCATTTTCAGGCTTTCCGATGCTTTATTGCGTACTTCAGGACATGGAGCATAAAGAGCTCTCCAAGACAACAAGAATCCAGAAAGACTTACTTTGTGAGAACAATTAAACCAATCAGCTCTTTAGCACAGGCATCTCTGAATCTTTCCTCTCCAACCTGGGAGTGAAGGCTGTGCATGGTATCCAGCACTGTCTCCCCACGGAGAACCTTATGGCTCACATCTGCACACAGCATGATGTTCTCCTCGTACTGCAGGATGGAACTTGAGAAGCCCAGCCACACCATCAGCCTGGCAAAAGAGAACACACAAAATCTTACTGTGCTTTAGAGCATCTCTATTCTCAGCCCTTCTTCCTGCCCACCTTCACAGACACCAGAGAGCAGTGAAGGCACAAAGAAACCATTATCCAAATATAAACAAACTCTTGAAGGTTAACAAAATCAGAAATATTTTACAAGTAGCTATCTTTAGTCAGCCAAGAAATCTATTTCATGCTATTAAATATCTCACAGACAAAGTGCGTAGGTATTCAGGACACTTTTAAAAGAAAAAGACCAGCAGTTTATCCAGCAGGACACTGGCCAGTTCCTTCCATCAACCAGGCTGTGCAGGTTAGGTTAATGGCAGGGAGTACAGCACAGCCCCATGATGGGCCCCCAGGCAAACTCAGGCCTACCAACTTGTCCAGCAGGCCCAGGGCCAGCCAGGAGCACCAGGCACCCTGCAGGGATCCTGCGGGGAATGAGGACACTCCTGACAGCCAGCAACCCTTGTCCCGGCACCCCCCCAAAACCCAAGGATCTTTGCCTAACCTGTGATTAGGGATGCTGACTGGATCACTGGGGTTGTAATAATTCCGTCCAATCTGCTGCAAATTCAGCATCTTCAAAAGCCTAGAAATTGAAATATGGATGTTGTTTAGCATTATTATTATTATCATCATCATCATCACATCATGCACGGTCCAATCCCTGTGCACAAACTCATTGTTCCCTGACTACATAAAACATGAACTTCTCATTAAAGTCCATTCAGAAAGGTCATGGACACTTATTAACAACAATCAGGTGAGAAGTTCAGGTCCAACCACACCCTTCACCAAGCAGCTGAAGGCAGCAGTCCAAACAGGGTACATCTCGGATGAACCACCCAGTCCAGGTACCAAGGTTAAGAGGAAAGACTACAGCCACGAAGAAGGAATTTGCCACTTCAATGTCCTGCTCTATTACTTGCTTTAAGAGGCAAACCCATACACACAAAAGGAGGGCAGGGTGTTGTAACTGCCTACAACAGCGTGAACTCCTTTCACACTAACACGGGCCAGAAATACACACAACTGCACATTACAATATTGCCAGATGTGGTTGGCCCCACAGTACCAGCAGCCAGAAAAGCTTAAGAATTTACATTTATAATACTTGTTTGTTGTAGCGTGTTTCTTGGAAGGGAAAAACTTAAGTCAGATAGTTTCAGAATGACTTCTTATAAAGACATAACTTGTACAGCAAACCTTCTAAAAATGATGTTGTAAAACTGCAGACAAGTAGGTGAAGTAGGTGGCAACTCATTAGTGAGTGTGACGGTTATCTTCACATCCTCCCCATTTCGAGTCCTACTGAACAGTTCAGTAACCTGGAAAGTGAAATGAGGTTAACAAACCCAGAGTAAACAGGGCTGTATCTGGATTTTGCTCCAGTAATATCAAACAGGACTTGTACATTTTTATTCTAAGCAACAATTCAAGACTAACTGAAATGCGGATTTGATCTCCCACTAGGACTGTAAACTGCAACAGAAAGGCTCTGCTCATGTGGGTGAAGACAACTCATGGAGTGGAATGGGGCTATCCCAGAGCAGCTGAACTCGAGATGAAGGCAGGGACATCACTTACCAACTACCATGACAGGAAAGACTCGGCTTGAGGAAATAAACATAACATATTGCCAACTAATATATATTTAATTACTGATTCAAGTACTGGGAAGCAAAAAGACAAAGATTAGCACACACAGTGAAAACATCTTCCCCCTCTCCCTTTTCCAAACGCAGCGTCACTCTGGACTCCTCTGGCCCCTCTGTGAGCAGCACTGGCTGCACTCAGTCCCTCCAGAGAAGCAAGGAGTGGCACAAGGCACAGAGGGCAGGGGTTACCATCAGTACACAGGTGTTTTCCCTCCGGTGCTCCTTTCTTCTCACGTTTTTCTTTGCGCTGGAATTCTTCCCACCTTTCTAAATACACAGAGGTGCCAAAAACTTTGCTGATGGGCTCAGCTTTGGCCTGTGATGGGTCCATTCTGAAGCTGGCTGGCAATGACTGTGTACAACACAGGGCTGACCCTGACTCCTTCCAACAGGAGCCACCCCGACCCCTCCAGCTACCAAAGCCTTGCCATGTACACCCAACTCATCCACCCTTTCAATTCTGTTGGGGGTCAAAATACAGAAGGTATGAAAAGATATAAGTACAAAGGAAACTAAGGAGAAATATTGTCTGTACTATCCACTTCTGTGCAGAGGATGATTCCAGTCTGCAGAAATTAAGCATTAGAACCAGAAGTTTATTACCAAATTTCTCTGCACAAACAAATTAGCTTACACTGATGTATTCAATCCAACTAGACACTGCTCGTGGAACATCAATTTCTAACTTCGCCCTAGCTAGTAAGAAACAAGAAACATCATAAAATGCAAGTCAAAGTAAAAAATAAAATAGCATTCTCAGATCATACCTTATTTTCCAGTTTCTTTGGCAGGAATAATATTGACCCATCAAAGGCATGGGTCTTCCCAATGTGCTCCTCGTGCTGGAAGAGCAGGGCCGAGCGCAGGCGCCGCGCCTCCATCTCGGGGCTGTAGCCAACGTGGTACTGGTACAGAGCCCACTGCGGGCGCGACGTCAGCCGGAAGTGGTTCGTGGTCAGTTTTATCATTTTTCCTGAAAAACCTGAAATGGGAGCCAAACGTGGTAACAGTTACAAAACGTTACCAGCTTACAGTCACTCAACAGCGCTGAGACATTTTTCAAAGCCACGGCAGTCAGATTAGAGGTCAGTCGTGTTCTGCATCCGTTCAGGCTCAGGGAGCTACGGCTCGCTGTTATCAGACACTCATCTGCCCTCTGGAGCTTTCTGAAAAGCCTTCAGCTGCCAGGACAGCTCTCTGTGTTCCTCTTCAGGTACCACGAACAGCTTTTTATCTTTTTCTAATATACACTGAAGATTTTTTTTACTTGGCTCTCTAGCAGAAACTAACGGCAGAAATAAAGGAAATTATCTTTCATTTCAAATTGCTTATATGTCTACAGTCTCATTTAAACATACCAGTTTTGGATTCCTGAACGTGCACCATGGCTTGCCGAGTATTTACCCCAATGTCATGGAAATCTCTACGACGTCCTCCCCTGTCTCTTAGAGACAAATCCTGGAGTCCCGAGGAAACCTGTAATCCTGTTGGTTTAAAATTCAAGGGAGAATCACAATCAAGTAATACATAACGTATATACAATAATATATTATATACATATACATCATATGATATACACATATTATATGTATCATATATATATTATTAAATAAAAACACATAGTATAATTCAATCTTGAAAGGCATTAAGATAAATTTAAGAGTAATCACAAAATGTTAAATTTCAGCTTTTGCTATGTAGCAAACATCTTTCAAATCTTACTAATAAATCTCATTTTGAGAAGAAAACAGAGAAATACAATCTAAAAAACGTTTTAATTGTATTCTCTTCACAACACGTGCTCCTGTGGGCACTGAATTTCCCAGCCTTTCTGACCTTCTGGCCTTCTCTCCTGCAGCACGCTCTCAAAGCCGCGCAGGCGCCCGTGGCCCCCGGGCTCTTCCAGCTGTGGTGGAGGAACATGGAGCTGCTGGAGCTGCTGAGGGTGCTGGAGCTGCTGAGGGTGCCGCCGGCCGCGCAGTTGGCCGGGCACGCCCTGCTGAACCTGCCACGGGTGGGAACAGTGAGTTCAACTCAACATCCACTAAGGACAGAACATTCAAATACTCCAGTGCAAGGGTTACGTACGTTAAAATCTTTTTTTTCCTATACTAAGTAGCAGAGTTATTACTCTGCACTTGAAACGCAAAAATACTGGAGTGTGGACATTTTTTGTCTAAGTTATTATTCATTTAACTAATAGCTAATGCAAATCTCCTCTTTCCAAGCTCTAACTAAAATTTATGGACTTCTGATTTTCTACAATCCCTCTGATACCTCCAGTAACTGACTAGTTATTCTATAAAAACATCTTTTGTCATTTTAGTGAATAAGTAATATTAAAAAGTGTCATGGCTGGAAGAACGGCAACCTTGAGCCACAAGCAATCCCACAATTCAGAGTTTCATGCTACTGGAAACTTAATAAAACGGAGTTATATTAACTGTACAGCTAAGAGAACATATGCATACACACATATAACATCTAACGCATCTGCCTGATATTAAAATAGGAAGTAGGTTAGGTATGACATCTCCAATCCTGGTTGCATTAAAAAGAAAACCAACTTACGGGTGCATCTCCGACAGCAGGAAGAGCAGCTGCCTGTCTAGGAGGCCTTCCTCTGGCTCTGGCTCTTCCTGTCATCTTCTAAAACAAGCAACCTACAGCATTAGTGTTCTATCTCCTTCCCCATCCTTATCCCAGTAAATATTATGAGCAGCACTATTGCATTTGCCCTGCTTTAATTTCAGCTGGCTCAGTGAAACACACCCATCCCTGCAGGATTCGCTGCTCGGGGATCTCCACCCGAACAGAGCCGTGTCGGGAGCGTGGGGAAGCCCTTCAGTCAGGCTGGCACGGACTGGCGCAGGCCGCCACCAATCTGAAGCTGTTGAGTCAATCAGATCGGAGAGCACGGCAAGATCTGCGGCCTCAGCCAAGCGTAACCCAGGGCCTTCTGATGTTACTTTCAAGTTTCAGTGGAGACTCGATTCAGCCTGATTTGTTACCTTACACCAGGAGCACAGCACACTTCTCCAGAGCACCTGCAAGCGCCGCGGCCTGGTCAGTCCCGCCCAGCCCTGCCCATCCTCTCCCCTCACAGCCACCCTCCCTCTCCCCGTGGGCCTGGCCCGAACTTCCCTGCCCGCCTCGAGCAGTCTGGGAGGCCAAAATCCCCAGCCAGCGTCACCCCCCTTTCCCGCACCCACGCACACCCAGCAGCCCTCGGCCTTACCTCGGCCTGCCCTCGGGCCGCACGGGGACACCGCTCCTACCCGCCTGTAGACAGCAGGCCGCCCTCCCCACGCCCCCGCACGATTTGGGCCCCGCTGGAGCCGCCGCCCCTCTCGCAGGCCGGGCCCGGGGCAGCCCCGGCTCCGCCGCGCCCTCAGCACGGAGCCCGCACGGCACGCGACACCGGGGCGAGGCGGGAAGGCGCCCGCCGCGCCGATNGATGGGCGGTGCTTGCCCCGCCCTCACGGCACCGCCTCTTCCGGCCGTGCCCGCCGGGGCGGCGGAGGCTCCGCCCCGGGACCCTCCGGTGAGGGCTGCAGCCGGGGACCCTCGGGTGAGGGCTCCGCCCCGGGACCCTCCGGTGAGGGCTGCAGCCGGGGACCCTCGGGTGAGGGCTCCGCCCCGGGACCCTCCAGTGGTGGCTCCGCCCCGGGACCCTCGGGTGAGGGCTCCGCCCCGAGACCCTCCGGTGAGGGCTGCACCGGGGGACCCTCCGGTGATGGCTCTGCCCCGGGACCCTCCGGTGGTGGCTCCGCCCCGGGACCCTCCGGCGAGGGCGGCGGGGCTCCCCCCGCGGCCCTGAGGCGCTGTTCCGTGTGAGGCCCTGGCGGTGCCCCGCTGCAGGGCGGCCGCTGGGTCTCACATGGGAGGAACATGAGGAGAATGTTCCCGCTACAAGGGATTTCCTCCTCACCCAGCCTGTTGCTTGGAAGGTAGATCTCAGTTCGCCAGGAGGTGGAGCAGTCAAACAAGAAATAAAGCTTGGCGTTGTTCGGTGAAGGGCAGCGTCGCTCGGCACCGTTCGAGCCGCGGCTGTACTTCGGTACAGGTTCGCGCCGTGACTTACCTTAAGCGTGACTGACCCTGCAATTCAGACACTCCAGCGACTCCCCAGTGACCTCTTCATTAGCCCTGAGTTTCTTTCTGTTGATAATATCTACATTTACCAAAAGAATATGTTTTGAGAAATTCAAAATCAGTCAGATGCAGTACTTGAGAACCTTTTGATACATTTGAAATATATTAAAGTGCTTCCAGTTAGTGCACATAACATGCATGCACCTAATGCTCTGTATCTCACAGCAATAAAATAATATCAGTCTTTAGAAATTATGACTTCTTAACTGACTAATCAAAACAATGAAACACAACCCTTATCATAAAAAGGTCTATTACAACACGTTTTTACTTTGGCTTTATTAAACGGCTTTATTAAGTGATAAATAAAAATAAGCACAAGTCATTCCTCGCTGCCACGGAAGTACAGACAGTGCTGGCAGTGGAACTGGGTGTGGCACGGAGCTGTCACCGGGAGTGGTGTGACACAGCCTGGTGGGGCATCAGCCGTTCCGAGTGACCCACGAGTGACCGTCCTTCCACAGGGGGACGTTCTCCAGCAGACCAATCAAACAGGGAAAAAAGCACCTTTTCCTGAGTACCGAGGCTGACCCAGCTGCCGTGGCTGTTACAGACAATCATAACTTGTATTTTGGGCTTCACAGCAGAACTAGCAAAGCTTACGGCTTGGGGGGAAGCGGTGTGAAGTGGGAATTAACTCTCTAGCAAGCTTTTCCGTGAAAGGCAGGAGGTGTAGATGGCACCGGGGCTCGTGTGCACCACTCCTGTTTTTACAAGTGTGCCTTTGCTTGAAGATTAGATGGCTGTGATGTTTGGAGACACTGCCTTCAAGGGACGAGAGAGAACATTACCTAATAAATGCTTACCTTTGTGAAAGACCACTCCGATCTCGTGAGGTCATTTACAATTTTTGAGGTACCTGCAGTGAACAAGGTTCCTTTTCCTTGTTCTCTGCTCTTCCAGGTAGAAGTGGGTGACACTGTTAACATTAATACTTAAATAATAGGAATACCTCTTTTTGTTTGATTTGTATTGTCAGTCTGTCCACAAAGCCAGTTTTCTTGTGCTTACTATGTCAGCACAGCAACCCAGTTGGGAAGGCAGATTCTCTTTTAGAAGTTCAAAAGAAGAGCTTTCGAACTACCAAAGTGTGGATGTTGCTGCTTGAAGATGGCTGAAGTACTGTTAGCATGTGATTTTCATTATTCACATATAAATCTGGATAAATATTTAACAAACTCAGTGCATACACTTAGATGTGGCGTGTCCAGTGCTTTTAAGAGCAGTGATTACTCCTTGCCATGGGCTCTTCACCCACAGTGGCAACTTTTATTGCTCTGTAGCCTGCAGAACTCTCCAGTAGGTCAGAGGTTTAAAGCTGCAGAAACACAATATGCAGATTTTTTTGGCTCAGCAGTATTTTAAGATAAACAGAATATAAAGATGTTGTCAAAGTCATTTGCGTTATGTAAATCATGAGAAAGCAGAATGTGTGTGTTGGAAAGAGTTATGTTTGTTTATTCATTTAAAATATCTGCCTGCTTAATGTTTTCTTTATGCCAAATTCCTTACGTTTCACTGAAGAACTTAATTATCTTTAGAAGGGAGTTGTTAAAAGTACTTAATCAGGCTGGCTACCTACAGCAATTCCTTATAAAGTGAAAATAAACATCAGCAATAAGCACTCTAATTTTTATACGTGGGCTGTCAGACAGTTAATTAGTCCTTGGTGAAAGATAGGTTCCAGTTTGGTTCACAGCTCTTCAGACTTGCTTTTTTTAAACAATTCAGTGCAGTTCAACTGGCTGTACAGGTAGCCTTAGAGGATTTTCATAGTCAGTGTGGAAAGGGCAGCGGGTCCATCACGTCCCAGGCTGGTTCACAGGAACACCAAGACACACAAGGTTTGGAAAATGGTAACTATTTGCATTACATGTTTTGTCTTGCCAAAAGACCCTCCCAAACTGGACTTCAACACGTCGAAACATCACATATGAAATATTTTTTTTCCCAGCTCTTTGGCTTGGACTCTGCTTTGATGTTTGCTTTACCCGTGATGCAATTGTTTTTGCCTTCTGTCTCCTGTTGCTACAATGAGCCATTTTCCATCCATGTCATCTCCAAAGGGGAAAAGACTGCATGGAAACAGAACAAAGAAAACAGAACAAAAGAAAGTCAGGGATTTTTCCAAAGGCCCATTTGATGTACAAGTATAAACAGGAAAAAGATGCCTGAGGAGGTAGGAGCCAGGAACTGTACCCCCAGACAGCTGTGAGCTTGTGTAGCCAGCAGCACTTTGGGATCCTGATGGTAAATAAATGACTCCAATGCACACAGTGAGGAAAATACTTCACTACCTCTAGTGTAATGTTTAAGTGTATTACAAATGCCTCACAGTGAAGGGTGAACTCCTACCTTCATATATTGCTTGTGACACCATGCCCAGGGATCACCAGGTCTTTCGGTTCTAACCCCAGAAAAGGCACCACCTCAAGAGAGCAGAATAAAACCCATTATTTGCTGTGCTGAAGCAAGAGGAAACAAGGAATCCTTCAGAACAGAGCTCAGTAACTTACATGTATGGCTAGGTTCTTAGAAGCCCAACATGTTGCTCCTGAATCTCATTAAATATTTGTTAAGAAATTTTCAGATGGGAATTTCTCAAAAATAAGCATTGGCATTCACATTCCTGTGGTAGGTATTAACTAGTTGTGAGTCTGGACCACAGTGGTTTTACATTCCTAATTAGTTTTTTTCTAAAGTGAGAGAGGCAAAGTTTCAGAGACTGTGTGGTATCTGAAATCCTGTCTCATGAGCTAACAGCCTTGCTTCTTCCCAGTGCAAGTCCTGAGTGCCACATTTCGTTTCCTGTACTGGAGCCTGGGATAGAGGAACTGATGTGCCTGCACGGGGGAGCCTGAGGCTGCCCAGGCTCGAGCGTGGGGGACAGGCAAGGCAGTATTTACAGCCCAAAACAGAAGACAAAAGGCATGGGACAGAAAAGGAGAAAAATTTCTACTAAGGAGAGGATGCACAACTGCAGAACAAATATCATGGAAGCACTTTCTCTCAAGAAGAGGAAAAACAAATGTGCCAACTTTGTATTTGCCTGCTGTTCTCTAGTCTACCTTTTACATCCCTAATTCCTGATTTTTTCCTTCAGATTCTTGCTCGTTTTGTCTGAGCCCTTATTCTTTGTATCTCTTCTCTTAAAACCTCGCTTGATGTACGCTTGGAACAGGTGTAGGAGTTTCTGCTGTTCCCCTGGACACCGGTGTGTTTTGTTAAACAGAGGCAGCCTGGCTTTGGGGCTGTGTGCTCCTTGCTCACCGGTGTCTGATCGCTGCAGCTCCCCCTGCTCCCTCCCAGCCCTGTTCTGTCTCACTGAGCCCTCTTCTCCTGGAGAGAAAACGGCCTCTTATTCCCACACCAACATATCCCTGCTGAAATTTCCTGTACTCTATCAGCTTGATGCTTTCTGTCAATTTCTGCCCATTAAAAGTTCAGAGCAGGCCTAGCTGGCATTTATTTTGTGTGCAAATCCTGTGTGAAGTGAGCAAGAAGTGATTTGGCATAAGTTCTCAATGACAGCTGTATTAAACGGAGAGGTCACATTATACAGACAGGAACAAGGCCTCCAGAAGTTAATACTCTAATTAGATTTGTGAACCATGTTCTGTAAATAATACGAACTTCTGTAAGGTGTGTATTCTGTAAGATATCCTTTATTGCCTGTATTTTTAACTAGAAGCGGAGATGGAGAGTTAGTGTATGGAGTATGTTAGAATAGAACTGAAACAGTCTTTTGATTCAGATGTTATATAGTAAAATGGGAGTATCTCAGGAGAGAAACTAGCAAGAATTCTGAAGTTTAGATAGACTGATTTCAGCTCATTTAGCAACCCAGTTTGATCTAATTGTCTTTTTATTGCTTTGAACATTCCTGAATTATGCAGAGAATTTGGGTTATGTGATTTAGTGTTGGATTAAAAAATGTCACAGCTTAACTTTCTTTAAAATAGTGTAGAACTTTGTTCACAGTCAACGAAGTTCATTATTTTTTTGTTCAAAGCCCAGCTGCAGGCCTGGAGCATTTCTCATAAATATCAGGAAGTACCCGAAGCCACAGTCAGGATTAAAGAGTTGATCTGAACCTTAGATCTCAGCTTTAAAGCTGTAATGTACAGTGAATTTGGTTTCATGGTAAAGGAAATGGTAATTGCTGAAGTATGTTTTCTTAAGTTGCAAAATCATTTTTGAAATGTTTTCATGGAAACCTCTGTGAGTGCTGTGCATGAGAATGAGTGGCCTGGTGGCACTGAGCTGTGCACGGCCACAGGGCTGGGCCGCCGTGTCGGTGGCACGGACACGGGCACCGAGGGCAAGGTGGGCACTGCTCTGTGCTGTGTCAGACCCACAGCCACCAGCCAGAGCACTGCCTGAGCAAGGGCATTCACAGGTTCAATATCCCAAGGACTTCTGAAAGATGGGTCGAGTTCTTGGTCGTCTGACAAGCGCACGCCCATGACAACCGAGAACACGAATCCAGGAGTGATATCCTGAGTTACAAAAGGCAGGGTGAATTCCTCAGTGTAGTAGTAAAGTATTAGAAAAAGCACTTTGCTCCTGGCTCCCTGAAGTGTGGGGTGCAGGGCTGCAAAGCGTGGAAGAGCACAGCTAAGAGTCAGACACGTTTCTACATGCTCTGTGCACCTGGTTACCTGCACTGACTAAACCACACCCCCTGTGCTCTGTTTCCATAGCAGCTTATTTAATCTGAGCATTTTATTGCACGAAGGCAACTGGTTTTGTATTTAGGAGGAAAATAAAATCCCAGCACTTGGTGCTCCGTGACCTTTTCCAAAGGAATTTGCATTTGAACATGTACTTCTTGCACCCGTGGCAGTATTTCCTCAAGTCCTCCTGCTCCATTCATGTGAGTGATCCAGAGACAATACAATTCTTAGGACAGACTGTTGTACTCCTGAGAACTTTCTGGGGTGCCTCCTGCAGCAGGTATAGGAGTTACACTTCCCACAGCACCTGCCTGAGTGGGGAGCAGAGCAGAGGTGCTGTTACCTGCAGTCTGCACAAGCAGAGACACGAGTGTGTTTTCACAGTGCAGGGTGGCCCAGGCTGCCTGCAAAGGCAGTAGGTTTCAGTTCAGGTGCCTGTGAATTCCGTGCTGCAATGATACCAAAACAGGGATGAGCATTTAATTCTCTACTGACCCACCTGAGTTTGGTGGGATTCCAGACTGGTGGATGCTCTAAGATCCTGGCCAGCAGTCGTAGACTTTCTTTGAGGGTTTGTAGCTTTCAGAGACTTTGCTGCGGTATGTCAAAGACATTTATAAGTTTCTTATTTCTTCCTCCTATATTTGTCTGTCAAGATCTGAAGTCACATTTGTCATCTTGTATTGCCCTGAGCTGAGTACCAAGCTGATGCTGGAGTCTCCTGCTCAGATGCTCTCTATTCTTGAAGGTGCCTAATTTCAAATGCACTGAACTTTTTGATTATAGATTTCCTCAGGCACTTCCAGTTACTCTTCTGTACTTTTCCAGCACAAAAACTGTCTTGACAAAACTCCTCAGGTCCTTTGCACTAGAAGCAGCTTAGGTCTGAACAAGTCTCTCCAAGCTGGATGCGTGCGGTCTGTGGGTACATCCAGGACAATATGGGCAAGATACGGAACGACCCATGAAGAGAGAGAGTAACCAGGAATGAGTGGCAGCCAGAATAAGCTGTAGTTACAGTTAAAATATTTGCCTACTGACAAGCAAGTTTTTGTATGCTCTCAAATTTAGCCTAAGCAAAAGATACTTGGGCTACATGAATTATTCCAGTGGGGCTATTCCTCATCTTGGACATCTTTTGAGTATGCAGTGCCTTATTTGCATGAATGACTTGTGAACTGAATGCACAGTGAGTCCAGTCAAGAAATCAGAAAGCTGGAGAGAAGAGGGGCCGTGAGCATCAGCTCTGCCTTTGAAAAATCTACATGACTTGGATGATCAAAAAGGATGGACACCACTGTTTGAAGACAAGAGCTGGAGGGCATTCACTTGAGAGAGGGTTCAAGTGGAGTCTAAGTGGATGACAGTACGCTCTCGAAGCCCTGAATAAGGGCAGGAAATCATTTTTGAGAGTGGTGGAAGCAGGACTGCAGCCTCGCGCAGCCGCTGGCTCAGGAGCCGCTGCTGCTCTGCGGAGCCTCCCTGGCTGTGCCAGCCTGCACCCTTCAGGAACGGGAAGGGCACGCCGGGGTCCCAGTCCTGCAGCAGAGGTTAGGCTGGCCAGTCTGGGACTCCTCCTGAGTCTCAGTTACCGTGCAGCGGAGCTCGGTCCAGTAGCCAGGCATGTGCATTCCACTGAGACCCTAAGCTCGGGTGCAGTTTGTGGTGCTTGGTTAGTTTCTGTTGGAGCTGTGAACTGCTGGAAGCGGGTTTTGCTGTGACAGAAGAGTTGTACAGCAGCCAGATCTGCAGGACCATCTCTGGGATGATCTGGGAACCTCTGTAAGCAGCTCTGGAGCGTGCTGGGAAGGCACAAATCCCTGCCTGCCAGCAGGGAGAGCACAGACAGTGTTTTGCTGTGAGTTATGTACACATAGACAGGCAGTGTTCAGCTCCCAAAAATGTAGGTCAGAAATGCCCGCTGCATTCAGACTTCAGTCTGATCGCACCTCCTGCACTGCAGACGAGATGGCTGATGTTAAACTGTTTGCTCTGTGGGGCCCGTGAACAAAACCGCGCTGAAAAAAAATACAGACACAGATGAAATTCCATTTTTCCTTTCTCCTGGCCTTCCTTTCCACTCTTCATCCCATGAAGGGACTGGCTGGGCCGTTGCTTTTGGAGCAGAGGTTACCTGGATGCTCCCGGGGCAATTAAACCTGTAGCTGGTTTTTTCCCTCAGAGCTGGTTTGGCAGGTTCATTTTGATGGCTATTGCCTGACAACCTGTTTATTACAGCCTAAACAAATGCTAATGCTCCATCTAATGGAGAAGATCTATAGATTAAGGCACATGCAATGCCTTTTTGCAACAAAGGACCTGCCCAGTGGTTTTGGAAGCAGACAGAAAATAAGACATGTCACATTTCAGCCAAATAAAAAAAAAATGCAAGTGGGGCATTAGTCCAACACTTTTGTATTGTGCATTTCATCGTTTGCACCCAGTGGGTGGGGCAAAAATAAATCAGGGCCTCCTATAGTGAAAATGTATTTGGGATTCAAGCATCTAAAATGTGACCCTATCTTCTGCTCCCTGGGATTGTCAGCTGCTTCAGGGGTCATCTGATATACACCTCCTTTTCTCACTTCTGAGAATTTTTAGCTTGGAGTGTGTTTGAAAACACTTCAGAAAAAGGGTGGAAAACACAGAGTGCCTGCTTTGAAATACACTCCTTTGTTAAATTCCTTTCCCAAGGGTAAAGAGACTCTCAGACACCTGAGGGCAACAAATGACTCTATTCAGACCTCTCACAAATGACCTAATAAACTCCCAAAGGGTTACAATAGCTTATTTGTCATCATTTCTTGTCAGCTATTTATAGCATCAATGTAAATTGAAGCAAAACAATAAATACCCGAGTTATTTTCTTTATTTTGAACGTTCTTTAAAGCCCAAATGGCGCTTTACAATTTTAAACCTCCAATAATTAATTTTGCAATTGAGTTTAAATCATTCTCACACATTTTATGTTGTGTTAAAGTTTGTATTTGCCTACATGCAGAACATCTGACACCTTTTCACTTGCTTCCCTTGGAATATTTGTGGATACTGACTTAAAAAAATTCTGTTTTGTTTAACTTCTAAAATGTCAAATGCCTGATGGCCCATGTTACAAATGATCCTACGTGGACTCCTGTGAGAAAGGGGGTGGTTATGGTGGTGAAGATCCTGGTGTCAGTAACAGTAATCTGAAGATGTAATAACTGCAATTTATTTAAAATCTGTTCTGGATGAATTCCGAGCCATGCTGCTCCCCTGGCACGCACCAGCTGCAGGTGTGCTATCAGATCTATTGAATGGTACGATATATTTATCCCCTCAAGCAGAGGATGTGCATGGCTGCACTGACACGGACTGAGATGGACAGATCCAGGCTGGATGAGTGTGGCACCCGCGGCTTCACCCCTGTCCCCAGGGCCTGCTGGGCAAAGCTTCTGAAGTGTCCCCGTGCCTCTGGACGTGTCTCAGTGACATCCCTGAGGGCTCCTGGGGTTCTCTCTGCTGTCTCTTCTGCTGCAGTTTCGTTGCTCACCCCCACTCGGGTCAGTGGGGCTGTGCCGGGTCACAGCACCCTGCAGAAGGAGCCCCAGGAAATCCCAGCACGGGGATGTTCCCGGGATATTCCCAGGATATCCCCGGAGTCCTCCTGGAGTGTTTTGTAGGACTGCACCCCCTGTAGTGCAGCGCCCTCTGCAAGATGAGTCTTTCCATCTCTTGCAACATCTTTTGCAGCATCCCCTGACTTCCCAGCTTCCCTGTCAGCCCCACCTCGCTCACACAGTCCTCGTGGTGTCTGCTGGGAACCCCCCTCTGTGTCCTGGCTGCAGCCACCCAGCTCCGGTTCTGGTTTCACTGGTCCCTGTGCATCCGTGTATATATAGCCATGGATGTGTTTAAATTTCTGTACTTGTTACATGGATTCCTCCTGGGAAAAAGAAGAAAGAGGCAGAATTCACATGAGGCTCTTCTGGCCGACACTCAGATACTGCTGTGGTCTGTGGCAGACACAGAGCTGAGAGGAGCAAGGAAGCACTGAGGGCTGTCAGAGGAAACATTCCTGTGCTCCGAACAAGTTTTTGAGATTTAGGCACCTCAGTCCTCAACTTCAGGCTGCATAATTTCTTTAGCGTATGTCCAGCACTGGATGGACCCAAAATTATTCTTTGACCACCGAGTTTCCAGATCCTCACAGGTCTGTCTGCTGGACAGAGGTGGTTGTGCAGCTGGACACAGCTGCCAGAGCCCCCCTGGAATCAGGACCTGGAGGGAGCACCCAAGCACGAGCTCCTGGAGGAGCAGCTGGGTACACATCACGAGCCCTGAGCTTGGCACAGTGTGAAGTGTTTTAAAATAACACATCTTTTACATGCAGTGGTTTCATGGTGAGACAGCTCAGTCGGGAGGTAGAGGCTCAAAACCAAAAAATGAGGTGACAAAGAGAGAAAATGTATCATTAGTTTGTATTCACCAGGAAGGGGAGCTGCGGGTGCCCACGTGGGTGTGAAGAAGTTCTTGTTTTCAAAGTCTGCTTAGTGCTGTTCTGTGTCTCTTACTCCCACTACCCTCCTTGTAAGCAGATTAAAGACGTCCCAAAGGAGAAATACAGTTCACTAAAAGTACCAAAGAAGAAAAGTCTTTTTTTCAGAACTTGCAGGGATGGCAGCAGGAAATAAAAAATAAAATTCAGCTCATGGTAGCTGTTAATTTTAAGAAGAATTAATGGTTGTGAGCATTGCACCAAACCATCCTGTGTTTTAGTAAGTGTGAAGATTCTCTGCTGGCTGAAATTTAGGAGTTTGATCCAGACCAGTTATCGGTATTCCCTCAGTGGGAACAGGATACACCACAAATACCGGATATTCTCTCCCAGTGTAAGTATCCACGGGGATGGCCACATTCTGCAGCTGCTGGTTTCCTTCCATCAGCAATAGATTCTTCAAAACGAATCATCAAAGTTCATGCCTGGTTTAGACGGGCAGAGCTGAAAGAAAGTCATTCTGCCTTTCTGCAGCCGTGGTAATTTCCTGTGTAGTCACCATGCTCAAGGAGGCAGGATTGCCTTTAGGCAGCTGGAACAAAGGAGCAAAGGGAAATGTATCACTCACTAATGTCTGAAAAGCTCCTCGTGGTACTCCTGTACCCGTAATGGCTCAGGGGACTGGGAGACCCCAGCTTTGCAGGAAACTCACCTTTTGTGAGCTCAGAGGACACAAAGCTGGGCTACATTTCAGGCACACAGAATTGCCTGCTATTTATTTTTGTTCTGCACGAAGACAACTCCTTTTCGCTGGTTCTGAGGCATCATCTCAGTAGGGATGAGGAACAACAACAACCAAATATCACAAACAGGCACAGGTAGCTAATGCCAAATAACAGTTTTGTAAAAGTCTGCTCAGAGCTGGCTTAGACTTGGTGTTCCAAATGTGACAGCAACCATGATAAATGTTGTTGGAATATTGGTAATACAGACACAGCCTGACGTCCTCTGCATCTTTGCTAACTGAATAAAGGGTAAACAAAACATCAGTGAGACCGAGGGGAAAAGAAATAAAGGAAATGCCATAATATGGCCATGACGAGAAACCCGAGTGGCTCTCCAGGTCCCAATTTACGTATTTAAATGATCTTTGCCTTAAACAATGGCTGGAAGCAGACAGACATATGGTAACCACGGCCTCATCCATTCTGTGCTCCCAGCCCAGGGAAGCTGCTCGGGGAGGGGCAGGGCTGCTGTTAGAAGTGACCTGGTGTTATGTACACTCAAGTAACCCCTTCGCGGGGAGGAAGGAGTGGGGGGAAAGGGAAAAAAAAAAAAAAAAAAAAAAAAAAAAAACTTTGGGAAAAAAAAAAAAAAGAGAAACAACTTTGTGAAAAGAAGAAAAAAAAAACCTGTTAAAAAGCGAAGCTGAACACTTTGGTGCTGAGCGGGGAGAGAGGCAGGGTCCCCCCTGCCGGGGAAGTTGATGAATAATCCGCAGGGCTCAAGCTGCGCCCTGCGCTCGGAGCGGCTGGTATCCCACACGAACACTAATCAACCAGTATGAAACATCCATTTTAAACGCAAATGAGGGGGGCCTTTTCAAAGGAGACCCAGCCAGGGGAGGGAGGGGGAGTTCAAAGCTCAAAATGGTTCTTTCTTTCTTTCTCTCTCTCTCTTTTTTTTTTTCTCCTCTAAAGAAGACAGAAATATGGTTGGTTATTATCTAAGTTATTGCTACAAAGAATTTTGAAATTAAAAGATAAGCTTTCAGAGGAAGCTCAGTAATTTTCATAAAGAAGGACTTAAAACAGATGTGCCCTCTTTAATCGGGGTGTGCTTGAAAAAATATAAATGCATTTTTAACATAGCAGGGGGAAAAATCATATGGTTACACATTTGTCTCCTGGGCAAAAATAATTCTAAAAAAATGTCTCTGTGCATTAAGTACCTCACAAATAGCCACCACTGGAACTTTCTTATCTAGCAAAAACTCGGCTGATTGATTAGTTAGTGTTTAGAAAGCAGAAAGAAATCTTACGTTGTTCCCTCTTTTTTCCTTTTTTTTTCACTGTGCTTTTTTCCTATTCCTATAACCACTAAAGTGAACTAACATCTCCACCAGGGTCAATACATAGCTGTTAGTAAACCCCTAAAATTTACTGATTTAGTGATCATCTTTCTTTTCAGTTAAATTTTTTTATATAATGTCTCTGTCCCTTCGAATGCCATGGCAAATAAATTTCCTACCAAAAACTCTGGCCTCTTACCTTTTTTCTGGCAATATGGGGCTGCCCTTACAGATTCTGCCCAGAAAAAAGGTGTCACTTACACCAGAGAAGGTTTCACAGACTCAAGGTTAGGGAGGGAGATGTTAAGATTCTGTGTTTTCTCAATGTTCTTCCTCATCACTAGTGGCTTTGAAGGAGCTTTTTTTGCCTCGTTTCCCTAAGTGCATGCTGAAGGAGGATGCCTTTTCAGTAGGGAGTTCTTGCTAGAATATGGAATAGCGAGGAGCTAATTTGATTTTCTGGAATAAAGCAACACAGCATTCCTCACAGCAATCCTCTCCCCAAGACATCCGCATGTCCTGCCTGGTTGCTGCACAACGAGTGTGACAGCTGCCACGGGAGGGGTTTTGTGCAGCACACAAAGAGCTCCTAATCCCCAGCACTGCACTGGAGCACCTTGGGGCTGGAGAGGCACGGAGCTGGAACTTCTTCCTTTCCAAGGACGCCTCTTGGAGAGGCTGTTCCTGAGATCCCACCCCCACCTTCCACCCGAGGCTCCCACAGCGTGGAGATGTCCCACCAGAGCAGCTCCTGCAGCTGTGCTTTCCTCTGGCTGCTCTCCAGATGGGCTCAGGCTGCGGGAGAGCTCCAGGGATCATCTCTGTGCTGGCACGGGGGGACAGGTCCCCGTCCCTGCAGTGCACCTTGCAGAGAGTCCCCTGAGCCGGTCAGCTCCTGGCCCACACAGCAGCACCACCCTGTCACCAACCCCTCATTCCCAGGGGACACCANCCCTGTCACCAACCCCTCATTCCCAGGGGACACCAGCCCCTCATTCCTGTAGGACACCAACCCCTCATTCCCGTGGGACACCAGCCCCTCATTCCCATGGGACACCAACCCCTCATTCCCGTGGGACACCAGCCCCTCATTCCCACAGGTCACCAGCCCCTCATTCCTGTAGGACACCAGCCCCTCATTCCCACGGGTCACCAGCCCCTCATTCCCAGGGGACACCAACCCCTCATCCCCACAGGTCACCAGCCCCTCATTCCTGTAGGACACCAGCCCCTCATCCCCACAGGTCACCAGCCCCTCATTCCCAGGGGGCACCAGCCCCTCATTCCCAGGGGACACCAAGCCCTCGTTCCCTTCAGCAGGAAATAACTCTGCCAGAGCAGCTTCTCCAGCAGGTGCTGAACTGCTGCTGCTGCCTGGGACCTTCAAAGAACAGGTCAGTCAGGACGGGAAGGTTCTCCCCTAGGAGCTGCCAGCCCCAAAGAAGGGTTTTGCCCTTTGCAGCACCCCAGGAGCCTGCAGAGCCTGCCAAAGGGAGGCAGGATGGTGAAACACCTTTCCAACAGCAACCAGACAGGCCAGGCATAAACGGCTGTTGGGTTTTTCCTTTGGCAAACACAAATCAGAGCTGTCTGTCCACACCTGGATGTGCTCCCAACAACCTTTGCAACTGTCTTTTTCCATTTTTCCTTGCTTTTTGGCAAGCTGAATTTTGTTAGTGGTTTGCTGCTGCAAATGTCTACTGTGGTGGCTGGGAACCACAGAGGTCGTCTTTCCATGGGGCTTCTTTGTGATGCCATGGATGGGAGGGAAAAAGGCAAGGCCCACTCCTAGCTGGATGGAAGGTCTGGTCCTCCTGATTCTGTTTGAGCATAAATTTTTGCAGTCAAATCCATGCATTTAAGGGTGCAGTCACATAGGCTGAGATATTATTTTGCTGTGCACAGCTATGGTCTGAAACCTGATCCTGCAAATCTGAGGGCTGTAAATATGCCATGGATTTTGAAGGGAGCTGTCTGCTTATGAGGAATGTGGTCCTTCCATTAGCAGTTATGTCAGCTGACAGCTGGACTCACCACTCAGTCACAGAACAACAAAACAGCACCTAATTATTAGAGGGAGTCAGGCACAGCGGGAGACCTGCTTTGACATTTGCCCATTTATGACTTAAATATTATGGCTCTCCAGCAGTAGGAGACATGAAAAGCACCTATTATCCAGTTTTCCTTTTGTATAAGCAAAATAATGTTCTCGATACACACTACAGCTCTTCTAATGAAAAAGTCACAGGAAATAAATTTACTGAAGAAAAATGAGATGCCAAATGCAAATGTTTCTGTCCTTAGCATGCAGAAACCATGAGGCTTGAGCTGAGTGTAGCCTCAAGATCTGTGTTCGTGTCTCCGTGAACGTGAATATTTCAGTTTGGAATTCTTACTTTAATTTAATAGCAGCAGAGTCTCAGTATAAAAGCAGTGCGAAGTTCCTTCTCCTCCTGCATTCAAAGCCCATTTTCAAGGCTGAGTGATGACTTCTAATCTCTGCACTAACACTTCATGTGTTTACACAAACCCAGCTGCTTCCCACAAATTGTTTGTGGATCATAAACTCGGGCTTCTGTATGTCCCACATTAGAGCTCAGTCATGAGCAGTAGCCTAAGAATGGACCCAAATAAAAAATCCTGAACATAAATAGCAGGTACATGACCATGGTCACCCTTGGGGTAAGCCAGGCAAAGAGGGGCACTCTCTGAGTGCCCACAAGTGGGCTCTTGGCACCTCTCAAAGCCCTGGTTCTCTGCCCTGGCCGTGGTTCCCTAAGTTCTACCCCTCCTCAATAATAAAATGCTAAAATGCTTTGAAATTATGATGAGAAGTGCAAAGTCAATTCTTTGGTTTTGTTTTCGATTCAGGAGCCTTCCAGGTGGTTCTTTGAGCTTTCCACAATATTTCAGTGCACACCTTGCCCTGCTGCTGGAGTTCTGCTGCTGTCAGTGCTCTTACAGTGGCACACAGCGTAAACACAACCGAGCCACAGCTGAGCACAGCTGAGCACAGGAACCTGCAGGAGCTGCAGTTACTGATGTGCCTCCCTATTAAGGATTACAGTGGTGTACTGGGATCATTTCAGTTATGCAAATTTCTCTTGTATGGACAGGAATTTACTACGGCTTTGCCCTTGCAGCCCATTGCAATATTTACTTTTTACGCTTCTGGAAAAAAGGCCAAATCTCGCCTGCCATACTCCCATGGGATGACTCACTGAGCCAGAAAGTGGAACAGCATTTGGGCCAAAATCCAGCGTACTTCAAAACAATCTGCTGTTCTCGGTGTACCTCTCAAATGTCTTTGCAACTCTTTTAATTGAAAATTCTGGCTTCTCCAGCTTCAGCACAAGTTAATCCTATAATAGGACAACATTCATTAAAATTAGGAAAATATTAGTTACACTGAAGCCGTAATTAAAACCAGTCATTGATCTTATAAGAGCTGTCACCATTTTCAAGATATAATTGATACCCATGATGATTTATTCAATCTATGCACAGATTTTGCTAAATCCTTTAAACGCTTTACATTTTTCTTTTTTAGGGAACAGATCATTAGAGTGGAGTGATTTCTGCAGTTTAGATTATACACATTTTATGGTCAACTTCATCTCAAGTTCTATTATGCAGCATATTAAATGTCTCTGGATTCTGTTTGTGCAGTGGTTGGAGCTGATGTGAGCTGTAAGTTCTGCAGTGCCATTGATTGCCTCCACACAGCAATAGTCTGGTACTTGGGTGTCCTACATCTGTAAAATCAACCAGTGCATTTCAGCGTTATTTGGGTTCCAGTCAGTGCAGTGTTTGTAGCGTTAGCATTTTTGATCTGTCATATCAGATGTAAAAGACAACAAGGATGAAGTTTCCTTCACTATGTGCTTTTAAAATATAATTGATTTCTACAACCAAGTGCATTAATCATGGCTGGTTACTTAAGACAAGTTTCAGATTTGTGAAGTACTTTTTGAAGTGAGTGTTACCCCCCTGTTTTCTCTAGAATAATTATTTGCAGCCAGGCTGATGGGGCTACCAAAGCAGTGGGGTTTTATCCTCAAGCTAGAGAGAAGTGGGTCAGCTGGGCTCTTGATTTCTGCAGCTTTTGTCTGACATGCAGCCCCTGGAGAACCCAAGTCAGATCAGAACTCCCAGTTCCTACAGAAATGAATATATTAGTTAAGGGTTGCTTACCCAGAGTATTTTGCGATATCTCTGCACACAAGCACGTCCTGTGGTATTTTACCCGTACACAAATGATGCCACTGTCAAATCTTAATTTAGGCAGAGAAAAAGTCGTTTCTTATTTTTTTGTATTTCAGCACTCAAGGAGGACCTCCTTCTCCTGAATGCAGGTTCCTCTTTTTCCCCTTGCTGACTCCACTGGAGATGTCACTGTTTCTGTGGTCTTCACTCCTTCCCCAGAGGGAAAACTCTCTCCTGGGTTAAGATTTAGCTGCAGAGAGGAAGTATAAAGTGAAGGAACTGAGGAAACGAATGGCAGCTTCATTTTAGTTGGATAAAAGGCTGAGGCATACCTATCTCTCACATCAAGCAGAGATTAAACAGAAAAGGCAACACGAAATAGGGATGAAGTAATTTTTTCACAGAGTGCTCTCTCAGCATAAAGGAATTTAAAGGAAATTATGTCTGTAGGATGCCATGGAACAGTGGCAGAGCTGTGCATCTGTGTCAGAAAAAAAGCAGGGTTGGGTTCAGAGGAAATGTTGGGGGTATGTGGCCTGTGTGGAAACAGCCTTTGCTTGATTTGAAAAACCTGGTGGGCTCATGTTCAGATTTCACAAACTCCTTCATGAGAAGACGAACTTTGTATTCAGAGAAAAAACTCATAGAGGTTCAGTGAGAAGATACTTTGAGTGTTTCTCCTCAGGTTTTTTCTTCCCCACAATTTCTGGTGGTCTGAGCAGTGCTGTGGCCCTGGGGTAGCTGGGAGAGGGGACTGTCCCCATGCCCTGCAGACACCCCCAGTGCAGCTCGGCTGTGGAGAGGGGACTGTCCCCGTGCCCTGCAGACACCCCTGGCTGTGGAGAGGGGACTGTCCCCATGCCCTGCAGACACCCCTGGCTGTGGAGAGGGGGCTGTCCCCGTGCCCTGCAGACACCCCTGGCTGTGGAGAGGGGACTGTCCCCGTGCCCTGCAGACACCCCCAGTGCAGCTCGGCTGTGCTGTGCCCGTGCCAGCACCACTGAGGGCTCCTCTCCTGTCTGCCTCGCACTGCAGCCACAGGAAATCCTCCCTCCTATGTGAGACAGTGGTGAGCAGCCACAGGGAAGAGAAGCTTTGGAATAACCAGAACCATGGCCAGACACGTGCAGGCTGATCAGTGTGGTGAGGATCTGCAGCACTGGGGAAGGGAAGGACAGGTCTGCAACATGATCAGCCTCAGCTCTCTCTGTCTAATAATGAAACTATTTATTACTTAGAAATGCATTTCGATCTCTTGCATCAATATTAATTTTATTCAAAGAAACAAAACTCACTCAACAAGCTTGTAAACGTGGGTAGGGATGATGATCATTTCCAAAACCATGCCTGTATTGCCAATTTTCCAAGACCTGGGTCCCCTAGTGCCAAAAACGTGCATTGCTGTGTGCCTGTGGCCCTGATGCTTTATGTATGAGAAGGTAATGGATTGTGCTTCTAAGAGGAAAAAAGGAACAATATTAAATTATTCTCCCACTTAATTAAAAGCATAATTATTAAAGGAACAACTAGATTGAGAATCTAGATTGTGTGAGAAGAAAAGGTGCCCATGTTTTGCGTGTGCTCTCCTCGGCTCAGACACGGGATCCTCGCTGAGCAGCGCTGCTGCTGCCCTGGAACCTGTGCCAGGTTACAGCAATAATTGCGAGCCCCCCAGGAGCCCAGCTCAGAAATTTTTGTATGTTCTCAGGAGACAAAGATGAGTGATCATCAAAGGCAGAGGAACACAGCATGACTGTCATAAGCCTGAAGTTACAACTTAGACATGCAATAGAAAATATCATTGGTACCTCTCCAGTGCATAGCCTGTAGTAATTAAAAACTTGATCCCTGCTGTTTTATCATCTCATTAGCAATGGGGGCACAAGACTTTTATCCTTGTTTGTCAGGAATCAAACATACCAGAGGAACTCTGATTATAAATTGATGAAAGTAAAGTTAAACTTTTAAATAAGAGCAGTTTCACTTCACAATGTTTTTAAAGCTGATTAAAGAGATCTCATTCCAGTAAAAAATAATACCCAAGTCCAGCACAGACAGTAGAGGTCATTGCTGGGTGTAGGACGTGCAAGGGCATTTGAAAAGGGCATTTGAAAAGGGCATGCACTTCTAAAATGTACTGGGTGAGCAGTAAATACATGCCCTTTCTCATAGTTTTAATACAAGTCTCAAACTTTTGATGAATTTTGATTTCATCACTGCCCATGATAAACTCTGTTAAATGCAGCAGTGCTGGTGTGTTCCTGCCCATGATAAACTGTTAAATGCAGTAGTGCTGGTGTGTTCCTGCCCATGATAAATTCTGTTAAATGCAGCAGTGCTGGTGTGTTCCTGCCCATGATAAATTCTGTTAAATGCAGCAGTGCTGGTGTGTTCCTGCCCATGATAAACTCTGTTAAATGCAGCAGTGCTGGTGTGTTCCTGCCCATGATAAATGACCTCTGTTAAATGCAGCAGCAGTGTTGGCTTCCCTCACACACCTTGCCAACAACCTGCTCAGCATTTGTTTCAACCCCGCAGGGTTCTGGTGTAATTGAAAGCCTCTTGAAATCAATGCAGAAGATCCTAGTTGGGTTTGAATCAGTCCCTTTAAGGAGAATTCTTCAAGTAGCTCCATGATGGCTCCATGTTTCCAGAAATATTGTCACTTTATTGCATTTTAATGAATCCCTGACCTGAGCAGTGCCCAGCATTGAACTGGGCAGAGGCAAATTTGGTGGGAGAGGACCGGCGGTAACATTCTTTTCTTTTGTTTGATACCATCTGAAATCACATTTCCCCCCCCCTTTTTTCTCCCATGAATCTCTGTTTCTCCTTCTCTTTCTTCTTCTTAAGATGTGTGACTCTGCTGTCGGAGGTCTAACAGGGGAACGCATCGGAGCCACTGTGCTGATTTTATTAACAAGTTTTTTATCCCAATGAAAAAGCTGGACCTGTGTCTTTTCATGGGGAGTAGGAAGCCACCCTTGATGTTTTGGGTCATTATAAGGAAGGAGCAATGGTGAATCAAAAGTAAAGAATCTGAATAATTCTTTCTTTCAGCCTGGCAAAAGACAGGTCCTTTAAGCCAAGAAGACTAATCAAGAACTCAAGGACTTTTTTCAAGTGGAAAAGGCAAGCAGTGAGAAACAAAGCAAAATGATAAAGTAACTCATTATTTCAGTGTGATTACTTTATGAGCACTAAAGTTATCAGATCCAGCAGGATTCATTATGTCTGAGCAAATGATCCATCAAAGACAGAAGAGAACTACGTGTTGAACCAGCTTCTTTCACAGAAAATTGCATCTTTATAATATTGTTTTTACAGCAGATAAGTGAGGTGGTTGCTTAAACAATCTCTCAGGAGTGTAAAAACTCAGACTTATTCCAAATGAAAAATAAAGACCTAGATAGATAATTTTCTGAAAAGTTACAATGAAGGATTTCTTTTTCAAGATGGCAAAAATATACTTTAAATTTGGACCATTTAATTAAATTGAAATGGATCAAACAGAAAAGTGACAGAAGGGAAATCTATTTCAGAACTGGGCATAATTGACTTACTGAAGTCATTGTCACCATGCAAACTGTGCAGGCAAGAACTTAATGGGACTCCATGAAGAAACAGACAGTTCACAAAAAGTTTTGTGAAACCACGGTAGTTCTTTTTTTATTTTTTTGAATTGCGGTTTTTGAAGGAATGCGAAGCTTTCTACTTCAGGGCATAACACAGGCTCCCAGTGTTGTGGCTTGGGCAGAAGCGTTTCCCCCAGGCAGGTTACCCCGGGTTAGGAACTGCAGCATTCCTTTCTCTTCCCGTCAGCGTGTGCTCCCAGCCCTCCTCGGGCGGCTCCGGGGCTGCTCCAGCACCAGCCCGATCAAGTGCGGAATTCTGACTATGCCCCTGAATGCAAGCAGAGCTCGGCGAAGGGGCAGGGCTCTGAGCTGTGGGATATTGGTGCTCTGCAGCGATGTTCAGTGAGAACCGCGCAGCCCCCAAATGGACGAACAAACAGGAGGAAAGACATGGCCCAGAACCCGAAGGAGTACTTACACTGAGTCCTGCGAGCACAGGTGCGGTGTGTAGAACAGAATCGATGGTTTAGCTGCTAAAGAAAGATGAGGCAAACGCTGCTCGCTCTGAGATTTGGAATGTTCTGAGTTTCTGCCCAGGCTGCCCATACAGGATCCCCCACTGGAGAGCCTGCCCTGGCGGTGCCCGGTTTCTGTGGGCACAGGAGCCGAGGACACTCCAAAGCCCTGCCAGGACGTGTGACACTCCCAGAACTCCAGCCAGGAGCAGCACCTGCCGGCCCTGCCCCTCGGCTGCCCCGCGGCACCACTGCTGCCCGAGGGCATCGGCACTGCGGACGGGAATTGCCATCCCTGGAGACCTCCAGGTACCCGTGAGGCTCTGAGAACCAGCGCTTCCCAGGCTTTTCGGGCTTCCAAGCAGTTCTGTTTCCACCGAAACCGCCGAAGGAGGCAGGAACAGGAGTGCAGATGAAACCGCGCACGATCCGCGTTCGTTCCCGCTCCGCGCGCTGGATGAGCGCTGCATTCGGCTTTTCCCTGGGGCCGTCACAGCAAAGCCTCCTTGGCCGGCGATCTCAAAGCTGCCCACAGCACTCGCAGGCCTGCTGAGCTCTCCCTAAAACCCATGGATGGCTTTCCAGGAGGATTGCTCCCAAAGCTCGTTTTCCCCCTTCGCTACCCGACAAGTGGTCCAGATTAAAGCTTCAGTGCTTCCTGCAACTATGGAATGCCTGCAAAAATAAAACACATCTTAAACAGGGTGAGGACTGGGTCAAGTCTATCTGCTGTAACAACTGCTTGAGCTGAGCAGAGTTTAGAACAAAGTCTGGAGTACTGATCTCGTTCTATAAGCAAACTATAAGCATCATCATGCAGAAACTGAAGAAGTCTCTTAAAATCATATATGTACCAGCAACATATCAATCAGGCCTACTATGCAGCAGGTAAAATAAATGCTATTATTACCTTTTATTTTCCTTTTTTGCACTGCTCTTATTTAAAATATGTGTCTTTCTTCTGAGATGAGGAGAAACACTTCATTCCCAGGCACAGAAGGAGAATTTCAGAGATAAATATGTTTCTGACTCACCCAAATCAAAGCTGACCCTCTGGTTGAAGTTGGTGATAAAAAAATGAAAAAAAGAAAAAAGAAAGTAAAAGAAAACTGTTCCCCTTCTCTCTAAGCGGAAAAGAAACTTCAGCAAAGATAGTGTAAAAAAGGAAAGCAAGATTGCTCACCCCTGACCAGCCCTTTCAGGATCTTATCATTAATATAACATTTCACAGGCAGTCGTCTCCAGCTGAACCAGCCTTTCCCCTCCTGCAAAGTCTTTTTGCTTCGCCAAGCTTAAACCCCTTTTCTTCAAGATAAACATTCCACAAAGTGAAGCATGAGTTCAGTGAAAGTCACAAAGATGCAGCCAGACTGGGAGGATGCTAAAATCCTCCTGGCCAGGGGCTGATCCTGGGCCCACTGGAGCCAGCTGGGTGCCCCAGCTGTCCCTCTGCAGGGAAGTTTGCTGACAAAAATCAGGATAGATTCCCTGCCGAGGGGATTGCACAAATCCCACATCCAGGAAGGACACGCAGGGGATGTTCTTGCTCCTGCAGCCCTGCTCAGGTTCTGGCAGAGACACTGCTGGAGAGTTTATTCCCTGTCCTGTCCAACTGGGAACTCCACCAGAAAGTCTGAGAGATGAAGCAAATTAACTTTTCAGGGAAGGAATTCCTTTTGTTACGTAGGAGCCATTCCACCTGAGACAGATGCAGCTCACACAGCTGCTCAAATGAAATAATTGCATTTTGGAATGTTTGCATTGGTTGCCATTATTTAATACACACACAGAAGAACACATTAGAAGAAAATTATTCAGGTCGAACTCAGGCACTTAAAACCAAGAAAATGTCAGGAGCTGGGATGGTGATGGAGCAGCATTAGCTTCCTGCTGTTCATACATTATGGCAGCGTTCTTAATTCCATAACTGCATTTTTTCTCCAGAGAAGCCAGGCCTCCCCCAGCTGTTCAGGGCCCCCCTGTATCTGCAGTGTTCCCTGTGTTGCTCCCACTTTATGGACACCACGGACTGGCTTTGAGACCGGATAATTCATTCCCTAATGGACCTTCCTGTAGCACTTATCACTGAAGCACTTACTCTAAACACATAACTCATGCTTTCAGGCTCTGGGAAGACAAATAACAGCATTATTGCCACTTTGTTTGCCAGAATTTTTTTGATCCTTCGTCTCAGTCCCAGAGATGACTGAAGCAGTCAGCTGAGATCACCCATTTCAGGACAAACAGACACAGTTTGGCAGAACTGTGAGCAACTGAAAGGTGGCTCATAATAGGAAGCACTGGGCAACCTGCCTTGCCAGCAGTGCGAGTGGCTCCATTTGCTGTTTGGTCAGGAAATGTGTGCTTCCTCTTGAAAAACACCCAGAAAGGATAATGGTCATGTCCCTTCCTCCTGCCCCAAAAGTTTATGGACTAGCTCAGACAAATAAAATACATAGTTTGTTAGAAGTCAGGGGGACTTTATCCACCACAGCAACAGCATAATAGACTTTTCCTGAAAAGGGGTTTAAAGGAGGAATTTCAGATATCTGTCATATTTGGCATATGCAAGAATGTATCTACACCTCTGCAAACACTGGTGGATTGCATGTAAATTTTGTGATGGATGTTGAATCTGGCCCAGAGGGAATAGCTGGGAGAGATAATGGATAGAAGCATGACAGGGAGATGTTGGGCGAAATACACTTTGGGGAATGCAGCCAAATTTATTTGCAGTTGTTATGCCTGATGTAAGAAGAAAAAAACTTCCCGGGGCAAATGGGATATAACTGTTTTATTTGGTAATACGGATTGGGAAGGGCAGATCCAGTAGTGCTGCCTTAGGGGGCTAAACGACAACGGATCAAATAAAATAGATGCTTCCAATTACCCTGTGTTTGTATAGTTTGCATTTTAAAAATATCTACTCCTTTTATATGCACTGAATATTTCCCTAATAAAATTCTCAGCTGGTGCTTTCTCAGGCCCAGGACAGGCAGAGCAGGTGGCAGGACCTGGAGCCCGTGCTGGAAACTGGGAAGGGCTGAGGCTGAGCTGAGGGGGCTTTGCTTCTGCAGCAAAGGAACCCTGCAGCCCCTGCAGCAATAAAATCCTGCAGCCCCTGCAGAACAGAACCCTGCAGCCCCTGCAGCAGTGGAACCCTGCAGCCTCTGCAGCAATGGAACCCTGCAGCCCCTGCAGCAATAAAATCCTGCAGCCCCTGCAGCAATGGAACCCTGCAGCCCCTGCAGCAATAAAATCCTGCAGCCCCTGCAGAACAGAACCCTGCAGCCCCTGCAGCACTGGCTGTTTGCAGCTCTGTCTGCAAGGGCTGCCCTTCCCCTGGTCCGGGCGGGGGCTCGGGTGGGCTTTGCTCCTCCAGGGCAGCCGGGCTGGCACTGCTGCGGCTGCTCCTGTGCATGTGGGAGGGTTCCTTGGCTGCAGCTGCTCTGCCTAAAACGAGTCACACTGAGGCCTGAGAAACTGAGGTACTCCAGCCCAAGGAATCACAGAGTTCCAGCCCAAGGAATCATGGAGCTGAAACCCAAGGAATGGAAGTGCTCCAGCCCAAGGAATCACAGAGTTCCAGCCCAAGGAATCATGGAGCTCCAACCCAAGGAATCACGGAGCTCAAACCCAAGGAATCACGGAGCTCAAACCCAAGGAATCATGGAGCTCCAACCCAAGGAATGGAGGTGCTCCAACCCAAGGAATTACGGAGCTGAAACCATGGGAATCACGGAGCTGAAACCCACAGGAGCCCCCACTTGGCGTGGTCAGGCCTGCATTTCCTCACTCTCCACTTGAGGGACAAGGCTGGAGCTGCCCGTGTGATGGGGCCTGACTCTTTCTTTACCCAGAAAAGGGAGGAAAGCCCACGCAGTGTGTTCCGCCTGTGCCACACGCGCTCCCGAGCGCAGAGGCTGCACCGCAGAGCCCGGCCCGCGCGTTAAGCTATCAGCACATCATCAACCCATCACCAGCACTTCCTCTGCCCTGCCCCTCGTTATTCCCCCTCCTTATTGCCCCTCTGCCCGGCAGCCGCAACCACAATCTGCAGCTCACAGCCTGCCCTGTGCCGCGCACAACCCCTGCACAAGGGAACGGGGCCGCAGAACCGTGTCACTCAGCAGCCATCAGCTTTGTCTGCAGTGTACACAAACCTTGGGGCGGGGGGCTGCAAACGGAGTGGCAGTTGTGCGGGGAAGCAGGAGAGGGACTGTGGCTCAGGGGGGATCTGTTACTTGTCCTGGGATGCACGAAGTCCGTATTTCACCAGGGCTGCTGCTGGCCCAAGCGCTCTGGCACGCGGGGAAAAGCAGTGATTTGTGCGTGAGCTGCAAGCGCAGAGCACACAGGAGCAGCAGCGCAGTTCTGCCCTCGTGCAGTGGCTGACACGATTTTTTGAGCAGCTTTTACATGTCTGAAAATTGACATATTACTGGTAGCAGCACAAAAGGCCCCCTCTTTCAATAGCTGTTCCTCAGCAATCAGTGTCCAACCCTTAATGTTTTCTTTTGTTGAAAAAAAAAATCAGAAAAACTAAAATAAACCACAATCTGGTTCTGTGCCAACAATATTAACCAGCTTCTTTTAGAGCCTTTGAAGTTAGCAGGGGGCATCCAATCTTGTGGTGCAAGTAAAGAATGATACTTTAAGCGATTCCTTTTCATCCCTTTAACTTAATGAAAGATTAATAGCCTTGTTATTTTTGTTTCTGCTTTATTTTTATATTCGGGGAGGGGGGAGAATTTTTGGCACTTGTTGAAACTGAAATGTTGCCTATAATGATTTTATGCATCAGTGAAGCACTGAGTTGTTTGGGTGTTGGGTTTTTTCCCCTGTCTGTGAATCCTGTTTAACAATGCAAGGCACAAACAAAGTTACGTACTGTAAGTTCAGAAAAATAGCCATGCATTTACTTTTGGGAAGCAGGAGGAAGAAGGTGGAAGGAAGCTTTTGGAGTGCACAGACCTAAAAGAAAAAGTAGCGAGGGGGGGCTTAGCAAATCTTTTCAGTCAAAGAGCTGCGGATTAGTTATAAAAATGTAATCCACTTCCTAGCTGAAGAAAGCAGCTTTATGTCGCTGCTGGCTGTGAAGATACAATGTGGGTTTAGAACCACCGTTTATTTATATATTTCCAACCAGAGCCATCAAGGCAGCGTTCCTGCCTTGCCGGTGCCGTTCAGGGTGTTGGAGATTGGCAGCTTTTATTTTCTCTTTCTGTTTTCATTGCACGTCCCTTTTGGGGGCTGGAGGGGGCTCACAAATGTCTCCTAAAAATGCGACTGCAGCCGTCGGTTCCCTCTGCTCCTGCATCCCTGGTTTCGGGCTGCACTGTGTAGTTCGGGGGTACCAGGTGTGCAGCTCCAGGTGAAACACGTGGGGAGCTCAGGGGAGCACTGGGAGATTGTGGGACCTGCAAGAGTTTGGTTTTGCCAGCTGAGGATCTGGCCAGACACATCCCTGAGCCTGCACAGCATCAGATGTGGAAGTGCAGCTGCTATTTTTGGTGTTATAGCTCAGACATTTGATTTTGAGCATGGGGAGGATGAACGCAGTACGGCCCATGACAATTGAGAATAATAATAATAATAATAATAATAATAATAATGCTCTAAATAAAGCCATTATAATCACCACTTAGAGTGTGCTTTATAACTCTGGATCCCTCTACACACAATAAACCCAGGGCACAGTGTGCATTTTCACTACAGCTTAAGCAAACCAGAAGAAGAAAAAGAATATGTATTTTTACTTTCATTTCATGAAAGCCAAGTCATTGGTGTTTGACTTTCACCACCAGGCCTGAGGCAGATTTACCTTGAGTACACCTTTACCATTTTATTTATATATATATATATACATTTATAAAATATAAATCATAGCCATATAATTATAGTATAATATATGCTTATGAGATAGTAAATTACTGCATTCAATAAATTACTCTCTCAGAACCATACAGAGCTTGGTGACAGAGCCAGAACCCTATTCCAGATTTCCCATCTCCTAAACCAGGGTTCTATCCATTTATCCAGCATAAAGTTTCACTCAGAATTTCACATTAGCATTGCAGTTAATGAGATCCCTGCAGCATCTCATAGCCAGCATTTACAACATTCCTAAATTCCAGTATAATATTTGGTGAGCTGCTTTTCTTCAGCTTTTCTGGGTAACCTCACACTACATTTTGCATCTGATGTCCGCTTGAATTGTGGCAGCCCCGGGTGGCAGGGCCAGCCCCCCTCCCTGGCACGGAGCCCTCTGGCAGGCAGAGCCTGACACGCTTCAGAAGGCGTCTTCGTCAGAATTCAGGGGAAAGATGGTCCCGATGTACAGAATAAAACACATCACTGCTCTTGATAACTCGTCTGTTTCAAGTGAGAAATCACAGTAGTGTAATGCTGTAAAAATTAGGCAGAATTTTCCTGCTATTATACCAAACAGCCTGCTTAATAAATGGGTAATGAAAAAGAATAATTTATTACAGCTTGTGAATTTTGACAGTTCTAAAAAGATGTTCTTAGAGTTTCCCCAAAGGGAGAAGAAGAATGTTTCTTCCTTAACACACTGGCGTTAGATGTAATTTCTCTGTCTGTAGAATTTTGCTCCTGCCTGGTGGAAGGGATTAGATTTTTTTTCTTACATCATAACCTATTTTAAGCAATTATAATCTATGGGTAATAAATCATTTTCATTCACCTCTCATGGGGAGAGAAAAGATGTGAGAAAGCGTTCTGGAGTTTTAATTTATATCAATGTTTGCATTACTATTAAATGAATTAAATGGGTTCTACAAGTGTTCTCTCATAGATCTGCAATAAATTATGGAGCATCTCAACCTAAGTCATGTAATTGTCTCTTTTACCAGCTTTTTGTTTTGTTTTGTTAATTTTCTAACTGGGTAGCACAAACAGTTATGAAAGACTGAAAAGCTCTGAGGACTCCTGGGCATTGCAATATAGGACACAACTTCTCTCCCTGCAAGCACGGCCCATCCCCTGGAGCTGCAGGATCTGCAGAGCCCCAGAGGCACAGGAACCCCTGCCAGCTCTGACCCCATGTGAGCCCTTCCCTGAGACCGTTCCTGAAAGGAAACACCAGCCCTGCAAATGGAACTGGGATTTTTCACCCACGGTTTACTCCTACCTTGTCTCCTAATTATTATGGTGGGAGATTTTTTAAATAACAAGAGAGAAGAATTAAATTAATCAGACTAAACATACGAAGGCAGAGCTGGGGCAAAACATACATTAATGGGAATAAATATTTGGATTTCTATTCCACACTTTCTTGTTGGGCTTTTGAAGGAACCTAGAAAGGCATCCACAACCACGGCTGCAAGCACTGTAACAATGCTTGCTCCACGCCAGCCAGACTTTAGGGTTGCATTCAGTTTTCAGTCATTAACTGTGCAGAACCTAAATGTAAAATTGCTATCACAGTAGTAAGGAAGACCTACACAAAATTTCCCAAGCTTAAAATGATTTTCAGGCATGGAGTTGGCACCCTGAGATGCAGCTGATTTACCAGATTTACCTGGCAAAAGCCTGGGCACAGCTTTAATCCACGACACAGCTCATAAAAGGAGCCTGGGGGTGCAAGGAGGAGCCACCTCTGCTGGCCTCCTGCCCCTTCAGGCCACAACCCCTCCCCAGCTTTTGGTCTCCTTCCAGCTTCCTCTTTTTTCCTGTCACGCTGAGGGGGACTGAAGGAGACCCAGGGATTTTAAAATAAGCAATAAGAGCATAATAAATCTGAAAAAACAGTGACATGAAGGACAGAAGGACAGAACTCCAGCAAATGACTGAACTGGAGCAGCTGATCCACACTCAGGCAAATTCATGGAGCCATCATCAATCTTCTCCATAATTCAATTCCATCCAGCCTGTGCTATTCATTCAGTGGAGATTTTACCCCCAGAGCATCTGCAGACTTTGATTTGGACCCAGGGAGTTGCTTAACAGCTGGAAAATGTGAAAAGCTGAATGGGAATTGTGCGTTATGTAATTTTCCCCTCTTGCTGAGGGGGGGAGTCAGACACGGGACGAGGCAGTGCTGGGGTGACCCGGGCTGGGCAGGAGAGCACCCCGAGATCTCTGTGCTGGATTGGGATGAGGCAGTGCTGGGGTGACCCGGGCTGGGCAGGAGAACACCCCGAGATCTCTGTGCTGGCCTGGGATGAGGCAGTGCTGGGGGGACCCGGGCTGGGCAGGAGAGCACCCCGAGATCTCTGTGCTGGCCTGGGAGGCGGCAGTGCTGGGGTGACCCGGGCTGGGCAGGAGAGCACCCCGAGATCTCTGTGCTGGCCTGAGCCCGGGGCTCTGGGGGTGCTGCAGAGCAGGGGTGAAGTCAGGGCTTGGCAAATACACTGAGATCTTTAGGCATCCATTTAATTTAGGCATGAGCAGAATTAAAGAGAAGCTGTTATTGCATCAGTACAGGTAGGAACATTTACCAAAGCTGCTTTAACTGCCCCTGCTGTTAACTGTGGTTTGGACTAAGTTTTCATGGCTGAGTATCTCATTATGGCCATGATGGGAACTGAAATGTTTTGGTCTTTTATAAGGATGGACCTAAGGAAAAAAAAGATGTTTTGCTCAAAAAAAAGCTGATTTTATTTCTTGAGATGCTCACAGTGCTTCAGTTTTCATGATAAATCTTTGAAGGAGTGATTGTTTTTCAAGGAAGAACAACTGGAAATTTTGCTAACTGTCCAAAAACCCTGTATGTGCATATACAGTTAATTTGGACATTAGGATCTGGACAGAGCTCATGGGTACCTGCACTATATTGTCAGAGAAAGTGAGAAGGATTTTTTGGGGCTAAGCTTTCCTGGTTGGTAGGAGCCCTGTGGTGGCAGGAACTAGGAATCAACACGGAGACAAGAATTTCTATAACCTTGGTGCTGCTCCAGAAACCTGCCTGAGTTCCATGGAACAGAACAGGGCAGAAGAGGTGATTTGAACCAACACAGTTGTACTGGGAATTATTTATGAGGACTGTGTACGGCCACTTGTGACTTGCAGGTCTTGCCTGTGGCACGAGGATCCAGGAAGAGGAAAACTGCAGCTCTTCATTTGCTTGTCTCTGGCACTGACAGGAAAATTCTATACTCTGCATTCTGTACTCTGTCCTGCTGCATACATTTCTGACATGTGTCTTCAATTAGCACTAATTATGTATTCAAAGGAAGAGTAAGGATGTTCCTGTTTTTCTAGAGGGGGTGAAAATCATGTTTCTCTGAGCTTAGCTTTAATATCTCTGCATCCTCATTCTCTATTTCAAAAGCAAAGCCGATGCCATGAGGCACTGCAGGAATTTGGAAAATATGCTTTGCTTTTGAAACAGAAGCTTCAAATCCACTTTAAATCCCATATAAAAGTTAGTCCAAGAAAGTCAATGAATGGATCATGATCAAAGTCTCTTTATTGAATTTTCTAACAACTTCCAACAAAATATATTTTAAAAGGAACTGGCTGCATCAAGTGCTTTCCAGTAAGCTGAAATGATAACTCTCAGCTCAGGATAGCTGAGAGAAGTGAGAGATGAAACATCAGTGCCTCCATAGCAATATGGGTTGTTTTCTGTCAGTTGCCAAACAGCTCTGAATTCCAAAATATTCTGTGGGAATTTTATCACTTTAACCTTCACCTGCTGAATTTTGCAGATCCAGGTACAGTGACAGAATATTAGCTCCATGCTGTTTTTTCAGGCCTTGTTAACAGGAAAAAAAATATTATTCCTGAAATTTTCCATGCAGAGAATTATCGGTTTAAGCTAGTATCCAGTTCACGAAAGGCTTGTGGAGTCAAATGCATTTAGTTTAGTAATTGTAGTTTCATGAGGTTTGTTTATTTAGTAGGAGACTTGCACCTGGCTGGTCGTACTGAAATTTCTTTTTTTGCCTTTGTATTGACAGGGTAAAGGTCACATTTCTGCATTTTGCAGACAGCTTTGATCCTGGGAGCAACGAGGCAAAACACTTTTGTCTGCTAAGGGGCTTGTGCTTATCAGTAAAACTCAGGAAACAACTCCAAAAGTGCTGTCACGCCAGGGCACGCGTGCACCGCTGCAGCCACCGGAGCCCAGAGCACCTCAGCGGCCGGAGGCCAGGGCGGCAGCGGAGGCGTGGAGCGAGGCACCCGCGAAAGGCCAGGTGTGCGCGTACCTGGGCAGGAACCCAGCACGGCGACACAGGCGGCCCGAAGTGCTCCTGTGAGGCCCCTCCTCGGCTGCTGGGGTGGCGAACTCGAGGGCCGGCTGTGCCTTCCCAGCCCTGGCATGCGGCTGTGGCCGCTCTGTGGAGGGGCGATGCCCCCCAGCTCTCACTGGCACAAATGTGACACAAGGGCTGGCACGCTCACTGGCACAGAGGGCTCTGGGGGATGTTCTGGGGCTCTGAGCACAAACTCTGATTCCTCTCTTCACGCAGCCGAACCACCCTCCATTATGTGTTTGTGGCATTCAACAGGATGCTCCGTGATGCTCACCACGAACGGCAAGGGTGCCAGAATCCAGCCTTTAATCTTTTGCTAACTGAGTCATTGCTGAGGTGAATAATTTACTACGAGGACAGAAAGCTGAGCAGTGATAGAAGGAATTCGCTGAATTATGATTTCTCGCTCCTTTCTGCACGTCTCTGCCAATGGAATTTCTAAATGCTGAGTTAGACAGAGTTAGGTTGAGTTTATTGTTTCAAGCCTGTTGTGCCCACAGTGTTTGCTGCATTCAAATCCCGTTCTAGGAACTGTGTTGCACAACAAATCCCACAATAAACATTCACAAAAAGATTCACCCTTCACCACTACATGAGACACTTTCCCTGTGTTTAAACCACACCTGTGGCTTCCCAGGGAATTGAAAACACTCCTCAGCTCTTAACAGGCACTTGACATTTCTTGGTGTTTACCAGTAGCGCCTCAGTTTCTCTGAATGTTGCCTGTCTCTGCCTACAGACGTCCCCAAACCAGGTAATTCTATTTGTGAATTTCAGTATTGTGTTAAAATGGAAGATATTGTGGAAATCTGAAACACTTATGGAAAATTCATGAGAGATTGGTGTCAGTGCACAAGCAGGAGAAATGGCAGGGAACAGAGAAAAAAGAGCCAGAGAGGGAAGGAGAAAGACTGGGGGGCAGGAATGGTGTTCCAGTATAAATTCCACCCACAATGGATATTCTTGACTGCATACACCTCAAGCAAGTTTTAATTTGAGATTGTTTCAGCACTCTAGTTTACATTCCATTTAATTTTCTGTTGTCCCTTGATTTATATCCTGTCCTGTGTACAACCATCTGTTCCCTGGGTTTTGGAGCTGTAACAAAATGCGATGTAAAAAATAATGTTTACTTTTAAACCTTTTCCATGTAGCCTCTTTTCTTCTGTGTATTTCGTGTCAGCTTCAATAGTTGGGCGCCCTGCGTTTTCAGCTCTCACCTCACAGCCCTGACCTGCAGCTTTTCCCACATTGTGTCTAACCACAGAGAGGGCTGTGATGTTAAACACAAAAGAGGAATAGGAGTGTTGTAAGGTCATATGCTTCTTGCATAAGGGATTTCAAAGGCAGCAATTGTTTAAAGGACTTGAAGATGACAGAAAATAATCTGTGTAATCCAACAATCAAAACCTGTATTCATTAGCAGAGGGAACTTTGTTGGGTGCCTCAGAAAATGGAAAGGTGAGTAGTCAAACTGAGAGCAGGTCTTTAATTTTCCACATTTCAAGGTGCAAAGAATAGGCTCTGTGTGTTTGGACTATTGTAGTTTTGACTTTCATATTTCTAAACCTCAGGATTTAGATCTGAATCTTGAAAGTGATTCAGACTTTCGCCAGTTCTCCTGTCCTCAGCTGAAACACAATGTGGAGTTTTCTGAAATAATTGTGCAGCTATGACCATTCCTTCAATAAGGCATTTTCTACATGAGCAGCGTCCTTTGAAGTGCGGAGCCATGAAGATGGCGAGGCCAGAGGTGAGAGCTGTGCCATAGAAGTGAACATTCCAGTCAGAGAACGGGTTGGAGGGGTGAAGGAATTAGTCTATTGATATTCAGTGCTTTGACCTGCTCACAATGGCCGTGGCACCGGGGTGACAGCGGCGGCACATCCCCGCATTGAGCGCCACAGCACAGCCAGCCCTGATGTGCCCCAGCTCCCTCCCAGGGACAGCCAGCACGGCTTGTGCCATGTGCTCACCCCGAGCTGCTGCTGGGGGCAGTGGGGGAACGTGTCCCTAATTCCTCCAGCATCGCTCTGGGTCTGATAACGTCAGCTGCACATCTGCAGTGTGACGGGCATTTTTCAAAACGTGATGCTGGGAAAGCGAAAATAAATTAATAGGGTATTCTGTGCTGGATTTAAAGGGCATATAGACTAAGGAAAGCAACTCCCTGCTGCTTTTTATCCCTTTCAGATAAAAAAAAAAAAAATCCTCTTTTTCACTTTGAAAGTATTTTTTAAAAAAATAATCAAAGCAACACCAACAATTTTTTGACACCAGAGAATACTTTTCCCTTGGTATACAGCACATTTATAACACAGCTCAGCTAGCCCTGTGGGTAAAATTTTATGCTGGGGCTCTGCAATTTTCCCAACACAAACCCAACAAGATTTAGTCCATACAATGGCAGAGGCACTCTCCAGTTGACATTTAGCTAGCGAGGCACGCTGGGCTCTCCTCTGCCTCCAGCCTCCACCTGCACCAATGCTTCCCAAACCTCTGGTTTTGTCTCCTGCCATTTGGCACTACCTTGGCAAGCACAGCAGAGCAGCCAGCCACCAGCAAAATGCACGGAGTGAAACAGCAAAATACTGTGTAACATGAGGCATAGATCAGGGAAGAGTTTAGATTCTGTTTGTTCTTAGGGCTGCAAAATGTAGACAGGTAGGGAACTTCATTACATCACCTCGTTCTTTTTTTTTTTTTTTTGGCCTGTGTAGGACTGGTTTTAGGCTCTGGTCTGGCTTCTTTTTTATGAATTCAGACTGGAAACTTCCCTCCCCACCCCATATGAAATAAATCTTGAGCTTGGTATCTACCTTAGCTAATAAACCCTTCCACAGAGCTGCCAGCCCAGAACCCCAGAGATCAGTGGGGTGTGTGCTCCTCTCACCCCTCCGAGGCTGCAGCCCTGCCTTGTTCCCGGCCAGGGATGCCAAGCAAAATCAGGGATGTGAGCAGAGATGCAGGCAAATCCCTGCCCTGTGATTAAAGGGCAGAGCTGGCACCAGGGTGCTATAGCAAATGGTCTGCGGAATGCAAACAATACTCATTCCCATGGATTTTGGAAAGAAGATGAAAAAGGGCTTTTCACTTGGAAAAAAGGATGCCAACCATTTGGAAAAAAGTTATTAGCTCTCTGCAAGCTCCCAAGGCATGCTGGGGAGATGAAGGCCTGCTGTTCCTGAAGAATAACCAGCATCCTTTATCTCCAGGAGCTGCTCAGAGACCAAGCAGTGACTCAGAGACCTGGTCAGTACCGTATCTATGGACTCAATCTGCACTTTAACAACTCGCTTCTCAACAAATGTCTCAAAACTCCAGCCCAGAAAACTGTGCAGTGTCTTTTGTTTAACACGTTCAAGAAGCAGCCTCATAATGGAGACCCAAAGGACAGAGAGATCACCTTTAATTTTACACGTGCTTATTCAAAGGCCACTTCAGTCAGAAGGTGCTTGAGCAAGAGCAGCCTTTGGTGTGGCTGTAGGTGCAGGTGAGCTGCCACCCAGGCAGGCACCAGCCTCATCCCTAACCCCAATCCCGCTGCAAAGCTCCTGTAAAACCTCCTGCCAAGCAAGCGGGAACCAACTACAGGTTTTCATTCCAAATGGAGATTTGAATCCTGCCAGTGTTGATTTGAACCGTGCATTCAAATAATGCAAGCCTTACAAGCCCCTCATTATAATTCCTAAACATTACACGGAGTGCAGCAATGTGCTGAGCCAGCAAAGTGTGAGCTGCTGGCATGGCTGGCGTGGAGCGTTCAGCCCAGCCTGTACGAGCAGCTGCCTCCAGCAGATCACAAACCCAGCCTCTCCATGCCCACTGAGATCACAAATCCAGCCCCTCCATGCCCACTGAGATCACAAACCCAGCCTCTCCATGCCCACT
>VZTF01002852.1:573226-610005 GCA_013397755.1 Cnemophilus loriae | reverse complement strand
GATGCAGGGCACACACGGTGCCGATGCTGGGTACACACGGTGCTGTGTTGGGCACACACAGTGCCGATGCAGGGCACACACGGTGCCGATGCTGGGCACACACGGTGCCGTGCTGGGCACACACGGTGCTGTGTTGGGCACACACAGTGCCGATGCTGGGCACACACGGTGCCGATGCAGGGCACACACGGTGCCGTGCTGGGCTCACTGGCCCAACAAAAGATGTGTCCGGACCTGGGTGTGCTCGGATGCTCACGGGACTCGGGACGGGGTTAATCCCAGCCCCAGCCATCCCTTCCAACGCCGATTAGCCACCTTCCTTCAAAGCCCCGCACATCACCAAGGGGAGGGGGCCTGTGACCCTCCTGCCCTCCCGGCAGCCAGGCCAGTGTGAGCTCTGTCCCTGAGCTGTCACCTGGGGTCAGCGTGGCTCATCCAGGTGTGACCCGAGCACACAGCGGCCTCAGGCTCACACACAGCGCCAGCAGCATGAAAACGGGGAGGGTTACGAAAAGAGGTTATCCCAGACTTCTCCAGAGCAACGTGCGGCTGGCGTTTGGGACGCTGCCAAAATGAACCATACCTGCAGCCCACAGGTTCCCACAGCCACCTCATTTTAGGCACCGCAGTGCTGGGGAGCGGCGGGAGATCAAAGTAGTGGTGCACACAGATATATTGGCGTTTGGAGATTGGGAGATAAATAATTCATACATTGAAAATAGGGTTGGGTTGGGGATATTATAGATTAATTCCATCTCGCACTCTTTTTCGTCGCTCCCACCGCCCCCCTTTTCTTTTTGCTAGTGGGAGACCTACTGCCCTTGTCCCTTTCTTCTGATTTCTGAATCTGCCACAGGCACTGTTAGAATTACAGCAGTGATAAGAAAATATCAGGCGTGGGATTTGAATTAATGCTTTTAGACAAATCTCCATTCCATCTCTAATTCTAATGCTAATTACATTTGCAGATCAAAGCCTGTTCGTTAAAGTTTTGCTTTTGAATACATGTAAAGATTTTACTTTTTTGTTTGATTTTTTCTCCATTTTTGGAGAAATGCTTCTTCCAGTAGAGACCAGATGTTGCTAAAATATCCCTTTGGAACAGCACAGCTTTGGTGCTCTGTTTTCCTTTCTTTGAGTCTTTTGTCTGCACTGGGTGCAGCATTGTTCTGTTACTGTATGGGCAATCCATCTTTCTGACTTACTTGGTTTCTGTTTAGAAAAAGCCAGTGATAACTTAATAAGTGAGTGCGAATAATTGCAAACATGTTTAACTGCATGCTCAGCATTGCCAACTGCAGGTATTCAAAATCTGGATCAGCTTCAATAAGATTATGAGATTACAGGGAAAAGATTTGAAATATATAGAGAGACAATTGAGTTATTTTTATTTTTCCCTTCGACTCTCAGATTTATATGATTTACACTTCCTATCTGCTTCTACGACTAGGAGGACTAGAAGTTATTTCTTCTCTTGTTTTTTTTTTTTTTTTTATCTGTGTGAAGCAGAATCTTTCTAACATGGACTCCTTAAATTTGGATTTTCAGAAACAGAAACATAAATATTGTGCAACTCTTGCTAAAACCATAAAAACTGGCAACACAGGACTGGTCTCACTGCATCCAGTCTGAGCTTGGCGTGTCCATACACGTTCGTAGGATCAGAGCCTATTTTACAAGTGTCAGATAATGAAAGTAGGGGAAAGTCAGAAATTTTTAACACCAAAACACAAGTCACAGATTTTTGACACCAGAGCCTCAGGGGCTGTAGCAAAGGAGTGCGAGCTCATTTCAGGAGGAAATAAAAAGAAGGAAAAAGAGAATGGTGGAATCGAAGTGTGGAAAGAGGGGATTAGGTGGTGAAAGGGGCTGGGCTGTGCGCAAGAGGAAGCAGAAAGGGTTCAGAGGGTGAAAAAGCCAATTAGTGGAGTATGAATCTAAAAAAGCCAATATCTGAAATAAAGAGGTGTTAAGGCAGCTAAGGAGAGGATTAGTCAAGGGGTGCGGTTTGGAAAAAGTGGGATTCTGAAAGCTGATCAGGACTGAGAACACCTTCAGTGCATTCCCTCAGCGTACGCCGGGTTCGAGCTGTGTGAGGGAAGCTGGTCCGTGCTGCGGCAGGCACAGGAGGGGAGGCTCCCCTCCCATCCCCCGCGGGAGCGGAGAGCCCAGCCTGGTGCGCCTGTGTCTGCGGGCAGCTGCTGCTGACTCGGGAGCTGTGCCGGAGTCTCCTCAGGTGTCAGCACAGCGCGACTCTCGTATCTCTAGACCGACAGCACCGGGGAAACAACAGCAATCACTGCCCGAGCCGGGACAGGGCTGCTCAGCGCCTCCGGTGCCTCACATCTGACGGCCACGAGTACAAAGGTCCGTGCTCAGCCTGGGGCAGCCTCTCTGCACCTTTCCCGAACACCTCCGAGGGTTTCAGGCTCCACCCTGCTGCAGCAGCTAAAACCCTCCTGCACACACCATACTAACAGCATTTTAAATGTTTACTGCCCCTCCGAAAAGCTTCGGGTTCCCATCACCAAGAATCTTTCCTTGGATTTTTTCCTCCAACGTGTATGAAGCTAAAGCACCTTGGTTCTGTGCCGTGGGACAGCCTGTGCCTGCCTCCCTGCCACCTCTGCAGAAACCTGCAGCTCTCTGCTCAGCCAGGGGCGTTGTTCTTACCTGCGCAAGGGAAAGGGACAGTAACAAACATCGCTTTTTGTTCAGTTGATATGGTGCTTTTTTCTTTTGCAACTGAAAAGTCTGGAGGCAAAAAATCAAAAGAGAATCTGCTGACCGGTATCCACATGTATTTGCAACCAAGTCAGTAATTTCCAATAGTGGTCAATGCATGCAGAGACTTTTGGATATAAATTGGTATCCCTGAAAACTCTCTTGCAAAAGGCTGTGCATTTGGCAGGAAGCTTGAGATTACCTGGGTGTCTAAGTGCTACCAGAAAAAGCTGCTTCCAGTACACAACTAGTTCTGCTGGAACTCAATCCCTGGGAATTAAAGTATTTATTTTTGAATAGCATTTGCTGCTCTCTCATCTATTCCCTAGAAGTTTATGCACACAGACATAGAGATCAAACTTGTAGCTATAGGGATTTCCCACTGTCACAAGATTATTAGAAAATATCTAACTAGAAGAAATCCTCTTTCCTTTTGTCTTCTAAAATGCTGCAGGATGGAAGGAGACACATCAGGTAGACGCAGGCTGCCATCCTAAACCTTAGGGTTAGGAAGCATCTGAACACAGTTGGGAATACAGCTCCACATGGAAAAAAGAATAAAAAAGAGAAACACTGAATGTAACAGGCCAAGCTTTCAGCTGGGTAAATCAGCATTTCTCCCTTCAGCTCACTGGAACTGTGCCTATTTATATCGTCTAAGGATCTAGACAGTTATCTGGGCTTGCCAGCTCACTGTAGGGATAAACAGAGCTTCAGCCAATTAAATGTTCATTAGGGGCAAGACAGAAAGGAGACCAGGAGCCAAAACTCAGAACCAGTCAGCACTTCTGCTCCTGTTCTTTTACCACATGGAGCGTTCCCGTGCTGTGGAACATCTCGTTCTGCCTGGGTGAGCGCGAGCCCACAGGAAACACTGGCTTAGATCTGCTGGAGTTATTTTATCTCAGAGCTTGGGGTTTCTTCCTGCTCACTGGTGTGTCAGCCTGCTCAGCATAGCACACTTATCTCAGCACAGGCACCTCACACTTATCACTGAGCTCGCAGGAGCCAGAGATGGGATGTGGATACCTTAATGTGGAAAACTACTTCAGAATAGTCTCGACCCGCCACACTGTGATACAAAATCACACGAGTACAAGACCCAGCCTGCAACCTACCTCTAACATTAATCTGACAGTGAACACCTGGAAATCAGAAAAGGACGGGAGCAGTGAGTCCAAAATGTAATTTACCCTGGTATACAGAAATAGTGAAAAGACTCCTGTAACACGGATGTCTCATTTAAATCAGTCAGGCTCATCACCATCTGGTCCTCCACAGTCACCCTTGATTCATGCCTGCACTGATGGGGGATTCCAGGCACAAGGAATATAAACCAATCTAGGCATGAAGTGTCAGCAGTCCCCGACATTCCCCCTTTGGCTGGATTTATCACTTGAGGTGACTCCCCACAATCCCATTTGCTCTCTTGGACATGCACAGGGTACAGGCTGTTCTTTCAGTGAGGGTAGCAGGGATCTCATCATCCTGAAGCAAAACCCTTTCAGAAGGTACCGCCAGAATGTGCTGGCTGGGTTGGACAAAGGTTTTAGAAAAGGTGACTGAGAGTAGCAAGAGCTGATAATGCAAAACAGAAAAAGGTAAGAACTGGGCAAATGTCTTAAAAACAATTCCCTTTTAAGTTCGCTGCTCATTTTTTATCCATATAATGTCAGTTTTAGTGGTTGGTTAGCTTCTGCCTTTGATGTGGCTCTAAAGTTTGGGGTTTTTTTACACATAACCTTGTCTCCTGTGAGGATGGATACGGCAGGCTGCTCATAACTCTGTGGCGCTTAATTGTAGTCATCACCCTTAGGGGCCATGGCTCTCATATTTACAATGCCCGTCCTAAAACATTTCTCATTTTCCTGGTTCAAAGTTCTACTTCATGATTTTCAGCTATTTTGGAGGAAGAGAGGAAGATTGTTTTTGTGAGCATCATGTTTCTAAAGGCAGGAAGAAACTGAGCCAAAGGAAAAGCTATTACAGCACTCTCCGAAGAGGGGTGAACTGAGGAGAAGCTCTCTGGCTGAGGACTGAAGAAGGAAACCTAAGGGAACATGTCAAGCCTTTAAGTCGTTAATTTCTGCGGTTTCTCAGCTAATACTCAGGTGTCATGATCAGCACATTCGGATCCAGTTCTGCAGGGTCCCAGGGGTGATGACACAGGGCTGTGGGCCATGGCTGTGGCAGTGGTGATCCCAGCCCCGAGCAGGAGCAGGACCAGCCCTGCTGCCCCACAGGGGAGATGCAGGAGCAGGACCGGCCCTGCTGCCCCACAGGGGAGATGCAGGAGCAGGACCAGCCCTGCTGCCCCAGCCCTGCTGCGCCAGCCCTGCTGCCCGGGTGTGGCTCAGGCGTGTGCTCTCTATAGCAGGACCCCCCCTGGTGCCCCAGCCGTGCTGCACCAGCCCTGCTGCCCGGGTGTGGCTCAGGCGTGTGCTCTCTATTGCAACACCCCACAGGGCAGAGCAGCAGCAGCGTGGGGATCCAAGAGGGGCTGGGACAGAGCCCTCAGTGCTCCACTCAGAGCAGTTCTTGCAATGTGAGGCCTGGTTTTCCTTGCATATGTCATTTTTCCTGTGATCTTTGTCATTCAATACATAGGATGAATTATTTTAAAAATACATTGTTGAGATGGCAGAATATGATCCCTTTTAACAGACAGAGAACTGCACAGAGATACTAAGTCTTGAAGTATTAATTTAAGCTTTGAGACATGGAAGGCCTGATTTTTTTCAGAGTAGTTGTTATTATAAAGTGTAAATTGCTCTGCACTTCTGCAAATCAGATTTTAGTGTCTCTGTTTAGATGTGGACCAGGCACAGCATAAATTAATTTCCTTTTCTGAAAGTTATGGTTCAGTGTTTGCCTTTGCATTACATTCTGCAGCTGAGTTCTGTTTCCCAGGACAGCTTCCTTAACCAAGAAACCATCTTCCCTCTTTCTGCAAGTTTGTGATTAAACACAATTCAAATTCTTCATGCATTCTTCTTGAATTCTTCGTCCTGTTCACTCCGAGTGCCAGTCTCCTTAACCTGATAATTCCATTATTATCAAGATCTTTATGTGAAGGATCCAGGGTTTTAATGTCCCGCTCTCTCCCTGACACTTCTGCTTTGTCCTGACACTTCTGCTTTGTCCTGACACTTCTGCTTTGTCCTGACACTCTGTACCTTTTCTCTCCTCCAGTTTTCAGTATTGTCTCTGTGCAGTCCATCTCAGGGATGGAGCAGGTGAGAGGACAGTTCAGTCAGTGAGAGGTGCAGGTGTTCGTGTGTTTATGAATCTTCAGAGGTTTGGATAACAAACTGAGCAGGTTTCTGCTGCTCGTGTGTGAATTGCAGCAGCCCCGGTGCTTTTGTCTTCAATAACTCGATGGGAGTTTTCAGAGGAAAGCAAAATCCCATGCACAATGCAAAGAACATCCTCTTGTCAAATTTCAAGTCCTCCCTCCAAAGTACAAAGTCTCTGGAGCGTTTCAAAGTAAACACGATCAGATTTCTTAGCACGGATCACATCAGGGCTGATGCTGATCACCTTTAATAATGGGTTGCAGTGCCAGCCCTGCCCATGTGCCAGTCCTTGAATCCATAGGGTGAGTTGCATTCCTGGAAGCAGATCTGCAGCCTCCATCTGCAGCTGTGCCTGCCACATCTGTGCATCTATAGACTTTTTTTCCCTTTCAGATTTCAGTTTGCTTTCCCTTAACTTTGTAATCTGGCTCTAACTTCCCCAAGTGATATTTGCCCCCTTCATCAATGAGGTCTGATTAGCTCCTGGCAGCTGTGACAGAGAAAATCTCTGTCTTTTGAAGTGTCCATCCTTTCTGCTTTGCTCGTTTTCCGCTGGCAGCAATTTCCTCACCATTCAAGCACCACGGAAGTTGTAAGTGACAAATGGCACAGCTAATCTGGTTCTCAGCTGAGGCACAGGCTCTGCACAGCTTCCCAGGGGAGCTGTACCAGGAGCTTTCTCACCGGGGAAAACACTGACCTGGGCGTTGTCAAATCGCTTGCACAGACAGGCCAGGTGAGTCTCTGATCACATATTAAACAAAAGCAATTATTTTAATTCACAGTGGTTTAAAGGAGAGAGAATAAAAGATTCCCTAATGAAGACTAAATAGCAGAATTCATATTACGGGATTTCAATGTGGACTTAAGTTCACTAAGATGGAAAATGATTACATAAAATATGCATGAAACTTGAAGTTGCTCACAAACAAGGCCAATTTACTGTTAACTTTTTGAATCTCAGCAGTTAAGAAACAGTTTAAATGTTTGGGTATTCAGGGAAGGTGCCAGTTTATAAAGACTAGGCAAACAGGCCCAGGTGAAATTCAGCTGTAAAATGTCTGTGTATCTCCTAAAATAAAGCCAGGTTGGCAGTTGCAGATTTGGCTTGGACTCCGCATAATCACCAGCTTCTCTCTCAGTGGGGTTTGGAAGCAAAATCTGCAGCAGAACAAATATCAGTATATTTGCTGTAGATTTCCTGTATCTGTATTTTCATGACCCCTTTCAACCTGCTACTCATCCAAAATACTGTAAAATCCAGAATGCAGTGTAAGTACGTTAGTTTATAACGTCATTACAAAACCACTGATTTCTGCAATATAAAAAATATGTACTGACCTCTACTGTCTTCTAACCAAAATCCTATTTTCCTCATTGACCATTCTAATTGATGAAGTTCAATGCTGCAAATATGAGAATCTCTCAAGAGCCAAGTGCCTGCTTCTGTCTTTTGTAACAGCCAGCAATGACATTTTGAACATTTTGGGCCTGGGCCTGACAGACCAGGTTTCATCTCAATCCCCGCATTACTGCAGAAGTAAGAACATTATTTTCCAGGAGAAAAAGCAGTTGATGAATGTGTGCATAATGAAAGGCAGCTGAGCTTGCAGTGACCCCGGGAAGGGATGCTTGCAGCAGGCTGACAAGCCTGCAGAGCTCCCATTAGCAGTGCAGGTTCTGCCCACGTACAGCAGAGAAACGGACTCCAATTAATGTGTTTATAGAGGAAAATGCAGCTTCCAGTGTGCTGCTCCCAGCTGAGCTGAGAGTGACTTCCCAAGATAAGACCCTGCTGTTCCTCAGCTCCTAAATAAGGTGAGAGCAGATTGGGCAGTGGGAGTTCAGATGGCAGAGTGAATTTGCCGTGGTGAATTTGAAGTGCTTACGTTGCAGTCTGCAGTGCAGCCTTCACCTGCTTTCTGGGTGCTTTTTTATTTACTGTAAATTTCACAAACCTTGCCCTGTGTTGATAAGGAGTTTCATTGCCCAGCTTAGGCCACCAATTTCCCCTGTGCCGCCCCAAGCTTTCCTAAAGTCACATTTATTTTGGTGACTACAATATCTTTGTTTGTACATCCTCACACTGGCAGCAGTGCACGTTAATTCATCAAGCCTGACAGAATGTAAAATTACAACACAACAATGAGAATGCTGGCCCTGTACTGGTGTATAATTAAAGCATGGTCATCCAGGGAAACTTGAGTTCCCTTTTGCAGGGGAACCTTTTGTAATTCAGAGTAGTTAAACCCAGTGGTTATTCAAGCAGGGTAATTCTCTCTCCAGTATCTTCTCTCAGATAGGTATCTTGGGAAGGATCTCTGATGTGGGCACACAGAATGATCTGCATCTATTCCACCTCAGGCTCTGATTTCACAAGCTTAACAAAACTGGATGGACTCCACAATGGATTAACAGACTTCTAGCAAAACCAACTTGTGCTACAGGAAATGTGGTGACATAACAGGTTCAGCCTGGTCCTGATCACATACACTCATCAGAGGTTTCAGGAGGAACTGGGTGCTGCACACTCTCTTCTGAGTGGAGCTTTTTGGGTTCTCCTCACCAAAATGAGTGAATTTACACTGTGCCTGCTTTAAGCTTCCTTTGGCTCCCCTCGAGTGAATTGTTCTTTCTCATTTCCTCCCCTGGCTGCTGTGGCTGCCGAATTGACACAGCCATTGTGCCCCATCTGAAGTGTGGAATGAGAAGCGTATGAAATGGTCTAGAACAGACAAAGAAGAGCAGTTTAATAACAAATTGAAATTTGTCTCCTTCCCTATTTCTAAAAACAAATCTCATCATTCACAACAAGAAGAAGAGTGGGATAGAGCTCTTCTGTCAGAATGGCAGTGGGAGCGGGGGGTAAAGGTGTTTGCAGTCAGCTCAGCTGCGAGCAAGGGTCTGTGCTTGTCTATGAAATTCACTTCATGTGCACATGAGGCACAAAGGATGGATACTGCTGAAATTCCAGCATCCACGCTGTACATTAAGGGCTTGTCCCAGCATGCTGCAAGAGAGGTAAAAGTCTGCAGGAGTTCTGTGCTGACACAGGTTAGGAACTGAACAACTGATTAGAAATGGCTACATTTTATTCATTTTTTTTCAGCAACAAAACCTCAGTTTTAACCTGACGGCAACAGAATCCCATTGTATAAGGAATCTGCTGCTCCCAGCCTCTGCTCATCACCATTCTGTATTTGCTGACCACACTCCTGGTCTGCACAAGCCCACCCCAAGCTGTGGAGGCAAACAGCAGTGGCTGCATGAAGCAGAGGTGCAGTGCCACAAATCCTCCTTTGTGATATGCCTGGAGACTGGGAAACAAATCATACAGGGGGGAAAACAGTCCTTCCATTCAATTTTTCTTTTTTATATCTTCGTATTGCCTTTAATTGCACAGTCATCTGGATAAAGAGTTTACCTGGTAGGAATGCAGTGACTTTGATTCACCCTGGTGGAGCACCAGGTGTAACAGTGAAGTTTTGTGGAGTAAAGAAGGAGGGGAAAATACTTCATGGTGTATCACATATTTTAGAAAAACAGAAACTTCCAAGAGTGTCAGAACTGTTCCCCTTTCGTTGCTCTGACTCTTCAAATTTTTCCTCTTGCACCAAAATAGACTATTTGTTTATTACAGCAGGAACTAATATTTTCCCTGTAGCCAGTTAAAAGAAATACATCCTCTTTGTGGCTTTGAAAATCCCTACAGGATTATGAATGAATACTTCAAGAGTGTATTATAAATTCAGACATGTCTATTGGGCTTTCAAGTATCACAGCGGGAGCTTCTTACTGAGGCAACCTGAGGGTAAAGGCTTTCCCACCTTTCCAAAGTGACTCCTCCCACAAAATTTTCTTGGGCTGAAGTTAAAAAAAACCACCACCACCCTACCTAGTTCAGCTTCTTAGAGCTACTTCATTCTAAGCAGAACTGAATATAGATATAATTTAGTACAATCACATCCCCAGACGTGGCTCTGGAGCCTGCTCAGCTTTCCTGCCGCTTGCAGTACCTTGCCCGCTCTATTGCAGGTTGTTGTCTGAAAACAATGCGGTTTTTATTTTAACGTCTGAGCAGGCTGGGTGAGGAGCGTGTTTTGCATCCCGTGCTGTCCTGGATGTGCTCTGAGCACCTGCCATTATCTCCAAATTCCGCTGCCGCTCCCTTTGGCGGCTGGCAGCGTCACGGGGCTGTGGCAGCAGCACAGAGTGGGATTAGACACAGCCCATTTCTGCCATCCCCTGCTGCGAGTGCTGAACCAGCAACTTTGCCGTGTTTTGATCAGATGCACTCAGCGCTGACATAAATCAGGGACAGAGCTAAAGGGAGCGGGGAGGAATCAGCAACAAAGAGGCAAAATCAAGGGCAACTTGGAAGAAAGAATGGGACTAAAGAGAGTTTTAAAAGCACATGGCTTTGAATCTATATGTACTTACTTCTAAGAGGGATGAGGGGTGTTGCTGCTTTCAAAAGAATTCACATTTTTTCAGGCTTTTGAATGCACGTCGCCCCCAGAAAAAACCTCCAGTGGGCTGAGCCTCAGAATGAGCTATGAGATGAAAATGAGTTTTAGCTGGAAACTGAAGGGCAGTTGTTAAGAAGTCCTGTCAGGCAGTCTTTGAAATTTAAGAACCACCTGCAGCAACTGGTGTAGGTGGTACTTGTAACACTGTGCACGATGCTGACTTAATGGCTCGGCAGATGTGCATGGGTGTCGCTTCTTCAGACAGAGAGCCTGAAAGGCTCGGAGACATAAAAACAGTCTTTAGGGATGTCAGCTCGAAGGGCAGGACATTATCAAGAAAAGGTCAAAGAGGATGGTGATCTTCCAAGGATTTTACTTGATCTGTGAAATATCAGAGAAGAAAAGCTGGTGTCCAGTATTGTAGCAGTGGAGAAGGATCTGGGATTGGCAACTGCTCTTAAAAGACAGGGGACACAGAGCAAGGAGATGAGGAAACCTGTTGTGAGTGATCAGGTCTAGGTGTAGATTCCTAACACTTCACCAGCAGCTTTGTGGGAGTTGCAGCCACTAAGGGAATCGTCTTTCAAAGAAAACTTCGGAGTAAGAGGAATGAAGAAAACTTCCAGAACAAGCCATACCTGTCCCTGCATTACACTGCCGTGCCATTTGCCATGCTGCAATGACAGCTAAATCCAAGGATCTGCAGAAATTTCGACTGTCTAAACTCTCACTTTAAAACACCAAACCCCTTGGGTGCAGAAGGAAAACGTGCATGTGACAATACACACACACCCCCCTCCAAATTCTTGCACATATACTCAATTTTAAACACGTTCAGAATTCTCTCAAGTCTCTTGAAGTACTTTTTAAATATTAAATAAATAACGTACACAGGCACCTTTGCAGGACAGTGGCCTAAGACACAGCCACTCCTCAAGCACTTCCCAGTACAGTCTGGGGCTGAACTTTGGGAAGGTGTAAGAGAGGAACCTGCAAAACAATGACACGGCTCTATGTGATTTAAAATCAGCACAACAAATGACAAGAAAACCCTACAGTTTCATCCATGTTTGACTAGTAGGCAAAAGCCTGCTCTTAGTTATTCCATTTTGTAGTGAACATCTTGGTCTGAGTCCAAGATTTTACATTTCCATTGATAAAACTGAAGACCAGCTTTGTCTGATGGTCTCTGTCTGGCTTATTAAAGCTGCTAATTTGTATTTATAACTATAAATATAGAGATCATAACCCAGGTCGAGCACTTTCTAAAATTCCCTGGTGTAGACTCACACAGTACAATAAAACCCTTAGTTTTAGTTGGCAGAAAGAAGAATGAAAGCAGTAAGATCTTAAGCACTTGAAAAAACAAGATTGTTATCTCGGTTTTTCAATGCTATTAGGAGAAAAGTAGCCAGCAATATGTAGGTCATCGTCAGTAGCTGCCTTGGTAGTCTGTGAACAATTTAAAGGAAGGAAGAGGTTTCCCTTTGTGGTTGAATAAGTTACTCTATACCCATGAAGGAGCTGTGTCTCAGCCCCAAAGGGAGCAGCATTATCAGCAAATGAATGAACGGGGCAGTCTGTGTTATGCCAGGAGCACTGTCTTTGAAAACAAGGGAGACAAGGAAAGTGGATTCAGTGTGGCTTTTATTTTCCTGTCTGCCATTGTAACGGAGCTCCTCCATTAACTCATTCTTGTCAGGCTGAATTGAAAGTGACACTTAATAACTTACACAGCATCTGCTCCCACTCCTGCAGCAGCCACGGGGCTCTGCAGTGCCTGTGACCGAGCTGGTGGGTGGGAAGAGGTAGGAACTGATACTGCCAAAGCACCCAGGACAGCTGCAGGAAAGCACGGATGTGCTCGTGGGCCAGCCAGCTCCTCCTTAGGTCACCTGGAATCTGCAGTTCCTACCCAAGCATTGGTGAAAAATCTGCTGAATATAAATATTCTGCTTCAACTAAGTTATCAAAACTCCATTCCTGACTGACAGCATCCCACTCCCTTCACCAAGCTGCACCAGGATTTCCCAGCAGACGGGAGCTGGGTCTGAGTTCGAAAAGCAACGAATGCTGGTATTTTACAGCCACGCACAACGACTGATCCAGGTGATCCCTCTGCTGCAGTGCAGGAGTGCAGCAGCTCCAGCCAGGGACAGGGGAAGCTCCACTCAGCCCCTGTGGTGGCAGCAGCACTGCAGGGTGGCTGTGCCTGGACACCGGTGTCACCCTGCCACCCCGGGCAGGGCTGGGCCTGGCAGTGACCCAGCGCTGGGCACCGGTGTCACCCTGTCACCCCGCGCAGGGCTGGGCCTGGCAGTGACCCAGCGCTGGGCACCGGTGTCACCCTGTCACCCCGGGCAGGGCTGGGCCTGGCAGCCACAGCACCCGGCAGCAGCCGCTTCAACCGGCTCTTCATGCTCCTGCCAAGCCCTGGACAATTCAGAGCATTGCCACTCTGCTTTATATGTGACATGTGACGACATGTGATGTCACGTGATGACATGTGACACGACATGTGACACAACATGTGATGACATGCGATGTCACGTGATGACATGTGACATGACACGCGATGTCATGTGACGTCATGTGATGACATGTGACGTCATGTGACGTCATGTGATGACATGTGATGTCACGTGACACGTGACACCCCGTGACACGCTCTCCTTGCACTCCTGCAGCCCAGTGCACACTCGCTCCATCAGCCAACGCCTCGCTCTGCCTGAGCTGGGCTGAGCTGGGCTGGGCTGGGCTGGGCTGGGCTGGGCTGGGCTGGGCTGGGCTGGGCTGAGCGGGGCTGGGCTGAGCTCTGCCTGAGCTGTGCAAACCACACGTGGCACCACTCGAACATCTGCACTTGGGCTGTCCATGAAACCTTCAGGGCTTGGGTCCGAGCACCAGATCCGTCAGTGATCCCAGAGAGAGCCTGGCTTAGCTCATTACCTGCCCCGCCTAATGAGATCTATCACAGCCCAGCCGCACGGGTCAGCCTCAGCATCTGCTCACATCATCGCACCTCTGGTAATACTCAAACAGCAGACACTGCTGGTGCCAAATCGTGTTTTGTGCTCCCAGCAGTGAGCAGGACAGCAGGTTTTAGTGCGCTCACTTTGTTCCCTGTCAGGCAGGACAAATTCTGCCTTTAATCATCCCCAATCTCAATGAACACTTCTGTGTGCAGCGCTGACGTGTCACAGCATTGCCACAGTGATGCTTTCACAAACCTTTTGGCTGAGTTTTTCCAAGTTGTCCTGGTGCCATGTTTTGTGCTGTAGTTCATCTTCACCTGTGCCCTTTTCTGAATGGAGTACAAGGAAGAAAACCCTCAAAAGTGGGACATATTTTCCCGGTGATAATCTTTACTGTTTCAGTTTCCTTCCTCTTCCATCCCTCCCCTTATTTCACTAGATTCTTTTGCAGTGGCCTAGATTTAACATCCTTTTACAGCTGATTCTTGTGGCTGCAAAGCCCTGCTAATATTGCAATGTAGTAGTCAGAAAAAAATATTTAGGGCAGGGAGAGTGTTTTTGGTCTGTCTTAGCACACAGATGTCTTGAGACAGAGCTGAAACTCTGAGGTGCTGCTACAATGTGAGTGGTAGCAGGAGATTAAACATGTTTATATCCGTATCTCTGTACAGAGAACGGGGAAGGTAAATGTATCTAGACTGGGAAGGGAAACTTTGTTTATTCCCTTTATTTCTGATCCATACCCATCCTACTCCCGATTATTTTTTCAGACATCACCTACTTCCTTGCTTTCCCTTCTATAACCCCTTTCCTCAGCCCTTCTGTACCCTTCATATTCTTGGTGCTGAATTATTGGTGTATTGTTCACAGCTACTCACCGTAGCAAAAGGTAACAGCGGTAACGATCCACTGGAACAATTCTTAAGATCATTAGCAAAAAATTCTGGTGCTCCAAAGCAGCCTAAAGAGGACAACTCCCAAACGTGGCAGCGTAAGGCCATGCGTGAATCTGTATTTCTGTTCCACCGGCCACAAGTCCAGCAGAAGAGGTCCCTGGTTTCCCGTGCAGCAGCCGCTAATTTCCGTGTGTTCGTCACGGATCACCATCTGCGCCCTTCTGCTGATTCAGTGTTTGCATGGCTTTGCTCTGTACCAGACCTTGCAGCAATTTTGAAAGCAAAACCAATGAAAAACAAACCTCGCTTCTACTTTTTTTCCCGAGTTGCTATTTTTAAACCAGAAAACGTCACAGTTCTGCTTTGGGACACAACCAAAATAAAGCAGTGATTCAGAAGAAAATAATAAAGGGGCCAAGAATAAGGGAATGAGGATTTCTGCACTCTGTTCTAACAGGACACAGAACCACAGGGTAACAGTATGCGGAGGGGGGAAAAAAAAGCTTTGTTTGAAGAACTTGCAAGGAACTCAAGAGTTGCAGTTCCCTTCCCCTCAGTGCAGGGACTGTATCATCAAAGGGCTGTTTGCATCCACAGCATTCAACAAATGAGCTTGAGGGTCTCAGGAATTTAGATAGCATCCTCTTCCAGGGGTTTGAATGGGGCCTGCTGGATGTGATACTGAGCTTTGTTCCCTGCTAAGCTCGAGATCCTTTTCTCTGTTAAAGTGAGGGGTGTGAGCCTGAGTGGCTGCGTCAGGATGGATGATCTCAGCTCCTTGAGTGGCTTCCATTGTGTGGGCTACTCATCCCTACAGGCTGATTGCATTTATCCTGTCCTGACACACGGAGCCTCTGTGCAGCACAAACAATACCAGAATAAATAAACACAAATATTCATCATTCCTGGCCTCGCAACTGGTGAGCGTACAGGGGACCTGTGTGAAAATGCTGACAAGCAGTGCAGAGGGGGTTGGAAAGAGGCATTTGTCTGCACTGGTATCACTTCTCTGTGCTAAAGGATTTTGGACAAAGGAACATTTAATCCTTAGAGCTCGTATATCTGAACAGCATCTGATTCGTGGCTGAAGTGGGGTGGACAAGACGGGTGCTCAGCACTTTCAGAATGTTTTCAAGGAGAGAATCATTCTGTCCCCGTTTCAATGTGATCAGAAAACCTCGGATTAATCCCCCTGGGGACTCAGACTGTCTGTACCAGAGGGGGTCAGTCATTAATTACTTTCCAAGTTCTTTGCAGCGTTACAAGGAGAAAACCTTTTAAACCTCTGCTCTCAGAAGGGTCCATTCACTTACTCTCTCTCCTGGCTGCATGTGTGAAATCCATGTTTGTGCATGACAGCGAGGGCTTTTTGGCAGGGATATCACACCCATAAGGTACATCCTGTGTACCTTGCTGACTATTATTAGAATGATTTAGGAAACAGATTAATCAAAGCAATTTAAAGTGGTGTTTGCCAATAAGGATTAGAAGCCTGTTAAACACCCATCCAAACAGCCAGTTTGAGCCTCTGCCATTTACTGACTGACTCCCTCTGGATTTAATTTCTCTAAAAACACTCCAGAAACGCCGGGGCCCTGCTGCAGGCACAGCCCAGAGGTGCAGCTCCTGGCCCTGGGCAGCAGGAGGAGGCAGGGCTCGGACACCTCTGTCTGCAGGGTGTCCCACTGCTCTGGGGTTGTCTTGCCTGCACTTATCTCTGCAGATGTGCAGCTGAGCTGAGGCTGCTCTGCCTCCCTGCAGGTTATGGGCACAGCCCTGCCTCCCTGCACTCTGCAGGTTATGGGCACAGCTCTGCCTCCCTGCACATTGCAGGTTATGGGCACAGCTCTGCCCCCCTGCACACAGGGCAGGTTATGGGCACAGCTCTGCCTCCCTGCAGGTTATGGGCACAGCTCTGCCTCCCTGCACACAGGGCAGGTTATGGGCACAGCTCTGCCCCCCTGCAGGTTATGGGCACAGCTCTGCCTCCCTGCAGGTTATGGGCACAGCTCCTGCCACAAACAAACACGTTCTGCCCGCAAACACCTGGAACTGCCGTGTCTCCAGCAGAACTGCAGGAGCAGAGCTATCTCAGGAGCAAGGCTGAAGAGTTCACGGGTCCTGCTATGGTAACTCCAGAATTTGCTGACTTTTTCTGATTTTAACTCAGAGGCTGAACCAGTGGAGTATCTTTGCATTAGTAACCTCATTTTAACTATAGGGAAAAAATGAAATGAAGTCACATGAGCTAAGCCAGGCAGTAAAAGAAGCATTTCTTACCCATAGGACTTGAGAAAGAGCTGGTTTCAACAGAGCTTGACTCAGAACTTTCCAGTGCACATCTGTGGCTCCACAAAGGCAGGAAAAGCTTCCTATGAATTTCTTCTTGAATTGTTTTCTCCTCATAGTAAATCAGTGGCTCTCCCTTATCTATGGAGCTCTTTATTCAGGGTGCTTAGCCTGCCACCTTAGAGGCTGCATTGACCACTCTCTGTCAAAAGTTTATACCTTGAGAAATAAAATGCACCTGACTGTTAGTACAGATCTAGGTAAGTAAACAAAATAACTTCCTTCTGCTAAAGAGGTTTGGCTGTGCAATCAAAAGTAATTCAGTACCTGTTTAGCCTCAGTGCTGGCTAACAAAAGGCAGATTCCACACCCTCGTGGAAGAAAGATCAAAGGCTTTTTTGACATTAATGAATGTTAAGCAAAAACCCCAAATATTTAATCAAGAGGGAACAAAACCTTAAGACTAACGCAGCTGTGAGCATTTTTACAGGTTTTCATAGTGCATATTTGAATCATATCTAAGGGTTTGTTACCATAGACATGAACAGGATTAAAGTCCCGTGGCAAAGGGTGGGATTTTCAAAGCATTTTTAAAACTCACAGACTCAAATGGGGCCCAGGTTGGGACAATGGGGGAAGAGCTATTAGAGGCTGTCACTTCTGAAAAAGCATTTAATGTGATGGAGTGTGGTTATGACTCAGAAACACAACGAATGCTTTAGAGGGAGCCAAAAAAAAAAGGATGCACCTGACTGGTTTTGTAAGGCTGGGTACAAGCGATACAATAATTCTTTCACAACCAAGGGCAGTCAGCTGATATCCTGAACCAGAAGACTTGATTGCCCAGCTTAAAAAGCACAATGCACTTGTCACACAATCCCCCTAAACAATTATAATGATGTATTATTTTCACTGCAGTTGTGCTCACGAGCCTTGGTGATGGATCAGAACCCACTCTGCAGTGACCCAGCACACACAGAAACCCCGGGGGTTCTTTCCCCAGAGACCTCGTGGAAGATGATGGGCAGGAAAAGCACACAAAACCTGGCCACTGACACTGGCCATCACAACAAGGAGCAATCAGGTTCCACCAGGTGTTCAACTGATGCTGGTTTTGTACAGACACCACCGCAGAGGAGAGTTTGCAAGGGTATTACAGGGATTACACTGCAATTACTTAGGAGATGTTTCACAGATGCTCCACCTGCTCACAGAGGTAACACAAACAAAGCCAAAGGGGCTGAACTGGAAAATAATAATTAAGTGATAAAGGTGACATCAAAAGGAGCAGTTGTGGATATGACACCCAGCTGGTGCAGGAAAGGCGTTGGGTAACAGAATCCACAGAGAGCCTTGGGAGTGTTTGAAGTGGTGGGGAGGGGGCACCTTGCAAAGGCAGGACACAAGCACACGGTGCCACAACCCAATCCAGCCTAGAAATGGGGAGATAATCCCTGCAGGAACGTGTGGATGACAGAACTGAGATAAGATGGAATTCGCTGGTGTGGGCAGGAAGAGGTTTTACCTACCAAGACACAACGTGAGGAATCCGCATTTCACCCGTGATACAGGGCAGAAAAGAAGGGTTTTAGCTGTGCTCTGTAAGCAGAAGGTTAAACCATCACATACAGCTTGGATGTGATGATCCATGGAGGACAAACAAGGCAAAAACAGAATTCAGGTTGTTCACACAAAGGTTGGTAAGGATGAAAGAAAAAGAAGAAGCATGAAAGTTTCTAGGCAGTCATCAGAAACCAATGTGGAGATTTCAACTTGTATAGGAGGGGACCTTCCTTTGTAAGAGCTAAAAAGAAAAACCAACTGAAAAATTAACATTCTGGTTAACAAAAGAAAAAATGGAAATGGAACGAGGTGATGATTTCTGTTTTAGCCACCCAGCTTTAGCAATACCAGAGCTGCCATCTTCCTGTCCATCACAGGACAATTATTTATGCTTATGCAAAATCATTAATTGCAAAAAAACCTTTCAAGTGCTGATGAGATCAAGTAACACAGGGCTATGACTGAAAGCACAATCTTGCATTGAGGCTTTAATTACAATGATGATGCACGAAGTGGAGACAATCATCCTGCTCACCTCTCCCAGCCCCAGCTGCATGCGGAGGACTGGCAGGTAAAAAATCATTATTTATTTAACTGTGCAACTGGTGCATTTACTGTGGAAATCAATGAGCCAGGGAAAAAACCCAGAAGATTCTGTGCAATTTGTAAGTGTCTACTTTCAAAGTAAACCACATGAAAAATTCATTTAAATGTTTTGGAGTGAAATGTTGAGGTGATGAAAATTGGGGAATCTCCTACAAAATCAATGAAGCTTTTCATCAGTTGAATATGCTTTGGCTGCCTCTTTACCTTTCTCTTTTTTTTTCCTCAATATAGTTGAAACCCAGTATTATTTATGTGGACTGCATAATGCCCCATTAATTGAGAAATCACCTGGCAGATGAAATATTAATGTGGATAAAACCAACAAAAAATTACCTGCTAGAAAAATCTTGTTTAACAAATACTTGTGTGAAGTGCTCAGTGTTCTTAGAACACAGATGATGTTGGGAATTTTTATTATTCATTATTGAGAATGATGAAAAGAAGAGATATTGCTCTCTTAACCCATCAAAAGGAATCTGTGTTGTACAGAAAGGGAATAGAAAAACATAAGTTATATTCCCTAGAATGAGGTCAATGTTCATTCTTGGAGATCCAGAAAATGCACTTTGAAGCACATAATTAAGTGTGGGAAATGATCTGCAGAACTGCAGAAGCAGAAAAGTCTCACGGAAGACAGGACGTGTGCCAAGGCCTCAGCAGCACCTCAGGTGTCTGTGAGGCTCAACACTGAGTGCAGCATTTTCAAAGAAAACAAATATAAACATTCTTCCAGCATCTCCAGAAGCTCACATCTGAATTTGTAACTGCCCCAATTACTAACTAAATTACCTGCCAGCATATGTAATTAGGGAATCTTCACACTTCAGCTTCCATTTTTGTGGTGCTGACAGCTTTCCTGGTGGTGCCCTGGACTTTCACTGCAGTCTAGTCAGGAAATCCCAGGACAGAGATCCTGGAGGTTTCCTTGTTTGGCTGAGTCACCTTTGGCTCTGTGGTGTCACAGAGGAGGCAGGGAAGGGAATTTGAGGTTTCCACCTGGGAGCTGGCCACGTGCAGGGACAGAGATTGCCACGTTTACAGATATCCGAGAGGAATCCTGAAGGTTTCTGCTGCAGGACAGAGCTTAGTGCTGACTCAGAATCTCCACCTTGCCCTATTAAATCCTGTATCGGCTGAGTTTCAAGCCAACAGATTATATCTGCAAAACACCTCTTTTTAATCCAAACAGAAACAGATCAATTGTTTGGTTTCATAGCAGTGAAATTTATCCAACAGCTGTCCCACAGGAGCTTTTCTCTAGAAAAGAGTGTCAGAGTCACCAAGACCAAGAAGAGCCCATAAAATTGCTACTCCCTACATCCCCAGACACTTCCCAGTGCCACACAGGGACGTTTGGGCCTGAGGGACTCATCACTGTTGGAAAGGGACAGAAAAGATGAAGTCTATTACGAGTAATTTGTGCCTCTCCCAGTCACTGTGTTGGATGACTCCAGCAAGTGTGTGTTGAACATACAGGAGGGGAAAAAAAACATCTAAAAAACTCTGCCAGTTTGAGCGGAGAAAATTCCTGCTTTCCTGACCCCAAACCAGGCAATCAGCCTAACTCTGGGTGTGGGAGCAAGACTCATCAGCCAGGCATGTGCACGGCTTGAACAGCCCTTGCCAAATCCACCCTCGAGCTGTGGCCAGCCTCCAGTGCTTCAGAAGGAGACAGAAAAGGGAGTTTAGAAAGATGCAAAAGGAAATTCTGGGCTTCCCATAGGGCTTAGTTGTGATGAACTAGAGACAAAAAACAAGGTAAAAAATAGAGTTCACCTTATACACCCCGAAGATGACAATATTTGCACTCCACTCTGTTTTCAGAAAAAGAAAGCACCAGAGCTTTTAGGCAAACTGCTGTCAGAGAGGTGTGATGAGATTTTCATTTGGATAGAAGGAGCATTTCTCTTGTAAGAGCTAAAAAACCCACCCAAAACAGCAAAGCAACAAAAAAAATTAATACTCAGGGGTTTAAAATAGTCAGTATAGTCCAAATGAAAAAGTAGTAATAACCAAACAATGTGTTTTTCAGTGAGTTTTGACGCAAAAACGTAGTCAAATTGTACATCAAAATGGAAAACATCCTTTCTGTCTTACAGTTAGTGAGAATCCATACACCACAATGTTTGTAAAAAATAAACATTAAGTGAAGCAGAGTTCAAGCAGCTTTTCAAGTCCATTGGGGAGAGTTGTAAATCTTAAAACACCAGGTGAAAAACCTTCCTCAAGGTCCCCTCCTGAGCCATGATCTCTTCCATACACTTCCTGAACTTGTTTCATCTTACCTCTTCTTTAGCTTCAGCATGGAAAACACTTCCTGCTTCTACCAACACCTCCCCTCAGCACAGCAGCCAGACCAGCTGGTCCCAGGTTTCCTCCCCGCAAACAGGCCCAGTTCTTTTGGGTTTGCTCACCCTGTATGATGCACTTGGAGCCTGCCCTTTATCCTCCCTGCACGGTCAGTTGTTAACAGATCAGAATATTGATGCTATTGATACTGATTAATTCAGTCATTATGTACAGAGCAGTTATTATTGGGAGGAAAGGCAACAGAAGGTGGGAGGCTGTTTCAGCCAGCACGGAGAGACAGCACAGAAGCCACGAGTGGGTGAAGGAAACCAAGGCCTGGGTGGAGCAAAAAGCAAGGGGAAGGGTGTGAGCTGAGCTGATGGTGGAGCTGCAGGCAAGGGTGACACATTCTGTACGGTTATTACAATGCTTTAATGACCCCTCACGCCTGCCATTCCTGCAGCACCGCTGCCATGGGCGCGGGTGGAAAGGGGCATCGCTGCCCTCCTGCCCTTGTGCAATTCAAACCACAGCAGTAGCTGGTAAATCCCAGAGACGGGGCCTTTTACTCATTCATTCTGAGCTGAGCTTTCTCTGGGTGTTCTCCACTTCCTGTGTCCGTGAACGTTCCTCTGCAGGAGCCAAAGCAACGCAGACACACTGGTTTTTGCAGTTATTCACATCACTGAGCCAGTCTTTCTTGTCCATACTGTGCTCACCAAGGGTGTGTGGCCTAACTCATAGGTGGAGCAGTTTAAAGGAAAAATAGAAACATGGGCCATTTTTGCCTTTTTCTCGCTGACAAAATTCCTAACTGACAGGAAAAGATGCTTTTCCAGTAATTGAATCAGCCTGTTTCTGGCTGGCACAGGCACTCCCAAAGCACGGTGACCAATCACAGACTGTGCCAGGGTCACGAGCAAAAAGAACTTAGTTTTTTTAAAAACCCCTCAAATAACCCCCAGCATTTCAATAAAATCAACTGTGGTCACTTCATTTCCAACACGTTTTAAATATTCCACTTGGGGCGCAAGAGCTGGAATAGAATTCGTGAAGTTGTCTTATAGTTTATTATTTTCTTTACGAGAATGATTTACTGTGCTGATGGTATCAGCTGCCTCACATCTCTTTTGTAGTTGTCTGATTTTTAGGAGCTGGGCAGAGCACAGACTTAAATTCCTGAGGGAGATTTCTTAGATAATCTATGGAAAATGCTAGATTTTGGCAGATGAATCAAACTCCTCCAGCAAAAAGGTGTGACTGTAATGCAGAATCTCTGGACTATAGAGTAACTATACCTTAGCAGAAGAAATGATCAACAAAGAGAAGTTGTACTGTGCCATCTAAAGCTGAGGTGCAATAATTGCTCCATGAAATGCTGAACTGGGGATGCATGTTGCAATCCTATTGTCACAGACAGTATCTTTTATTTTTGTTGCCCATGATACGAAGTTTTGATTGCTCCCAAACCTTATCAGAGACACTGTTTTATGAATGATTATAAAATAAGAAAAAAAAATTTGGATCACCCACTGACGTGTTGTATTTTACAAAATATGAGAATTCCGTAAGTCACCAGGCATTCACATATCTTCAATATCCCAAGCTCCAATCTCTTCCAAGCACCTTCCATTCAACCTCACCTCCAAAAGCCACATCCCTGGTGTTGCTCTGCCTTAGTTTTACTCCTCTGTTTTAGACTGGTAATTCAAGGTTTTGCTCTCACCAGCTTTATGAAGATGAAAGAGCCAGCACAGAGATGAGATGTAGTCTTGCCCTTATACAAAAAAAGCTGGTTCCTCTACCCACAGGAATCCATGAAGATCTGGGAGCCCCAGCAAGGTATCAGCTAGCTCCACGAGAGCCAGCGAGTCCAGTGGCTTCACGAATGTTCTGGCACTGGAGCACACAGATACCATCAGAGAGCTCGAACTGCTTCCTGAGAGACAGGGACCTCTCCTGCTGTGTTCCCAAAGCACCTGTGGGAACCTCTGCTCCATGCAGATCTGAGCTGCTGCTGGTGGTGTCCCTAAAAGCTGTACCTAAAACCTGTGGTGTCCCTAAAACCTGTGGTGTCCCTGAAAGCTGTGATGTACCTAAAACTTGTGGTGTATCTCAAAGCTGTGGTGTCCCTGGAAGCTGTATCTTGCAGCTCAGGGCTGGGGGGCTCTGCCCCTGCCCCCATGTGAGTCTGTGCCCTGCCGTGCCCGCAGCCAGCCCGCTGTGCCTCCCTCTGACACCGTCCTGCCTCGCCAGCTGGGAACGGCTCTCCCCACCCTGGTGCCTTTCAGGTGACCGTCTGTGGGAGGCTGATACAGCTCTGGTGCCAATATTCGGATTAACAAACCCTATAGTTCGAGGGGGTCAGATATTACACTAACTGGAGCCATATAAAGGTCTACGACAGCAGACTCAAACCCATGAAATTGTGAACATTTATTTTAGTTACTGATCCGTGGTTCTGTTCTGTTCTGCACTAGAGAGTGCCACAATATATTTTAAGGGATTACTCTTCTGTCACTTTCACTGTACTCAATTTATTTTTCGGCAGAGGTCTGAGATACACCACTAACACTTTAATCATGTGTCACTCATCCCACGGGAACAGAGAAAACAAATAGAAACCAGCCATTCCTTTCCTAACATGAACAGCTCTAATTAACATGGGAATTTGTTTTGCTGGTTGTTTTTGTTGTCTTCAGAAATTACTTCTGCAAATAATCAAAATGAAAAGGAGAGACCTTACTTGTAAAAAAAAAAGAAGAGAAAAACCCCTGACTACACAGTTTCTTGAAATGCTGCTTGTACATTTAAAGTATAAATCTAAAAGATTAAGCCTGCCTTGAAATATGATTTACTGGCTTGAAATATCAATGTGCTCAATATTCACATGGTGAGAGTTTTATGTCTTGCCAGATTGTGATGATAGAAAAGGATGCCTTGCCATTTACGTTTATGACACTACTCACAGACTACAACTATTTGAGTCCTGTGTGGTTTTGAATAGATAAAATGAAAAAACAAGCCCGGAAGAGCTCACTGCAGTGACCCAGAGTTACTGTGGAACTGCGGTGTGAATTATACACTTCTACATCAGTCACAAGCAGATTCTGTATTGTTAAAATCAGCTGCAAAGCTGGCACTCGTGCTTCAAAAAGACTACTTTAGGAAAAATAGATAACAGTGGAGCCCCTGCAGCTTCGGGTTTGGTTTTGGTTTGGTTCTTTAAACGCCGGAGCTTGTGGAAGGAAGAGATCTCGTTTACTGAAATGTTGTCTTTTGGTGTGTGTATGAAACAAGAGGCTGAGCTCCAGACCAGGCAGATCCTCTCCCGTCAGTGCCAGAAACAACCGTACATTTCAAAGGAACCTCCTGCAAGGCCAAGGAGCTTTTTGTTATGTAAACGACCCCAGCTTGTTTGTTTTTGTTGGTGTTTTTAAATGCCAAGTTGTAGATATGTCTGTTGTGTTAAACACATCAAACAGGGAAGCAGAACATCAGTCTCCTGCATCCTGAGTTCTGCTGGAGACACGGAGAGTTTGCTTAGGGTTGCATTTCAAACAGCAGCTCTTTGATGCTTTAAATGCCCGGCCGAGGAGTCCCCACGAGCACGGGAGGTGGGAACAGCAGTCAGAGGGCATCCCTTGCAGGACAGGGACATTAACAGGGGCTGCCAAACTGAGACAGCTTCTGCGTCAAAGATCACTTCAAACTGGTCCCAAAACACAGACAAACCCAAAAACTGCCACTGCCACCGCTGATAGTTAAACCCCCACTGCTTCTGGGAGTGATAAACGGGAAAATGCAGTTGTGCTTCTCTGCAGCAGGGAAGGGAATCCCTGCAAGGCCGTGGGCTGGGGCTTCAGCAAGGCCGGGAAGGGCCGGGCCCTGGGCTGGTGTGCCCGGGACTGGGCACTCTGCTCTGCCCAGCAAGGCCGGGAAGGGCCGGGCCCCGGGACTGGGCACTCTGCTCTGCCCAGCAAGGCCGGGAAGGGCTGAGCCCGGGACTGGGCACTCTGCTCTGCCCAGCAAGGCCGGGAAGGGCCGGGCCCCGGGACTGGTGTGCCCGGGACTGGGCACTCTGCACTGCCCAAAGGAGAGCCCCGGGCTGGCCTGGCGGGGCAGAGCTCGGAGTGCAAAGTGTCACCACTGCAGCAGCTTCAGCGCAAGGGCACTACAGGGCCTGCGGCCCTCTTGACCCTTATGGTGCCCAAGTTACAAAGAAAATCATGAGTCTGCTTTCTGAGCTCCAGAGACACGTGGGAGTTTCAGCAGGTGGAGATCTGAGTGCAGAATTTGTAAGATGGAAAAAGCAGCCAGAAAAGAATTCTCAAAATAAGTTCTGAATTATTACTTCCATAATTTTGTTTTTATAGGAAACCCATAATATTTATAGATGAATTGAATCTTTTTTTTTATCTTTTAGGGAGCATGTGATGCACGGAGCACTCTCTCTGGCTGTGCCTGTGCTTTGTGTGGTGTGTCCTGCCTGAAGCCCTGGGCAGGGGAAGAAAACCTCACCATTGTTCCGTTTCATCTATTTCCAATCTGTGCCTGCACAGGACAGGGTGGCTGCTGGACAGGGCTGAAATAAACACCTGGGCCCAGCCCAGGCCCAGCTGTCCTCCACTTCATCCTTTAAGTGTGGCAATCCCCAGTGTCATCGGGGTTTCCTGGAGTACTTAATAAAAGCAGAATGTGCTCCGTGAAGTGCCTCGTTCAGAGGTTGCTAACCATCAGCAGTCAGGCCGTGTGAAGCCAAATCTGGAAGTTAAAAAAAGGAGTAAAGGACGTGCCTTCTGCCTTACATTTGGGTTTATCACATCCTGCAAATGAAGGGCTTTGAGGAATTTTCAAAAGTGATCAAAGAGCTGTGTAATACACCCCTTCACAGTCCACACTCTGTGGGCTCTAAGGGTGGAATTTTCAAAGAAATATGCAGAAGAACCTGTTGCCCCAGATAAGTTAATTAACAAAACCAGTAATGGCTGGAATTCTGAATTTGATTATCCTTCAAACCTTCTCTTGCCAGTGCATTGTAATTTGTTTCAAAAAACCATACATTGGCAACTTCAGTTTATCAAAAGTTGTCACACTGTAATACTCTTCCAATCGTGTAAGATACTGTGCATAAGGCCAGATAATCAGATTCCACTCCAAATATTGATCCAGTCACCCAGGATAACCAGGGAAGCATGGACTCAAAACCCTGAATGCCTTTCTGTATCTGTGAGGGGAGCAGGGGGTCAGAGCAGCGCAATGGAAACCAAATTCCTGGGCACCAGATTAGATTAATGTACAAAACTAAGAAGTTGAGTTTGTGCATCTCTAGCTTTAGGACTCAAACAATGCCAACTCCCTTGAGGCATTTTCTCCTTCCTCCTCTCCTCTGGCTCTGTTCTCAGTATCTTTAGCCTGTTTACTACCTATGCTCAATTTTCCTTCTCCTGTCCTTTCTGGAGGAGCTCACAGATTGCAAATTTCGACTCTCTCCATATAGACACACTCAGTCAGTGTTTACTTTCTTGTGAAATTTGCTATCAAAGCCAACCCTACAGCATTCACGATTCAGAAGTCTCTTTCCCACAGTTCCCCTTGTTAGATATGCAAAGGAGGTCCTTGAAGAGCTATTAAAGAGTGTGAAAAGAAACATAAAATTTGGTGCACTCTCGATGTTCCTATCCCAGCACCGAGACCGAAACAAAGCTAAAAACGACTCCCCTACAACACTGCAGCCTCTGTGTTGTCAGACACCTCCCAAATGCTGAGCGGCAGCGTGGTTTGTGCTGTCCGTGGGTGCTGGTGAGAGCAGCAGTCACTACACTGCTGAAGTCTTGGATTTGTGTTTTGGTGAAGCTTTCAAGCATTTCAAGTGTTGCTGCAGACCAGCTAAGCTGAAAGTCAGCTGAAACACAGGCTCCCCCTTCCTAATTAAATCTGCTGGATGATTCTTTGGTTGCGACAGGCCAAGACCTAACAAAATATATCTGCTGGTCTGTTCCATGGCCCCTGGAATGCAGAGCTCAGCTCTCAGAGTCTTCATATAGAGATGTAAAAGAGGCGAAAGAGCAAGCTACGTTTTAGAGAGCCCCCCAAAAAACCCTGCCTGGAGCCGACCAAGTTGTAGGAGAAGGTTTTTGACTGTCCCTTCTCAGCCATGACCACTCTGTGCAAAGTAACCTCACCAGCACCACAAAGAAGGCATAAAGCTGAGATAACCTGGGAGCTGAGTTGGGAATGAAAATCCAACCTCAGCAGAAGTGCTGTTCCATAAATTGGCTGCACCTGTTGCCTGAAATTGCCATGAAGATACCAATGGTCCTGCTGCTCCCTGCCTATGGGGCTCGTGTTATCCTGCAACTCAACTGCAAAATTTCTAACAGGGAAATTACTAAAAACATCTAAAAAGATTTGCAAGCCTAAAACAATCTAGAGTGATACTTGATCTTCCAAATCCCACAATTCAGATTTATTTGGTGCAGTATTCTGTCCTTAAATTTACCTTTATAGTTATCACCATGCCTATACTTGTTAAATAGCGCTTTTTTACCTGGTTTCAAATGGAATCAATTAATTTAGCATAAAAAGTGTATGCAGATATGTAGCTTGGTTTTTATTATCTACTAATTGTCAATGAATAACTTATGAAAATGTTACTAACATGTCTTATGTCAAAAAAGAAAGGCTTATTGAAGAAACAAAAAGGCTGCATCGAGATTGTTGCAAAAGGATGAGAAGTCTAAGGAAACTATCATATCTCATTGTTAAAATCAGGATCCTCAAGAACAAAAAGGTTTTTTATTAATTTAAAAAAGAAAAAAGATGACACCATTAAAAACACCCCCAACACCTACAGTAATTAAAAGTGTAAAACCTCAATAGAAATCTGTCCTTTAAAATCCATTTATAAGCCAAAATGGTGGCAATATTAAATAAAAGTATTTTGGCCACTAAAATCTTAAGAAGAAGAATAGTGGTGTAACTGAAAGCATATCAAAGGTCCAGATGTCAATACCATGGTTCTAACGTTATCAAATTATTGTGGTGATCATAGGCCAGTTTTGGGATTTGTTTATAGAACCACAAGGAGTCCAAATCAGTCTCCTTTGGAATGCAGCTGTCAGTGCAGCACTGCTGTAGCTGGGAGCAGCTCAGGAGATGAGGAACCAGGCTGAGGGCAGGCAGAATGTTCCTGCCAGACCAGCTGGGTACAGCTGGGAAAAACTCACCAGCTTTGAGGCATACAAACCTCTCCTCAGGCTAAAAGCTTTGGAGTGAAAGGTGGGGGCTTTTTTCCCCCTGTTTTATCAACTGATCAAAATCTTTATCCCTTTCCTGTTTTTTATTTCACACAGACATTAGTCTCAGATAAAGGGACTATAAAATAACAAATATACAAGACAGAACCAAACAATGCCTGTCTTCCACAAAGGAGTATTTTTAAGTTTAAGGCACCTGCTCAGAACTGGCAGTCTCTTCTTGACAGTCTCCTGCGTTCATCAGCACCTTTGGTAGCTCAGAACTTTGAACCTGTGCTTCTTACCACAGTCTTTACCCAAAAAGAAAGATAAAACACAAGTTTTGAAATCTCTTTTCGTTTCTGTGGAACAAAAAAAGCTCAAAGCAGTGGCAGGTCCCGGCCAGTAGCACAGAGAGCTGTGTGTGGGCAGATTAGAGACTGAAGGGAGGCATCACTCGAGAGGAGGGGAAGAGGAGCCAGGCACATGCAGATGATGAAAGACTGATCAGCAGTGGAGGAGAGGGGAAGGGGAGCAGAGGTGCTGATCAGTGAGGAAAGGAGGAAACGAGGTGCACAACGTGGGCTCCACTGCAGATGCTGCTGCTCCTCGTTAGCTCCCGGGGATGCTGCAGGGCTGGGCCCCTCGGGAGAGGCAGAGGCAGCAGCAAAGATGGGAACTGGCTGAAGAATCTCTGGGGAGCTGCCTCGCCAGCAGGAAATGCAGATTTATTAATACTGAGCATTTTGCAATAAATGTGTGTTCTCAAAAAGCCTAAATATACTTAAAAAACCACAAAAATAAATCTTCGTTCCAACATTATCAACGTCCAGTATGTTTGAATTTCATTTTGAAATGACAGGTGGTTTTGCAGCATACTGGGCTTTGTCCATTCTAACATAGCAGCACATTTTGAAAATATAACTGAAATAGTTTCATTCACTGATACTTTTTCCTGTATCATGAATTTATGTCACATCAGGATTTTCAAAAGATGCTCTGAGGTGGGAAAAAAAATCAGAATAATGACTTTTCCTGTAGCTCATGCTTTCCCTGAGATAGGAAGTTTGATTCAAAGCATACATTGAATTTAGCTGGACACCCATTGACTTCAGTGGAGCAGATCTATGAGGAGATCTTGAAGAATGAAAGGAAAAAACTAGTGACAACAAACTGAAGGAATTCCTCTTTAAACAATGCCCTACAAACACACACAAGGATCACTCCGTCCTGCCTTTGATGTACAACTCCCCAAAGCTTTCAGTTTGCCGCTACAGGAAAAGCAGAGCTGGGCCCCCAAAGCAGCTGGGCAGGACCCAAATCTGTTCTCAGAGCCCTGGGACTGCCTGATCACACCCTGCTGCCTGCTCGGAGCACTCACCTCTGCACTGGCACGTACCAAATCTTCCTTTACTGCATGAAATAATCATGGGCGCTCATTTCTGTGACAGTGGTACAGTCCCTGGTGAAGTCAAAGCCTTGTTTGTGCTGTTTTCCAGAAATATCCATTCCACTTCCCAAGCAAGACCTAAAGCTATTTGGAACAGTGTTTACTGAGCTAAAATTGGATCTCCCAAAGCCGGACCTGTTTGTTTCACAGAGCTGATCCTGTGTCTCTCTGGATAAACGCGTGAAGATACAGCAGGCTCGAGCTGAACAGACCCCAGGGCAACATGTACTATTGCTTGGACCAAAAAAATGGAACCCACGCTAATATTAGCACTCAGGCTGATTGTAACTCTGAAAATAAAGCTTTTGTAAGGGGATGTTGATACCTCCTTAACTGTTACAGCACAAACACTGCCATGAAATACAGTTCAGCGCCAGCTCCACCAAGGAGTGTTTTGTAAATGAATAATGACTTTGCTTAAAGCTAATCAACATCAAGTGTGTTAAAAAAGATGAAATAGTGCTGGAAGGCAGTGGGAGGTAGAGCAGCCTCAAAGTGCAAACAGGTGCTGATCTCCCTTCAGGGGGGATTGAGTGGCACAGACCTTACAGGGCTGTCACTTCTGATCAAAGCAAGCTCCAAGACCACATAATCACCATCACCCACCTTTTCAAGGATGCCCTGATTTATCATCTGTCACTGTTAATAACTTGGCTACTCTGTCTGAAATACTTAAAAACATTACGCGAGGATAACATTTCAAATTTTTTTTTTAAGAAATGTGTAAATGTTTTAAACTAAAACGCGCTGGAGTTCGTCCTTTGAGGCCATCTGTTGCTGGAGACCACCTGTCATCAAAAGCCCACCTGAGCAGTAATATCCCGTCATTCCAGACCCATCCCCTGCAGCCAGGGGTGCTGAGCTGGGGGGAGCAGGGTGTGCGCCACAGACACGGCTGTCCCTGGGCTCTTCGCGCCCTCTGAGTGACAGCCAGATGTGAGAAATGGCTGCATAACAGCAGACACGTGAGATGCTGCTCGGGCAGAGCCTGGTCAGAGCTCTGAGCGCTCCTGGGCTGGGCTCCCCACGTCTCAGCCGCGGTGCCGCACCGCTCGGAGGGTCCCGGCATGCCAGGTCTCAGGCTAAACCTGCAACTGCTGAGCTTAATTATATTTCAGTTTATGAGAAGCATCAGCATTTCACCAAGAAACAAGACTTTTACTATTGTAATTACAATTTTGTGGGGTTTTGCCCTGAATCCCATTTTCCCCTGCTGATCTCGTACTCTTACCTCATTTATCTCTCCTCAGTAACTCACAGTGTTCTACCAAGCTGCCTTTGCCAGAAAAAGGAACTTTCTGCCTTTCTTCTACATGTACACAGGCCTGTGCAAGCATCTGGTTCTTGATTTACAGTGTATGTACACACCAACAGAATGAACTTCTTTTGGAATTTTTATCTGATAAATGCCACTGGACATTTCTTCCTCAACAAGTTTCCTGTGGAGTGACTGGATTGTTAAAATAACCACACACAGACACTTTTCCTAAGAGTCTGAGATAAGCAAATACCTATTGGGCCTTGACAGTAAAGGAAAATCCTATTAAATTCAACAAATAAAAATACAACAATGATTTCACTAAAATTTAAAATTACTGTGAAAAATAAAGAAGTTTAATATTTTTTAGATGTTGTCTTAATGACTTTTAGTATTATTATCATTTAACTAATATGCAGCCTTCGAAGACAAAAATACAAATCTCTGTTAATTATTAATAATGCTATATTAAATTAATTGGTTTGATAATAAGTATATTCCTTTCCCTTAACAGTAATAAGCTTCCAATTCCTTAAGTAGCAACTTCAGTATTAAACTGTTAAGACTGTTAGGAGCTATGGGACAGTAAGAAGTGCAATTTGTGAATGAATTCATTCTTAGGACGTCCTCAAAGCCGATCATTACACTCTGCTGCATGTACAGTGTACTAGTCCCGATGTAAAGAATTAGCATCATTATGTACTTGAGGAATCTCATTTGCTTACCAGTAACCCCCCCCAACAATTCCTGTATAACTGCAGACATGAAATAAAATCAGAATACTTGGTTTACACTTTAGCAAGAATCTATTTGTAACACGATGCATCCAGCCAAGCATGATTGGGCATTTTCATAGAGAAAGGTGCAGTTCTGCTCTGGTGACAAAGAAGGGCCCAAGCTGTCAACTGAATAAACTCAGAATGGCAGCAGGAATTCAGCCACTGCTGAACATCTTTCTTCACTTTTTTTCCTCCTCCAGAATCGTGATAGCAGGCTGTAAGAATTCATCATCAACAATGAAAGCAAATAATATCCTACAGCCCACAAAAATAGTGAGGTGTTTATTTCAGTGACCGATGCCTGTTAGCGAAGCCTGAGACCATTCCCTGAGCAAAGCTGTCCCTGGTAAAGCCAGCGCTGACCCTTCTGTCACGTTCCTGGTGCGGTGACACACACACGTTCCTGGCGAGGTGACACACACACGTTCCTGGTGCGGTGACACACACACACGTTCCTGGCGAGGTGACACACACACATGTTCCTGGCGAGGTGACACACACACGTTCCTGGTGCGGTGACACACACACGTTCCTGGCGAGGTGACACACACACACGTTCCTGGTGCGGTGACACACACACACGTTCCTGGCGAGGTGACACACACGCGGTCCTGGTGCGGTGACACACACACGTTCCTGGTGAGGTGACACACACACGTTCCTGGTGAGGTGACACACACACGTTCCTGGCGAGGTGACACACACGCGTTCCTGGCGAGGTGACACACACACGTTCCTGGCGAGGTGACACACACACGTTCCTGGTGCGGTGACACACACGGGACCCAGCCACGCACCTGAGGGGTTCCTGCAGCAATCTGCAAGACACAGGGTATTTTAACACTCACTCCGTACTTCTCAGGATCCAATGCCATTGATTTAGCCAGAGCATATACAGATGCACAGGCATGAATTCAGTGGTTTCAGAGGTGGATTTGTTTAGTGCAATGTCCTACTTTGGCTGCAGCACAGTGTCCTCTGCCAGGATTAACTTCCAGGGCATCTCAAAGCCCTGTGTCAAACAGTGGCACACTGGCACAAAAGAGCAAAAAGATATTTTTTCTTGCTCAAAAGATAAATTTTATATCAAAAGCTGCTTTATATATGTGCACTTTAGACATAAAGATTATTAATAATACCTGCAAGATTATTTCTGTCACTCAAGCTCCTAGTCACTGCTGGGAACACTTAAAGAGTACAAGAAGGCAAGAATTTATCTGTCACACTGCACAGATAAGTTGAAAAACCAGACCAATGCTAAAGAACCTTTTGTTGGAAAATTCCCAGCCACAACACGACTGTCACAAGGAGCCCCACTCTCCCCAAGTGCACGAAGACCTCTGTTCTGCCTGAGATGAGATCCCTGACAAAGGCTTTCCCAGAGCAGCCTGGGTGAGAAAGAGAGGCTCCATCCCTGCCTCACCAGCTGACCACCCCGCCTGGCCATCAAAACTGCCCGGAAAACTTCAGGTTCACACAAAACCACACTCCACGAAAAACTTCCTGAAAATGTTTTTCCAATTTGAGCTTCATCAGGTAACTCCCCTGAAGCAGCATTCAAACCCTGCATTTGTACCTCCCGGTCTCCCCTAAGCCTTTCCACAAACGGTGATACTTTCAGTGGTGTTAGAAAGGGGAAAACTCCCTGAAGGGTAGAGACTGAATTGTGCTCCAGCTGTGTGAAGTGAGGCAGCGATCTTTAACATGCTGAACACAGCCTATGCAAATTTTAAAGGGGTGTTAACCAAGGATCATTGTTGTAATCTCAGTGCTTTGTAAACACGGTACTGCTCTACACCACCACAGCTTCTTACATCACTAAAGCTTCTTCCCATTCAGTTTTCTCAGCTGCAGAGGCTCACAGAAAGATGCAACTTCAAAATCCATTTATTTCATTCCACCTTGCAACTTCTTTCGAGTGAATTGCTCTACTCTCTATTCATACTTGCAGGCAAGTATAACAACAACTATTATATTCAGAGTGTGCTTTTATCAAATAATCCAGGAAACAAGTTTATTAACCGCAAAGCACATCAGAGAAAGTTTAGAACACACGAAATTATCAAACTAAAGAACATATTTTATTTTTAATAAAATAGTGGAGCATGAAAAATAATTGTATATTACAAATATATACAGCACAGAACTGTGCACCCCCAGCACAGTAAAGAGCATCACTCTATACAAAGCTTCCCTTTGCAGAATCTAGTGCTTCTTGATCTATTCATAGTGAGAATTTGTTTAACAATAGAAAGAGTCAATAAGCCCTTTGGGTCTCTTTGAATTGATCCCCCCCTTTTTTTTTTGCACAAATCAGTCCAAACGTGTATAACATTGGCTTGATTTCCATTAAAAAGCCACAAAATGTAACACTAAAGGGTTTCTGAGGACTAGACCTCTTAGTTCTTTTGTTAAGAGATTTCTTTTGTTGTCTTTATGTACAGCAAAATACTTGTTTCTCTTTTCATGTCATGGTAAGAAAAAAAATGTATTGCACATTATTCTTATTCACAAAGTTTGTGTCTGGTGCAGGAAGTTTCTCTTTTGGTGAAAGAATATTGGTGAGCATTATAGATTGAGCCTATTTTTAGGCACTCCAAACCCAGTGGGCTGAGAGGAGTTGTAAAGGGTTTTAACGTTAGCACGGAGGTTGCTTTCCCAGAGAGCATCCTCGCCCAGGACAGGCCTCCTCGGGACCCCCTGTCCCTGGAGAGACAAAGCTCACTTGGGCACTTCTCAAATCAAACCATTGCTCCATAAAACTTGACTATACCTTGTTACTCAGAGAGCTGAAGAAAATCCAGCCCAGCTACGTGAAAAAGTTAAATAGGTGTTGGTTGTTGTGTTTGGTTTTCTTTTTATGTTGTTTGTTTGTTTTTTTTTAATCTGAGGGATGGATGTAATCCTTAACTACAAATTAGTAACAGCACAGACTGTTTTAATTCACAATATTTCTTTCACTGAAAACCTTTCCATGAGTACGTTTACCTTCAGTTTTCCACCAGGTCCTGAATTCAGCACGATACATTTTTGTGCCTTGAGATATTAAACTGTCCTGACAAAAAAAGCACCATTCATTTTTTAATTTCTGACTGCTACAGTGGACATTTGTAAGTGAGGTGAGATACAGTCTTTTCTAAAACCTGGTCACACACAAGTGGGTGGCTGTAATGTTGATTCATATTTTGCAAGGTGAGTTTTCTGTGGATGTTGAGGCTTTTTGTAGATTCCACTACTCGTAATAACACTTGCGGGTTTTCTCCTGCTTCTCTTCTTTAATCTCCGACTACAAACATTTTGCCAGGATTGGAGAGTCTTGGAAGTCCAGATCCACATGCCACTAGTAATGCCCACAACTAATAACATAAAAATTTTGACCATAAAAATTTCTACTGCTGGGATAGAGTTATTCATCATGCAGTCTAAATTTTTAGTCTGATTGTTCATCTTGCATTTCTGTTGAGTTGCCACAATTTTCCAATAATCCATGTTCAGTCTCTCATAAAAATAGCAAGCTATCACACAAGTTGCAGGCACTGTGTACAAGACTGAGAAGACACCAATCCTGACCATAAGTTTCTCCAACTTGTCGGTGTTTTCTCCACCTGTTTTCATCACCCTCCTGATATGAAAAAGGGCCACGAACCCAGAAAGAATAAAAGAAGTGCCAATGATTAGATAACAAGCCAAAGGAATGAGCACAAACCCCGTCAAGGCATTCACATCCATGCTGCCAACGTAGCACAGCCCTGTCAGCTCATCTCCAGCCACCCTCCTCATGACCAGGATCATGATGGTCTTCACGGCCGGGATGGCCCACGCTGCCAGGTGGAAGTAGCTGCTGTTGGCTTCGATTGCTTCGTGCCCCCACTTCTTCCCAGCCGCCAGGAACCACGTCAAAGTCAGGATCACCCACCACAAGGAACTGGCCATACCAAAGTAATACAGAACCAGGAACACGATGGTGCAGCCAGTGCTCTCCAGCCCCTCCTGGATGACATAGAGCTGGCCGCTGTCCCTGTCACAGGCAATGCTTTCAGCACCTGAGAAGAGGCGGATGATGTACCCCACCGAGTAGACACAGTAGCACATGGAGAGGAAGATAATGGGCCTCTCGGGGTACTTGAAACGCTGAGGATCTATGAGGAAAGTGAGGACAGTGAAAGCGCTGGAGAAGAAGCACAGAATGGACCAGATGGCAATCCAAATGACAGCAAACTGTTTGTCATCCCTGCTCCAGTAAACATCAACCCCTGGCGTGCAGAGCGGCGCACAGGAAGCGCTCTTTTCCACATGGTGGAACTTGCCAGGGTTTTCACAGGACGTTCTGCTCAGGCTGTCCTTGTGCTGCTGCAGATCGTGGCCACCGCTGGGCCGCTGGGGACGAAACATGGGTGGCAGCATGCTGGAGCCCCTGGGTGGCTCATCCGACCCGTTGTTGGGGGCTTCCATGCACAGGTAATTGGGGTCGTTCTTGTTGGGCAGTTTGCTGCAGTCCAGTGAGTCTGGCCACTTAAAATTGAACTGCTCCATAATCGGGGAGCACTTCAGCCTCGCCTGCTCGCACATCACCCTGCAGGCGGGGATCGGGGTAGAAACCTGCTCCGTGCACATCGGGGCATAGAGAGAGCACAGGAAAAATTTCAGATGGCTGTGGCACCCGTACTCCACCAAGGGGGCAAACTCGTGCAGCTGAATGGCAGCTTCCCTTTGGTTTTCGTGCCCCATCAGGTTTGGCATCCTCGTCATGTTGTAGCCGATATCCTTGCACATGGGGATCTCTATGGGCTGGCACCTCCCGTCGCCGGGGCGCTCGATGTCCATGGAGCTGATGGCCGCGCAGCAGCCGCTGAGCCAGCAGAGCAGCAGCGCCGTGCTCCCGGCGCTCCCGGCCGCCGGCCCCATTGTGGCGGCTCGCGTGTGGCCGAGCGGGGCGGGGGCCGCGGG
>VZTF01002852.1:517234-570929 GCA_013397755.1 Cnemophilus loriae | reverse complement strand
CCCCCCCCCTTTGAGCTCAGTTTTAGCGAACATATTAATGAAGAAGGAAAATCTCTCTTTCATTTCATTCATGCTCACCCACACAAACCGGGCTCCTCTCCATTAGTGCCTGTTTCTTATCGAAAAGAACACGGATTCTCCTGGAACCTACCAAATCCCGCAGGGTCAGAGTTAATACCCCACCAGCTCCAGAAAGGAAACTGTTGGCTTCCTCAGCTGTGATAAGGGTGAAATGGATCCAAGCAAGGACAACAAACCAGGGCTAATGTTTGTCTCGGAAAGCCCTGAAGATGTGGCCAGTTCTTGCCAAGGAGTAAAAGCCATCATAAAAATGTGGCTTGAAAAGCGAGGTCCTTTTTGTGGCTTTTCAGTGCATCGAGGAGATTACATTTATAAAGTGCTGCTCTTAGGGACCGACCTTTCCCTGGACACTTTCAGATTCCTCAGGGAATGTTTCAAAAGCAGGCAGTGTTATGAGCAGAAAAAGAGCTTTATTTATTTTAGTGTGTCTGTGTGTGAGAGAGAGGGTGTGCTGGGGCATTTCCATTCTTCATTAATCTCAGCCTGTTTTCTTAGTATTTGTATTCATCCTGATTCCTCTTCTAGAGAGCTCAGCTGGGGGTAGCAGGGAAGTGTGGGGAAAGCTTTTTCAAGGGACAAGTAAATTCTACTTTAAAAAGTAGAATTTAAATAATAAAAAAAAGTAGAATTTAAATAATGCATAACAGGCACATTTGCAATATTTGTTTTATCCAACTGGATTGTTTGGGAGCTTGTTTTTCTTTCTTTTTTTTCCAACAAGTATTTTTGTGAAGCATATTCTATCACCACTGACATTAAAGTAATCTAGAAAAAATACATGAAATAAAACATGGCCTTTTTCTTCTGTAGCACTGATAGCAACCTTTTTCTCCTAAGAGGCAAAAAAGAAACACAAATGAAAGTGAGAAAAAAAAGGGGGGGAACCTCCAAGCTTTGTAGTTGTGTCTCTCTTAATTGATCTTTCATGTGCCAATTTAAATCAGCCTTGTTTTTCTAGCCATTATTTTAGCCAGTGCATCCTGCTGTAGATCATTTATTTCACTTTCTGTATTTTTAAGGAGCTATCTGCGAGTATCACCCATTCAACGAGCCTGCGTCAGTGAGAGTAACAAATAGAACATTATTATAGAAAAACGAGAGCGCTGAGAAATCAGCAACTGGAAGATACCTCTGTAACTAATAAATGAAAAGAGCCTTTTGAAGGCTCCAGCTGAAAAGATATTTTATTTTATTTTTTTCTCCTGTGTGTGGGATTTGAGATGTGTGATTCTATGGAGCAGCCAGGCACCCCTGCTGCTAGGCCCTGGCTAGGAGTTGGCCCCCCTCTGGCAAATGTTATGGAGAATTGGGAGGAATTTTATGGCTGTCTTTTCCCTCAGCTCTTTTTTCTTTTGTCTTCTTTGAAGAATGACTTTAGACATTTTATTTACATATTTAACCATGGATGAAAGAGGAAAAAGAAAGCATTTGGGCCGTTGTGGGAATAGTGATATGTTTAAATTAATGGAAATCTTATTAGGCTTCTAAAATTTTAAGCAAAAGATTTTTAATGAAACTTTATAATTAAACATGATTTCAAATAATGTGCCAACTCACAGGAAGGATGCATTTCTCCCTCTAGCTATCTGTCCCTCCACCTCCCAAAAATGTGCAGAGGAATAATCTGTATCTTAAAGTCCAGCTCTTCTTCTGTCCCGTAAGGAAAAGATTTAAAAACTTGAATATTTAATAAGGCATGCAATAATTCAAACCATAACTAAATATTTTGTAGGTAAAGCAAACCATAAATGAGCCAGGAAAAAAACCACCAGTAGCCCTTGTCCCTGCAATGGCAAAGTTTCATGCTGGATAATCTATTACAGTGGCAGTGGAATAAAACACTTTGATATGGCTGATGGTGAAAATCAGAGTTGTATCCATTCTATCCATGTTGGAGTCACTGGAAATTACAGTGCCAGGCAAGGGTTTCTGAAATGGGATTAAAGAAGACCCAAATAATCCATTTGAGAGAAAATGTTCTGACACTTCAGCAGTAAAGAGAAATTAAATGAGCAGCTCGGGGAGTTGAAGAGTTAATTAGTACATTAAAGATTTTTAGTAAAATAGTCTAAATTACTTATGAGGAACAATGGTGTGTCATGACAGAACATGAACTGATATTGACAATCCTGTATTTAAGAAGTCTGTAGCTATAACTGATTTTCAGGTTTAGTATTTCTGGCCAGCCATTTACACAAAAAAATAGAGATCAGTTTAATGTTAGTCTCATTCAATAATCCTATTCTCATCTATATTTTTTTAAGTTTTTTTACAACACATTTTATAAGTGTTCATTCAGACACTTTTTAACTCACGTGTTTCATTCCAGTAATGAATTCTATTTATGTATTAAAAACATAGATATTAAAACATATATATTAAAAAAATGTTAGCCATACAGATAACAACTGTAGAAGAAAAGGATCACACACACAAAAAGGAAGCTCATAGCTATTCTAGCAATGTTATAAGCCTGTATTTCGTACTGAACTTCCACTGGATAATAATAAAATTACGTGGCATGCAGAGAAATGTTTATTTTCTAAACCAAATGGGTTTATTTTTTCCCAGCTACAGAATCTTTGTAGCAGTTTTCCTCCAAAATTTAAGTAAACATGTCTGCCTAACAGGACAGGCACACTGAGAAATATTCCCATGCAAGTGCGAATCTGCACAATGCACAAAAGTTTTAATTGCCTTAGAAAGCCACCACCACCAAGAGTTAAAAGACTTAAAAACAAAAACAAATCATAAATGGATGAGTGGCTTGTATAGTATTGCTCTAATACAATTTAGCTGGCTATTTTAAGGGCACTTCCCTTGAAATGTGGTTTGAAATATTACCAAAGGTTCGACGGGGTGCATTAGTGTGAATTGCAAATCAGAACATTTCTTTAATCCCCTTTTCATGGCCTGGCTTCGGATCAGTGGCATCTAAGGGACTCCCCACTGCTTCTGGCTCAGGAGGAACCATTCACTGGGGCAGCTTCCCTCCTCTATTCCCACAGTCCAGAAAACAACACCACAGACAGACACCCTCCAACTAAATTAGATTAAACTCCTTCTCTTCCACAGCACATTAGCCTTTTCACTGCCCGAGATTCATTATTCAGCTACTCCTAATTTAAAGATACAGTATTTTTCTGCTCTTAGGAACAAAAACAACAAAACTAAAGCCAAAGCAGAAAAAAAAGAAGATTCCTGGTCAGAAATAAACCCGATAATGCTAAAATTCTATAAAGGAAGGAGAACATCCTTTTCACTTACACTCTAATATTACAGAAATATTATAATGTTAAAGCACAGGTCGCAGCAGAAAGTTCCACAGACGCTAAAAACAAGAACAGGCCCAGTAAAAAAAGAAAATGCACAAAGATTTTCTTTTCTTATAAGCACCATTTGATAACCTTCATTCACCAGTCTTTTTGCATGCCCTGTTTGCATATCTTACAGCCAAATCTAGGCTTGTAAAGGCATAAACACAGTGAAAACTGCAGATGATAGCAAGGATTAATTAGTGCTCTTGTTGTCATTTCCATCCATAACTTCTCCACTCCTCCTTTTCAAGGTAAAACCAGTATTTAAAACCCTCTGGCATTCGCGTCTGAGTCTGTACCTGCTCACAAATGCAAATTCAAGCAGCCAACAATAGGCAGGAGCAGCCAGACCCCGAGCAAGCTGGGATCTCGGGGCTCTGCACTGCTGCACTCCCAGCAGCTCCCAGCCCTGGGCGCTGCTGTGTGTAACCCATCGTAGCTGTGTGCCACCGGGAGGTGCAGAGGGAGAGCAGGAATTCTCTCTGACCGTCAGTGTGCTCTGATTTAGGGAGAAATGAACCACTCTGCTACAGGGGAGCCTCTCCTCCTCATGGTTTTGAGTGCCTGGGTGGCCAAGGAGGCCGAAGGCCCCGTGGTTTGTACCAGCACCAGGGCAGGGACTGTCCCTCTGTGCCACACCTCGAACCCTGGGCTCAGTTTTGGGCTCCTCAGGACAGGAAAGACACTGAGGGGCTGGAGCCTGTCCAGAGAAGGGTCTGGAGCACAAACGTGCTGAGGAGCCCCTGTTGTCTTTCATCAGCTGTTCAGCAGCATAGCGTGGGATGCAGCAGCAGAGTCAGTTCTCTTTGTCCTTCCAAACCCAGCCATTATTTTGCTGGTATTTCTGTGCTCTCTGTCACTTCAGAAGACTGTTTACACTTTTACAGTGCCTCACTTGGTAATGTCTGTGTGCTTGTCCCATGAAGAAGAGAATGATTTTAGTTTTATCAGTAACTCTGAAGTGTCCTGCAGGGAAAGCTGACACAGTGATCCTGCATTAGTAAAACGTTACAGTCAGAGAATCATGGATCCTTAAGGTTGGCAAAGGCCTCTAAGCTCAACCCAGCCAACCAATGGGTTTAAGATGATTTGGGACACAAGCTAAAATTCCAGGCCTGGCTACGTGAACCCTCATGTCTTCCCACTCACTCTAACTCATACTGCTGTCTTGAGGTAATTTTGATTTGCGTGGATTAATAATAGTATAAATTTTAACCTTTAGGAATCCTTGACACAGTTCAGATCTGAACTAAAATTTAGCAGTTCAAAGATTCCCGTAGGTACACGATATTCCCCACAGGAACATGTTGTTCCCCCAGTATTTACTGTGATATGTGGAGGAAGTACCAATCCCACCACAGCTTTCTGTTCTACCCCTGTGCTAGAGGGCACTGGCAGAGACAGGATATCCTGCTGGGTGGGCTTCTGGCCCGACCTGCTGATCCTTTTTACCTTCTTAGGTAGCAGGAATGTGTGATACGGGTTTAATCATTGCTGTAAGGTGCCCCTGGACATTCTCCATCTGGCATTTGAATTTTAAGAGTGTGATGGCAGTCACACGTTCTCTGAAGGAAGCACGAAAAGTGCGAAATTGAAACGCCATTGTTTGGAATGCTATTTATTATTTCCAGATCACAAAAAAGAGATGCTCTGTGTGTGTTGCCTGCGAGAGGCACAGGAGAGACTGAGCCACTGGTGAAGGCAGGCATGTCAACATTTCACAAAATCAGCACAAAGGTCACACATAAAAGTTGATTCTATCCAAAAGTCGTGGCTGGTGTGTTTCTAGTCCAGTCTTTCCCTCTCCTGATGACACTAAAAACTGATTGTAGCTGGTGGCAGAACCTCTAATCTCAATGTCAGGCTGCAGGATGAGAGGGCCCTGCTCAGGCTGAGTTTGGGGCCAGAGCTTCTGTTGGCTCTGTGAGCCCCACATTCACTCACAGCCTAAACCACAACCCATCCCAATGTCACCAAATCCAATCTCTTCTTTTATCCTCGTCACACACAACATGACAAGCTGCACTTCCCACGCCAGGGCAGGAGTTTGATAGAAATGTTAAAGCATTCGACGGAGAATCCGTCTGCCTCAAACCCACAAACTGCCAGCATGGGACAGAGTCAGGCACAGAAAACTCCCTGCACAGTGGAGTTACACCAGTATGGAATGTGGGGAGGAAGTGTTACATTTAGACCACTCTTAGATGTTCAGAGGTCTTTTTTCCTACTTAAATTATTATTATATGGAAGTGATTAAAACTCAGTGGGTGGAAAGACCTGCTTAGTCTGAAATACTTGTATCAGATAGGGAATGCACAGACAACAGCATGGTTAAAGTACAATGAGATAGTGCTGAGAATGTCTCTGTGTTCTCCAGCCCCTTGTCTAACTTTGTGTTTTCCCTGACTTTAAATGAAGAACATTCTGCTTGATGAAGGTGAACGGGAAGTGCTTGGACGCAGCAGTGTTGGAATGCACCATTAATGCATGAGAGAGTGATCAGAAAACCCAGACACTTGGGAAGATCCTGCCAGACCTTTCTGGATTCACTGCAAGTTCAGTCCACATAACATTTGAGTTTGGCAGTCTCCTGTTCAAGAGCACAGGAACAGTGTTACATGCTGCACACATTAGGCAGCATGTATACAGAATCAATTCGAAGCAGCTGTTGGAGACCAGAAATTTTAGGGGAGCTATAGGGTGAATTCCTCCATCTATACATCTTTTTTTTTTTTTTGAAAGTGGGAATGCAAAGGAGGAGGGAATGAAAAATTGATACTGCTCTGTGCTCCAGATGAAAGAACAAACATAATTTTATTTTCTTTAATGACTGTACTGGATTCTGAAATTAAACCCAGCGGGTAAAAAGATCCTGTGCAGATTTCAAAAGAGATCATGTAGTCTGTCCATGTGCTAAGGCAGGCACATTTTTTAAGCCCTGCCATGTTCTGTAAAACTGAAAAAGGGTTATCCCTGTAAGCATTCTGCTTTTCAAAGCCATCTCTCTCCCTCCACCTACCCCAAGTCAGTGGATATTCCAAATAAATGTCATCCTAACTGTAAATGCCATTTTGTGGTTCCTCCCTCTAAGTTTAGAAGGAGAATTGCTGTATACTCTGCATTAAATATTATTAGACCTCAACATACAGACAGCACTCCCTTTTTTTTTTTAACCTCTCAGCAGAACCAGACAGAAAAAGAAGCCAAAAAAACAACAAAAAAACCCTCCAGCCGTATAAATAACTGAATATAATCCCCAGTACAGATTTCAAACCCATTGACTTGAGAACAGCTAACCTTCGCTCTGAACTCACTCCAGCTGCAGGTTAATGCAGTTAATTGCAGAGCACCTGGTGTGAGCCTCAGGTATATGAATCATCCCCACAGCACACCTTTCAATCTTCTATTCTGATGTGATGGCCCGGGGCAGCTGACAGCCCCGCTCCAGCTTTGTTCGTGGTGGGTGTGCCAGCACGCTGTCAGAACTCCCTCCTCACACGCAAAGGGGAGGCTGGGCTTTGGAGGCGCGCTGTGTACCTGCCGGGCTGTGCTCTGAGCAGTCCCGGTGCTGGCCGAGCCCGGCCCCGCGTGCCCCGCAGGAGCCTCTGCCGGGCCGGGCCGGGCTGGGCCGCGCTGGGCCGGGCTGGGCTGGGCTGGGCCGGGCTGCCTTCGCTCCCGCAGCTCCGCCGGGGTCCCGGCCCGGGCAGAGTCACCGAGCAATCACCGAACGCGGTTCACACCCTTCCAGCACAGAACGGCGCGGAGCAGGCTCGTGCTGCTCCCGGGACAGTGGCGTTCCAAACGGTGCCAGGGCGGATGCCCAGAGCAGCGTGTGCGTGACACCTGGACAGGCGTGTTCTGTTTGCACGCGTGTGTAACTCAGCAATATCCCCCGTGTGTGCCCACACGGGACATCCCTTCGAACCCGGGGCCAGTCCTCTTCAGCTCCTTTTTAACTCCAGAAGTGAACTGCTCAGCCTTTGTCCATGGGAAGCCTGTTCTTGGATGCAGATTTATTTATACACCAACAGCAAAAAGTCTAACTGAATTAACTGTTTACCTAAACACCATAATGTAGATGCCTACAACATATGTACAACCATGTGTGTTTTATAAATAAATACCTATGTGCACATGTGTCAGGCACCGAAATGCCTACAGGGCCTTTTGGTAAGGGCCAGCTACTTGTAGATACTTGAAGTTCTTGCTAGTCTGGGATTGATTATGTCATGCTTATTAAAGTGGTTTGCAGCTTTAAACTGGTAAATATAATTTTAAAAGGGCAGGACAATGTTTTGAAAATAGCTGGTCACTGCTCTGCACAAACATAACTCTGAAAGTGCAGTTTCATTTATCTTACCAAGTATTAACTGAACTACATTTCTTTACATGGGTGTAATTAATTGTGTCACATGACATCCTTCAACTTGTGGTGATACACAGATAAAGAACATGAAACTGATGGATTTGAAGAAGGCTAGTGGAGAGAAGTCATGAAGAGAAGGCAAATGAACTGTATTGAACATGTACTTTATACACAGAATTAATGGTGGTTTGTACAAAAATTGTACTGTATGAAGGACAGTCTGGAAATTATAAAACTGCCCTCTTTGGCAATACTGATTCCTTGTTTCTTTGATGTGTGTTAGCACAGAAGATTAGGTTACTCCTTCAGTTACACACAAATAACAATCAGACATTGTCACAACAATCTTGATGTTGTCATCTTTTCCATTGTAACATTCCACTGCACTGGCTGGCAAACTACCACCCAAATATCAAAGTACTCACTCCTAATGATTATGATTTCAAGCTACTTATTTTCAGTCTGCCTGATACTCCTGCTTTTCGCCTCTTGCTTCATTAAGTGTTCCCATGTATAATGAGAATGCTACGAGTGTAAAATACTAAATCTCTGATTCCATAGCATTTGATGTTTTCTTTGTCCAAGCATAACAAAGGAGCAGACCCAAGGGAAGTGTGAACCAAGCGCTGCAAGCTCCACGAGCAGGAGCCTTCTGAGGAACCGGGATGCCTTTCAGACAGAAGCGGCCAAATCTGCTGCCATGGAAGTCAGCATCACTGCTGCCTTACAGGAGTCAGCACGTTGGAGCTGGAGAGGTCATGTTCAAAGGCAGCTTTGCAGCCTCCAGTGACACCACGGCTCAAGGGTGAGTGACAGATCCAAAAAAGCAGGGCATGCAGCCACCCTCCCAGGCCACAGAGGAGTTCTCTTAGCCAGGAACAAGAATCCCTGTCTGTGATGCTTGGGTTAGGATAGATGGCTATCTCTGATAACCTGTAGGAAAAGTGGTGGATAAGATTTAAGGAATCTAAAGTTTCCATAGTTACCATCAGTCACAGGTCATTAATCTGATCAATATTTAGATCAATATCTGAGGTCATTATGGTGTACCTTCCTCCTGTGTAATCAGCATTGGTTCGCTCAGCTGGGGGGATAGTTCATCCTCTGCTGTAGTGACACAGATGGGCATCCCTCCCGATGTGACAGGAGAACCCCAGTCCTGCAACTCATTATCTAAAATTGTCCACTGGAGTTCAGGCACAACTCATCTGCTGTAAATTCACATCATCTCTCTATAAGCTTTTTAAGGAATGCCAAAGTGATGCAGAGTGGAGAATTTCACCATAAGAAATAGAGTCCCTCTTATGTTCTGTCTCTAAAACAGAATATATTAAAAAGCAGCCATTCAAAGTCCATGACATAAGTGGGAAGTTGCTCCAGCAATCCTAATTTTGTTCAGTTGTGGACTCTAGAATTTGCTTTTAATGTTTTCACTGTCCTTGGCTTTGGGTTTATTAAAAATTCAACTTGAAAGTCAATTAGATGATAGTTTATGTTATCGGAGTAAGTACAGCTTTAGCATCAGATTGGTTACTTAATTTCAGTTTTACTTTTCCATGTCAAAGCAGTGAAATAATACAGTTACCATCACCTCCCCGTTTCTACTTGCCCCAGGTATTCCTGCAGAATCTTTCAATTCTAGAACAAGTGTTTATGAAATGCTCCGTCACAGGTAAAGCAGAGGACAGACACATCCCTTCTTCACTCCTGTGATGAATGCTTGCTGACACAGGTCATAAACTTTATAGCATTCATTCCAAACAAAGGCCTGCTATTATGTAGTGGGGGTTACCTGTAACAGGTTACCTGTAACTTGCTCTTGTTTCTATAGTTCAGCTTGATTTTATTACTATTATATTACAGTGTTTGGCTTGTTTGGGGTTTTTTTAAGAGGGAAAGAAAAGAAGCGTGAACTTAATTTTGTTTAGCTTCTAATCTCTTGCCAAATGAATGAGCTGGAAGCATTTTATCCTGACAAAATATGGTCTAAGCCGTCAGAGTTCTGACTCATCTGCTGCTGTCCAGTCTCCCTTGAGAAAGAGTTCACTGAAGCCAGGGAAAGGTTTGGTCCATGGGGTATCTGTTAATCTGCCTGATTAGTGGAGATGCTTTGAGCCTGGGATCTCCCTGCCCTAGAAGTGGTAGCACAGGAGAAACCCGAGTTCATGGGTGAGTCAGGTAATCAATCAGTGCAAACAGGGCCCTACAGACAAGATTTAATAAGAAGAATGAATGGAGCCAGCAAAGCCCCCAGGGACAGATAAGCCTACTTCTCATTTTCTGTTTATTAAAACCATTCATATCAATTTGTCATGTGGATGCATTTAGTTCATTCAAGCACAAGCGTAATTTAAAAGTCTTATCAATAATACTTTAAATACAGACTGTCAGATTCCTTACACACAGGTGATAAGGGAACCAGCGTGGCAGCTTAAGATGCCACTGCAAGATGTACTAAACAATGGCTCAAACTTCCTTTCACTGTAAATTCTCTGAGGCCAGTGTAGTTGCAGAAGGCATGAATTTAGGAAAGCACTCCAAAGGCCAAATACGAACTTCTGTGAAGCTGCTGGGTTTTTCCGTCAGTTTTCTGAGATTTATCTTTCTATTTGCTCTAATTGGCTGTGAACTGATTTCAAGAAACTTTTAAGAGTTCCTAGAAAACTCAAAAAGTTTGTTGGATTTTTTTGTCAGGAGTGAGAAGCACCTCGCAGGCTCTTGCACTCGTGAAACCAGAGGATAACCCATTCTGGCTAAGTGCACTTGCTGTATTTTCATCCTCCCTGCAGGTCTCCTTATCCACAGAGCTGCGAGGAGCCGAGCACAGCCCTGCTTCACCAGGCAGGACTCAGTCAGACCACTGAAGCTGTGGGCATTGCTCTTGGCAGAATGCTCTGTATGAGACTTTTAACAGCGAAATTCATCCCAAAAAAGTGAATTGCTGGGGAGCTAGCCCTGTCAGGCTGTTTTTCTGCACCCGTCCTTGTGCAAATGTTATATTTTTATGAAATTTGACTCAGTGTTCTACCTGTCTCTGTACTGGATTGTGCCTCTGGGCTTTATCCAGAGCCTGCTGAAATGAGGGTCTCTTCATTTCCTTGAACTGCCTACAGTTCAGAGCCTCTAAATGTCCATTTCAGACTGTGACAAATGTCTGTCTGTGAACTCTGGGAGTGCAATTGCCAAAGAGCAAGTTGAGATGCAAAAGAGAGGTTTTCCTGGTGTGGCCTTGGCTTTGCCTTCCCCTCTCCCATTCATCACCAGTAATCCAGACACTTAGCCCTGGCATAACATCCATCTTCACATATGTAATTAGTATCACACCTACAGGCTCTGTTTCTTTTAAATAATCCTTTGATGAATGCTAGAGATATTAAGCATGTTATTAGAAGGAGATGGTGCTTAGAAGAAGGAAAAAATGCTGTGCTTCCTGACTGCTTTGTTCTTTTGAATTATTACATGGTAGAAAAAGAAAACAAAACCTTTTCCCTCTTCCAAAAGAATACACAAAACGCTGCTACAGATTGGATCGAACTGTTTCAGGTTCAGTAGTTACTAAGAATCTAAGGCAGAGAGGAAAGGCAACCTCAAACTCTCAAAATATTCAATAAACTCGTGGTCCAGGACTGGCTCAATACACGCCAGCCTATAAACCTCAAGGCTGGGAACTGAAACAACCTCTTGGTATGAATGGCCAGACCAGACCTCCCTCCTTAAACTAAGCAACGACAGTACCTGGTAAAGTTTTATAGCCCTAACAAGATCTTTAACAAATTAAAGCCACTGGAACCAGGACTTTGTTCTTTCTTTTCAAGCTGCCCACCTTCCCATTCCTATCCAGAAATGCCACTGCCCAACAAATGGTTTTAATTCAGGTCCCAGAATGGTACAAAGCTTAGTGTTCATACAATAAACCTTTCAAAGAAGAATTTAGGTTTACTGGAGCTGTTTAATTGTTGTAGAAGGTTCCTGTAATAAATAAAGACTTCTGTCATTTTTGCATCTTTGTGATAATTGACTAAATCTATTAGAATATATTCATAGCTGAGGGAGGACTGGGATCCTTGTGACTGCACTTATATTTGCATTATTTATGTAGCAACAAGAACTAGATAAGGCAGAGAAATAAGATCCTTGATCATCATCCTCTTTGATCATCCCCCTTCCCCCAGTGCATGCACAGAGCACACCATGGAGGTATTCTGGTTCAGAACTGGGCTTCCACAGAGCACTTCCAGGAACACCACGGCAGAATGCTGCGTTTGAGCCTTTGCTGTGGGGTGGTTTTGTGGGCTGGGTGATACCAGTGCCAGACATCAGCCAGAGGGCTGCTGAGCACACACACGTGCAGTGTAAACCACCCTGGGCTGCCTTCCTGCCCAGAAAAGGGGCACCCGACGTGCAGTGCAAGCAGAAGGAAGCACGAATGATCAGTCTAAGGTCACTGGAAAGCTGCTCAGGTAGAGAAGCTGTGGACCTGCCTCAGCTCAGTTTACCCTCACAGCTCTCAGCACAGAGCCCAGCTCCTATCTGCTCCTGCTCTCCCAGCGAGGCAGAGATTCCTGGGCAGCACTTCCCATAGTGCTGTGAATGTCCAGTCTTTTTCTCTCCTTCTTTCCTCTAAGAACCTTCTGTTTTCTGTGGACTTCCATAGTTTAAATTCCCAGCCAGAGAGAGACACGCCCCAGAACAGTGGCAATGATCCAAGGAAGCCCCTCTGCATACGACTGTAAGAAATACACAGCAAGGATTCTGCTTCACTCTCAGGTGAAGTGTCAACTGAAAATCACGTTTCCCAAACTGTTTTCCCAGTCTGTTCAGGAAAGCTCTTGGGTTTAGTATGAAGCTACCAAAAAGTAGAAAATTGGTACCAAGACTTTGCATACATAAAGGAAAGGGAAAGCACATTCACATCCGTAATAGGATGTAAACCACGGCAGTGAGCAGAAAGAAAATGCTGGGAAAATCCCTTCCCATTACATGTATGGGATTTGGGTTTAGTTCTAGATAGTTTTTTGAATTCATTGTCAGGTTTGGCATGTGCCCTTCTGCTGCTTACACAGGAGCCTAAGAATCAAACAGAAATTCTGAGGATGTTGTGCTTGAAATCAGCCCCCGTTTGTTAGGGAGCTTTCATGGTCCAGGTGTAAAATCTCCAATAAACATTAGACATAGCTCGAACAGACAAAACCACCCCTGCTCTGACAAGCTGTGAACCACGAGGCCACAAAGTACAAAGAAGCAGCTTCTGACATCGAGACACATGGTATTCTTAACTGACACCCATAAAACTGAAATTAGTCAAAACACATTCTTCACCAGGCTTGGAGCTTGGAGCATTTACTGCACGCTGAATAAAAATCCCCACAAAAGAGAAAGCTTCAGCTGATGAGACTAAACTTAGAAGTTATATTCCTGAAATATCCTCACTGCTGGTTTAAAGCTTATTTAATGCACTTTGGAGGCTCTTCACTGACTTTAGTATTTATTCTCTAAAGGATAAACAATCTTTTACCCCCCTAAAAACCATAGAAAATACCAGTATTCAGGACAAAGGGCAAAAAAGGGAATGTTTTTAGGGTTGCTGCTCATTAAAACTGCAGGACTGACAAATACATTTACTAGGATATGTAGTCGAAGCTCTGACTGTGGGCCACTTCCACTTAGCTGAACATTTCCTCACAGTGACTGGGAAAGACACTCTCCAGTGATGAGCTGTTTTCACATTTTGCATAACACATCCCAGCCATAAAAGACATTTTGCTATGAGATGCTAAATCTCTTATGTAAAGTCTTTTATACACTATAGCTGATTTCCTAGAGTGTAAAGTTTGGCGTTTCATGACTTGCAAATTTAGCAGACTTTCTTTTCTAAGAGAAATTAATATAAACATTATGGGATCTTCTACCTCTGGTTGTTTCTAATTCCTTCTACACAGAACTGTGTTTCCTTGATGACTGTATTAGTGAAGGAACACGTCTGCCAAGCCAGATGTTTGTATTTCCACTGAAACTTGTGCTGTGATGCTGGGAAAGTGCTTAGGAAAGTGCACAGAAAGGTGCTAGGAAATCAAAGCTTAAAAAGGCAAAAAATCAGTGGAGACTGGAAAGCAGCACTGCTGTCCAGTGCAGAGAGGTGCAGTAATTAACTCCTCTTTACTACCCCATGGCCCCTTCTGAAATCCATCTCCACTGACTTTCCTGGGCTTTGGAGCAGGCCGGTAACAGAGAATGCTTGAAGCAAACGCATCCCTGTGCCACAAAGCCTTCACAGCACTGTGGTGGGTAATACAACACTGATGGTTTTGTAGTCAGTAACTGCCCTAATCAGTGACTCCTCTGCAGGGCTGAGGTTTCTGTGTTCAGCCTCTAACTCCGGGATGGAGCAGCCAGCTGCACACAGCACACTGCACTGGGGGAACGTGCCCACTGCTACAGTCAGGTTCTAATAACCAGCAGTTAATGCAAGACAGCTCCTGATTACAGAATTTAGGAGTCTGGTGGTTTCTAAACACAGCTAATTAATGTCTATAAGAGATCTGTTTGTTGTCCTTCCCCCAGTTTCCAGGCTCTGACACAGAAGTGCTCTGCTGCAGTGTGGCTTGACGATTCTGACTACCAGAAATTTCAGTAGGAGAACCACATTTGGATCAAATTCTCTTTCTGTCTGTGTAACAACGTCAACACAGATGAGATTTTAAAAGCCGTTAACCATGTCTCCAGATCCAAAAGAGTTGAATTCATCCTATCTTTAGCATCTGTACTTCTTTGTCATAAGGTACAGACAGAATCTTGTAAAATAATTTTGTACAGGTATTTGGGCTTGGTTATTTTTAGATCTGTACAGCTATGATTGTACAGAAAAATCCCCATAAATATCTGTTCCTATATCAGGGATTGAATACCTGTTGATAGTCAAGCCTCAGACAGTCACAGAGCAGAAAAATCCCATCAGCCCTGCTATGTGTTCCTCACTGGAGTAACCTCAGGGCTGAACTGGAGGGACAGGCATGGCCATGAAGTCAGAATTATCCAGAGCCAGAGGTCTGGGCTTGGTCCTCGTGCATGAACTGCAGGGTCCAAGGTGTGCCCACCTTGCACTGAGCAGGTGACGGTGCAAAGGCCACAACTGATGTTCAAGCAGAGCTGCTGCCCTTCAGCCCCTCCTGTTCGCACCTTGCCACCTCTCAGCTGAGCTCAAACGTTGTGACAGCAGCGTAAGGTTTTACAACACTGGGAAAAAAGGATTCATTTTCTTACAAGCTCCCCTGATAGCAAACGTGCTCAGGTAGAAGCTGGAGGGGTGCAGCAGTGTGCCAGTAAAAGTTTGTTTTCTTCTGCCAAGGAAACTGCTGTTTTCAAGGCACATTCAATTAAAGGCAGAGGATGTTACCTTGAGGAGCCACTTTGTTTACATTTCAAAGGCCCGGTCCTCTTGTTAGACTGATCCTGTTTCATGCAGCTCTTTAATGAAAAGCATTTGTTTGGTATTATACCTCAACAGCAAATTAGATTCTCCCAAGACAGTTTGACTGTGTGAGAAAGCTTTTGTGAGTGCCCAGACTTCTGCAGTGTCGTTAAGATAACAACCCTCACATCTGCACTTTCAAATGCTCTTCTCAAGGAAAACATAAAAAATATTCAGATCTATTGCAACCTTACAGGATTTATCACCCCAGCTTGATTTAGGTAACTTATTTTCCCTCTAAATTCCTGAACTCAACCTGAAATAAATTCCAGTACTGAACATTTGGTAGTTCTTCTTACCCAGTACCTTTAAGCACTGTCCCTTTCAGACACTGACAGTGTCTGATTCTGGCCAGCAGCAGGAGCAGCTTATTTCAGAGGGCTTTGGAAGGGTTCTCACTACAGCAAGAAATGAAAATGGTGGAAAACTGACAAGGAAAGTGACTGCAATCATGCTACACGTTTCCTGGCTCTTGCTTCTCTTGTATGATCATTTAAAAAAAAGGCACTCTCTGCCTCTACTGAACATTTCCCCAGCTGATGGCTAGAAATGAAACTAAGAGTCTACCTGGAAGTTACATTCAAAGATTTTTTGTGATTAGAGAAAGCTACAAGAATTCCACTTATTTAGAGAAGCAAACTCTCCTGTAATGTAAAATAGCTACAAAATTGTTTTATATATATATATATATATATATATATATATGAAAGCTAGTGAGGAAGCATTTTAGTACCCATCACTTTGATGTCTAGAAAATAACTGTAGTTTATTTGTTGAGAGATCTATACAGTCAATACTGTTCTGGAGTACATACCAATCAAAAATCCCTCCATCTAAATGCTCACTAAAATCTAAAAGCCATGCTATCATTTTTTTATTCCTAGTATGCTGCTGCAGCCTAGTTTGGAGTGCTTCCTGAGTGAAACGTGGAGGATCCATCCCAATACACCAATTATATTTAGAAGAAAACACCACAGTTAAGATTTACTTATATTCACATCTCAAACCCCTTGTATGTTTGTCACACACAGAAGTGGAGCCCATGTGGGTCAGTTGCCAGCTCTACACTCAGTGGCTGGGCTGGCTGAACGAGGTAATTTTGGCTGTACCAAACAAAGCTGAAAACGCCGTATCCTCAACCAGAAGAGCTTGAATGACAAGTGACTCATATTAGGAATTCCTTGTGTTCAATCAGCTCGCCTTGATGTGAGATAAAGACTTGATGAAAACAGACAGAACCCAGTTTCAGTCTCCTCTTGGGAGGAGTGAAGACCTTTTTAACATAGGGACAAATTCATCCCTGGCATAAGGCTTTTTACTTGAGAGGAATTATAGCAGGGATGAAAACAGGTCATCCTGTTTTGTACTACATGCTTCACATCAGTCATGAAATAAACTGGGTCTCAAAGGAGAGGTGATAAAAAGTCAGCCCTTGTGCTTTTCTGTGATTTCTTTTAAACTATAAAACCTCCTAATGCTTGGTTTTTAAAATATATTAGTTTGATTTATCATTGACTTACGCAACGCTCTGTGCAATGACAACTAAAAGCTTCTCGTGGAAAATAAAACACTTTCTGAAATCATCCAGACCCAGCTGAGCATATGCATCGTAGCTCTCACAAGAAATCCGAAATCACCTGTTTTAAGCAGCCAACTGGAAGGAGAAAAAAGACCAAAACAACAAAACCCAGCAAAGGCTTCTAATCATTCTTTGTATCTCCCTTTTTGTATGCTTGATTTGAGATGCTTTAATGAACCCTCATTCTCAGACAAGTGCTGGGTACCTGTTCACGGGGAATCAGGCACATCACAGCAGTCACCCAAAGGCATTTAGGGGAGTATTCGAGCACCTCAAGCACAGCTGAATATTTATTTTATGATTCTATCCCGGTCTGAACTGTAGTTTTTGTAACCTGAATATCTCTTTTGTACTACTCTGAATATATTTATAGTACTCCATGGTAATGGTTGCAAATGCTGCAGTCACACTCTCGTGCAGAGCCGGCTGCATTGCTTTGATCATCCCATTATTTGGGTTATTTTACGACAGGTTCAAATGGCTGAGAACTGCACACAGATGACTCAATTGTGTCATTAGCCATGAACAGCAAGTCCATGTTAACAAGCTGTAACTACCCCTGAACAATGTAAACAGGAAGCCTGGTGCTGGAAATTCATTCTGATGATTTCCACTCTTCTTGCAGGTCACAAAGAGAGCCACAAATTAAAAAATGTCTTCACAAAGTGTCAGCTAGGAGTTTAACTGTTGCTGGACCTAAAGAATAGATGTTTTCAGCCATTCTGAAAGATATTTTATGTCACCGTTTACAACAGGATTATGTGAAGTGTCCCAGCATTTTAATTTAGTTATTGCATAAAAAGCTCCCGGTGATATGTCTGACATAATGCACAAATATAAATAAATATTAAAAAAACACTTCAAAATCTTTAGGACTTTCTTTAATGTGGTTATAAGCATAAAAACCTTGGTTCTGTAGTTCCATGAGTTCAGAGGAAGTGATTGTGTGACTGAAATGCTGCCAGGGGATCCCTCTCCACTACCCTGCTTATTCAGCATGGTAAGTATGTGGCCTAAGCTCTTCTATAATAAGGATATTCTGGAAAAAATCTAAATCTCCAATTCTGGCTCTATATGCAGTGTTGTAAAATGCCATATGTTTGCAGGGTTTGGGTGTTCGGTTAATTTGAAGGGTTTTTTGTTTGTTTCTTTTGTTGCTGTTCTGATTTATCCCAAAACTCTTCCCAATAAGTTCCTGGGAGAGGGACCTAAAGCAACATAAAAACCTCAATTTTCTACTGTATGTCCCAGGCAGTTTGAGATAATCTACAGTGCAGAACAAATGGTGTCAATAATTATATTGGATTTTACATAGACGCAACCTCTATATAAACAAGAGAACAAATCAAATGAAAACACAGTAATCTGAACAAATGTTTCCAGTACTAGAAAGTGTAAGGTGAGCAAATTGCTGCCCTAAGGATAAGGTGAAAATCCCTGGCCCCCCTTTCCAAAGCAAACAAATAGTAGCGAAACGTAACTTGACGCTCGTTTCCACCAAGGGAAAACGTTTTGTCAGCCACCTTTTTTTTCTGAGGTTGCCTGAACGTTGTTTTCCTGCAGCGTGATCCTCGCAGGAGCTGCATCAGCGCCTGTTCACGAGGCTGAGTTCTGCTGTGCCCTCAGTGCTCACCTTGCTCACAGCTCCTCAGACCACTCAGTTTAGAGATGTTTTACTTAGAGTTATTTCACCGTGTTACACATAGATCAAACGTGGGATTTCTCCAAGGCACCAGTTTCAGACCCAGCAAGGAGTTCAGCCTTTAAGAACCCTAGGAAGCTGCAGGTTTTCAGTGAGTGAAGGTGTTTCTCCCCAGGTAACTCGTATTTTAAAGCAGCAGAAATTGAGGACTTTTAAAAAAGCTGGACATAATTGATTTCTTGAATCTCACATACAAATCAATAATGTAACTAGAAACACAATCCAGAAAATGTAAAATGCAGTACTTTGTGCCATCCAGGTTAACAGTGACCAGCTGAGACAGACTGCAGATTTGCGTGTTGAGGACTGGCTCTGGTATGGATTTCTTAAGTGGGCTTCAAAACACAACAAAGCACCACCACAGCTTGTACCAAAGTTGTAGCTGGAATGTTTTTTGCTTTGATGAAGAAACTATTTCACTTTGATTTTAGAGTTTCTTTATAGCTTTTGAGTGGCAGGCAGCCCTTTACATTATTAATAAATGTTTTGAATTTAAAGTCTTTAAACTAAAAAGTTTTTTTGGGGAGGAGCTTTGAAAAACCAAGAAATAAAGGAACTCATCATAACACTTATAAGATAAAGCTGCTTTTTTCACACTGAACTTTGGTTTAATGTGTCAGAGTCATGATTTTAATCACAAATTCTATCTAATGTTGAAATAAATGCCAAGGATGATGACTAGAGGAGCTCTGTCTTTATAAATCTCCCATCAAATAAAGTGGGAAGGTGAAAGTCACAAGAGTGTACCAGGAGGGATCACTTCATCCCCTCAGAACAAAATTCAGTCCTGTAGAGAGGCCAAGCCCAGACAGAGCTTGTGCCTTGAGCAGTGGAGAGGAAGAACCTGGTCCAGTCTCCAGCACCAGTGGAAAGGCTCCTCTTGAAGTGCACAGAAGCAAATCAGTGTACAAGGATGTGAGGTGATGCCTCTGGCCCTAGGGAATTCCTCCAGATCTGCTGCTATTTTCTTTTATTGGTCTGATTTCCTTTACTCATTAAATTGACAGGCTCAGTGCAGGGAAGAGTTTTCTTTTCCCCAGAGGTCAGGAAGCAGCAAAAGATCTGCTAGTGCTCCAAGGCCTGAGCACACCCAGAGCCCAGGCAGCTGTGGTGGTCCAGACCTGGGGCCCAGCCAGCCCAGTGCCCCTCTCACATGAAATCCCCTCTCCAGGCACACACAGACATAGAAAACATCCTGTTATTGATGAAGCCCCACAGCTACAGTAGAACTGTCTTCAGGAGAGTGGGAAAGCTGGGGATGCTTGCCAGCCAATAACCAGCTGGGGGCTGCAGCAAGGGGCCACAGGAGGCAGCTCCATGGAATGAGAGAATGTGGGGAGAAGACGAAAGCTGGGGGTGAGAAGTGGAGTTTGGGACAGTGAAGCAAACGGCTCAAGGGCCAAGGGAGCTTCAAATGGCTCTGTGCAGGTGAATGGTGAAAGGACTGAAGGGGACCTCAGAGCAGCCCCCAGTTTCTTCCGTACCTTGGCTGCTGCCATCTAGTACCTACAGGAAGCAAAAACAAAGGCAGGGGATGAGCCCACTTCTGTCTCAGGGGGGGCGAGGGTGTGAGGTGGAACCAAAAGCCCTTCCTTCCTTAGTGGTGGTTTTACTCCTGCAGCTGCCAAAAGATGGGGCTGACAACTGCTCCTGCTGCTGCAGAGATTGCTCCTGGTCGCTCTCCTCCCCAGACATTATCAACCCCTCCATACCCACCCAACTCAGCAGCTTCTTCGGCTGCAGCAAAAGTAATGGAAAGGAGGGAACAAATGGTGCTCGAGCAGCTGGTGTCCTCCTGCCCAAGGGACACAATCTGTCACCTGCGTGTTCTGAATCTGCCTCAAGCACCCTCTGCACCCAGACACGGATTCATTGGAATGTCATACTGGATACCAGCATGGTGTCTGAAGGGTCGGGAAGGGGAGATTTTCAGTCACTGTGTGACAGAAAACACAGAGGTTATGTCAGCCATCAAACCAGCAGTGGACTTTGGAAGGGGACCCGTATTTCCCAAGTGCTCTGGTCTCACAGTCAAGGGAGGCATTACACATCACCCCTGCCCATCACCTGCTGTGGGATCACACACTATGAACTCACCAGTGAAGCACAATTTCAGTTTCCAGAGCTTTCTACTGGAAAAACACCTGCCAGCTGCCTTTCCCATTTAGGGGTTCACTGGGAAACCTGTCAGGGATGTGCAGCGAAGTTCGTAAGTCGCTTGCATGGCAGCAGAAGTGTGAGCAGAACCAAAGGTCACGGGCACTGCAAAGCCCTTCATGGCTGTCAGTAAAAGTCAAGTTTCTTGATTCCACTCAAGCAACACATGGCAGAAACAGCACCATTCCTCTTGGAACCAGGGCTGGCGTTTGACATGCAGCAAGTTCACATTGTGGTAACATAAAATCTTAATGTATGGTAATAAATATCCTGGAAAGAATTTAATAATATGTTTTGTTTCATCATGAATTGGCAGGAACCAGTGAATTAAATAGCCCTCTCTAGCTCTTTTCACAGGATAACTCTCTTAATAATTGCAGAGTATTTCACCTTTCACAACATAAGGGTTTTGTAAAGTACATTTTAACTTAAAAGAGCCTCAGTGTTTATGCAGGGTTTATACACATTGATCTGCAGTAATCTATCTAGAGTTCTTTGCCTTGATGAGAGATATTTGAAGTGGTCCTTACTGTATTCTGAAGCTTCACCCATTGCATAAAGAGCTGCTTCTGAAAAAGCCCATGATGTACTGGGTAAAACATCAAGAGCAATTAGATTTAGCGAAATTATTCAGAAGAGGGCCAAGATCAAATAAACATTGCTTTTCCACAGCAGAGGGGAACAGTCTCTTACTTTTTGCCTAACAACAAGGTACTGACAGCGGTGTTTCAAGCAGGATGGGGCCAGGCTTTGATCTCTGCAGGGGGCTCGTGTTAACCACGACTGCGAGCTGTCTGAAAGCCCACAGGTCAAGCAGGTATTTTTAGTTCTATTTTCAAGACGTAGAAACATACTTTCTCTCATTTCAACAGCAGGGCTATTCATTTCGGGCTGGGGAGGGAGGGGGAACTGCAGACAGATATATTGTTGAGATAAATCAAAATAAAGGAGACATTCGATATTTTTCCATTAAGACAATATAGAATACTTCCTGTGTGACAGAATCCCTCCCACCCATTTCAACAGCTATATCCCTCAGAAAAGTTACCAGGTAAGAATTAAGGAACAACATTCCACAGCAACAGTCCTAAACTCTGCAATAACACTTTAAATTGCAGCATTCTGGATGATTGTTGCAGATTATTTCAGAAGTCATTGAAAGAAATTAAACAGAATAATTTAAAATTTATAATACTGCCAGGGTTGGAACAAGCTATTGTTTAGTCCAACATATAAAGATAAAATAAAAACAGGAATGGAGACACATTAATTCTTGTTTTTGATTGTAGCTAAGTATGATTTGAGTTCATCAAGGCAACCTTAATGACCAAGCAAGAATGAATCCCACTGCCCTAAGCAGCGGTGAGCGGCTCTGATTGCACACTCATCTTCTCTCCCGATTTACCCCAGGCACTGCCTGGATTGCACACTCATCTTCTCTCCTGATTTACCCCAGGCACTGCCTGGATTGCACACTCATCTTCTCTCCTGCCTTTACCCCAAGGACACCGAGCAGGAGGAGGCTTCACCTGCTTCCTCCTTTCCTCCCTACAAAGGGCTGGGTTAAAGGATTCTGGTGAAAGCTGGACTGGAAATAGCCTGCATGTGGTTATGCCCCCGAGCCTGCAAAACTTGCACACATGAGATTCCCACCGACTTGGATGGGAATTTTGTGCATAATCAATTCAGTGTCTGACCACAAAAACCATAATTGGAATTAAAACATCAACTGAATTGTTAAAAATCCAGAACCTTGGCACCAAGATAATACGGTGTAACTTTAGGCTGAATACATGACATTTACATCTATATACTCTTGTATGTGATCCTGGGCATTTCAGTAGATTTTCATTTACTTCACAGAAAGAATAAATTAAAAGTTGCCCTAAATGATGTAGTAAGGATATTACAAACACATACCTTAAATCAAAGCAAATTGCCCCTCCAACACCCCCTCACCCATGAAAATTATTTTTAAAAGCACGGTGCAAACCCCAGCTTTTTCCTTGTATTTATTATAAAAGCTTTCTTTCCCTTAATGTTTGATCTAACTATAAAAGGCAAAAATGTTTTGTTAGTAAAGCTCAACCTTTGGCAGCCAGCAAAGTGACTAAATTTCCTACGAACAATTTCTTGTGTTTACCAGTGTGCTTGTTTCCCATAATCCCCCTGGGAAGAGATAATGTCCCTGTGCAGATGTTCAGTGTTATAATTGGGCAGCATTCAGCAGAAATGTCATCAGTGACACAACACTTTAACAATAAAAGAAAATGAAACAGACATCACAGGGGACTCCCATTTCAAAGCAAACCTTCAAGGATCTGAACAGGAAGCATATTTTCCATGTTACAAGTTCTCATTTAAATTACAAAAGTACGTTGACATTTATTTCCTTAACAGATGAGTTTATCACCAGTTTAGCAATGAGTATCAATGGCAACTGAAATTACAGTTCCTTTCATACTGAGCTTCTTTTGATAAATCCTTTCCTTTACTTGCATCCTCATACAGATTTCTTTTATTCTGACTGTAACACCCAATGTTTTGCATAAATATAAATTTTCTTTTTATTAAAAAGGGATGCTGCCATAACACATTTTTTTTGCAGGACAGCAAGAAGAACCCATTTCAGGCTGGCTGTGTGCCAGGTGCCACCTTCCAGTCAGCTGTAGCTGAGTGCCTGCTCTCATGGCCCTAGAGAGCAAAGGGAAAGGGCAGAAGTGGCTGCACAATTCCCGTGTTTGCTGTTGGCTACAGAAGCTGAGGTGACAACGTGACAAGGCCCAGGGCTGCACCCCAGACTCAGGGAAGCTGTGCTGAGATGTCCTTCTGTGCTTGGATGCTTCTGTTCACGTGCCAGCAGGACACACAGGTAACAACAGTTGTTTCTTTCTGACTGCTGTGACCTCCCCCTCAGAAACTCAGGCTCCCCAGGGACATCTCCCCTGAACCCTCTCACTAATACCCAGCCCTGCGGAGGCCTCATGTGCTGGAAGAGCTGGGAAAAGCAATCCCACAAACTAATACTGGGGGAAAAGGTCTATGGGTACGTCTAAAATATTATGAATCCAGATTTTGTTCTCAGATACACATTGGGTAACTCGTACTACCTTCATTCAGGTAAGAATTCAGAGAAATTCAGAAACTGAGCAAAATTCAGCTAAATCCCATCAGCTTCATCCAGAAGACAAGTGAAACTGGCTTTTCTGCATTGTCTCCCAGCATCTCCACAGTGGGGATTCCTGCCCTGCCCACTGCCGCATTACCAGGAGCGTGTTCAGGTCGGTCCCCCAGGCAGTCTGCAGGGAAGCTCTGGGGCACACGCTGCAGCCGAGGATACTCCCACCGTGCACAGCACAATCCTGGGCCACTGGAGGCTGCCAGGAGGCACTGATTAACTCGATATTGGTAAAGCAATGCCCGGTTTTTGCCAAGCAAACCCAGTGTATAACAACATCTACTGTGTCTCACCTCTTATCCCCGTGTGCAGCAGGGCACAATGACAGAGTCCCAGCAGCAGGTCCAGAAGGATGAGCCTCAGTTAAACTTACCTCAGCTGGAGGAGGTTTTGCATTTGGCTGCAGAACAAACAAACAAATCTAGCTCAGTGCACAAAAGAAAACTTTGAAGTAACTTTCTTATGCAGTCTGAGGTACAATGTGCTAAAGGCTCAAATGAAGCATTGCAGGAGTCCGTACCCGAGGGGGAAAGGAGGGAGTGTCCATTGGAGCAAGGCATTCACACAGTACATTTTCCTTCAAAGCATCGTGTACATTTGCAAGCCTTGCAGCTGTAATTTGCATTTTTGTCATAAACATTTTGGTAAGACAGTGGAAAAACACCGGAATATCCAGAGTGCCTCGCAGCCTCCGTGGTTTGCTGCCCTGACTGTGTCTGTCACGGGGCTGGAGCCTGCTACCCTCCACAAAGCCTCCAGCACGGCAAGGAGGGGTTTGGAGAATATTCTTACTAACTCAATACACCCCACAGTTACTGCCACTCTGTGGTACTTTCAGCTGCTGTAGTGATTTTCTCCAGAATCAGAAAGATTTCCTTGGAATTTCTCCAAGTTTTCCTGGCCCTATCTGTGCTTTGCCCCTCCGGAAGGGGACAACCAAGCAACTGCTGATAAAAATCACAAATTTATCAGATGAACGGCATACACAGGAGGAGGAACTCTTTCCATCTCCACAACTGCAGTCACCAAACACCCTTTATGCTGCTGCACTCCTGCAGAGTAACAACAGAACAATAAAAAACCCCTAAGGCAAACTCCTATCCTGTCTTTTCCCAGCAGAGTTTCAGCCCTTCCAGAGGAGACATTCCTGAGATTTTATGAAGTCCAGCAGGAACTTGGTGTTGTTATTGATCTCATGTGGAAGTTGCACACATGCTACCAGCCAAGGATGATGGTTTGAAAAAGCTGTGAGGGAAATGCCATTACATGCCCACACATGACCTCTAATGACAGGGAAGGAATAAATATAGTGCTGCAGCCACCTCCTCTGCCCTCCTCAGCTCAAACCACCTGCAGACTTTGTTGCTTTCTTAAGCCCCTGCTGTTCTCACTGTGTCTTTGCCCACCTTCTCCAATCCTTTCATCCAATTGCATTTTCCCCTGCACTAAAATCAAATACTTGTTCAAGGCTCTGTGTAGGTGAGGGCAAAATTCCATCTCTCACTTCATTTATTCTTTGCTTCTCCAGTCTCTCTCCTGAAGGTTCCCTTAATCTCAGCTCAGGCTCCGTGCCTTTTCTCCTGCTAAGTTCTTACACTGACAGTGAGGTCAGAGTTTTCTCATCCCCTGTTCCTCTTTCCTGTACAAAAACAATCGACAGACTCTGCAGTGATCTCCATATGCTGTGCCCATATTTTCCCTTCCTTTTAACCACTGGCATAATTGTCACACTTGTGTCTGTAGTGCCACGAGCCTGTTCCAGCACAACTGCACGGTTCTGGTTCCTCCTGTCAGGACCGAACCTCACTAATTCAGTCCCATTGGTGTGTGACATTTGTGTGACAGAGGGCACAGCTGGTGGCTGAGGAGGAAATTATCCCATGTGGATCCAAAATAAATCAAACAAATCCTGAGAGGAAAGGAAAGGGGGAAAACCAGAAAATGGCAGTGGGAAAAGGTGAGAAATAGTAAATAGGAGAAATTTTCTGTGGAGGTTCTGATCATGAGCAGATCCTACATCCATTACCTGCTCCTAAAAGAGCTGACCCTGACACTGAAAATCTTTACATTTTGAAACATAAAGTGATGGAAAGTGGAAAATAGGAGACCACTTTCAGGAAAGCAGTTATAAACCAGTGTTTTTCCCTGCATAACAGTATGAGATCCCGAGCTATTACTCTGAATTTAACAGTGGAATTTCCTTAATCAGTGAACACTTTTTAGAAGTTGCATTGCAGTGCTTATTATATAATGAATCCAATCTCAGTTTGCTCATATACTTCAGTATCTCAACAGGAACACAGCAGCTGGAAATAAGGAATTCGAGAGCCTACTTGACTGACTCTTCTGTCATAATCCACAAACTAAGATTTGGCATTTAGATCCTTTAAAATAAAATATCAAGGGCAGTGAAAGGTGTTGAAAACAGCTTCAGAAATTTGCCTTAATCTTCTGCCATACTACAATGTATGTACATCTGTGCTGGCTCCAGCAGATGTTGGAAAGTTTGATTTATTTTTTTTTTAACTGAAAAAGAGACAACCAGGCCTCTAACAGACCCTCTTTGATCTCACCTGGAAGGAAAGTTCTAATCTGGCCCTGAGAATCTCCACAGTTCAGGCTTAAAAGACAAAAGAGAGGAGAATGTGAAAAGAACAGGAAGCAGCACATAAAGTAAAGCAAATGGGCTTAGAAACGCAGCCTGGTTCCCGGGAATGGCACTGAGTGGAGTTATGCCCTTGGAAGGTTGTTTTTGGAAAAAAAAAGCTGTCTCAGAAATGTGCCAAACCCTTTGCTTTTGATTTGGGTGGCAGCAAATGGGACACGGCAAGTAGAGCAGAGCAGAGCTGTGCACTGCCCACAGCAAAGGAAGTCCCACTTAGGGGAGAGCAGGAAAAGGAAAGGTGATAACCCCCGAAATTGCCCACCCACAGCAGAGGGTTTGCAGAAAACAATGCCTGGGAAGCTGCATTTTACAGCACTTTAGGAACATTTATTGGAACACACACACGCACAGTATAAAAAATTAGCGTCTCTCTGACACTGTATTTTGTTTTTCTGCACACACAACAGAATTTTTTACATACTTATTGTAGTTTGTAGTCCTTAAATTACAGTCAAAGGAAAATGTAAGAAGTTAAGAGGTACTGAAAATCTGTAATAGAAAATAACAGTAGCTGCTCTGCCTTGGAATCTGTGCATTAATTAGATTGTTCTGTGTAGAGTGTTATCAACAGAACTTGTATTTGATGAACGAAATACAGAGTGACAGGGACTGTTTTTAGGTGGGGCATTCACCCGTACCAACAGATCCGTTCAGTTACCAGAAGTTTCTGTATTGACTTTTCAGTTTTCCTAAGTTCCTCACAATGTACCCTTTTCCTCAGCAGACTCGGGAACTGGGGAATCCCTGCCCTGATGCACAGAGGCCCGTGCTGAGCAGAATGCGTGTGCTGTCCAGGGCAGAATTAGCTCCTCGCGTGGGACCTCTCCTGTTCTGCTTGTACCGGCACGCTGCCAGGAAAGGACAGCGCCATTTACACGAGACCGGGTCTGTGCAGGGGCACAGCAATAGCAAACATTGCTGCGTGCATGGTCCAAAGCAAACGCTGCCAGCCCTGGGTGTCTGCAGCCTGCCCTCAGGACCTGGTGCTGATGGATCTCGTGAATTGCTCCAGCACAGGACTCGCCAGGCTGCACGCTCAGTCTTTCTGCTGGAAAGCATTGTTCCTCCTCAGCTCATGTATCAGGGAAGGAACTCCACCAAATTACCTTTTTGGAAGCTTTTTTGCTCTTTCTTCCAGTTTTATTAACGAGCTGATGGCCATGGCCCAGCAGTAAATCTCTCCACCTCTCAAAAGCAGGTTAGCAGCCTGAATAAGAGTGATTCTTCTCCAGCAATCCTACCTCCTCCCCACCACACACCCTCTTTAATTGCACATTTTCTAAAATAGTCTGAGATCAACATCAGCAAATGGTCTTTTCGGTGCCAGCACAGAAACAGGAATATGTCAAAATGCCCTGCACAAACTCGCGTATCTCTGTGTATCACACACGGGATGTTTATACGCCTGCTTTTAAACAAACATGTTTCCAAGCACATTTTCGTGGCACAACAAACTCCTGAAGTCTTTACCACACAATATTTTTTTCTTTCTTTACTTTTTTTCGGGTGGGGTTTTTTGGGATTTCTTTTTTTGTGTGTGCGTGTGCTTTTGCTTTTGGATTGAATTTGCTTGGGGTTTTTTTCACTCCTTATTAACAAAGCAAATCCTGTTTTACTCGTTTACCCTCGAGGAATTCTGCTATTACAGTGATTTTCATAATTTTAATTGTAGTGCAAATGTATGAAAAATGTCTTTCTAAAAGACGAGCTGTCTTACAACAGCACAGTGGTCTGTGTTTGGGACCTGTTGAACTACTACTTGTAGAGAACTTGGATTACTCCATGCATAATAAGCACTGCCAGAACGTACAGTAGGTTTCACTCCAGAGGAGTCTGCCAGCTAAATAAAATGTTAAAAAATTAAAATTAAAAAGAAATCTTAAAAATTTCCTCAGTGTTCTGAGTGGTTCTGATACTCCAGGCACTGGGAATATCCTCCTAGCAGCTCGGAGCCTGTGACTCCACCCTCCTGCACGCTGGACAGGGCTGCACATGGAGAGCTGGAGGCAGAGAATATGGATGAACGGCATGTGAAGGTACAGAGAAAAGGTTCAGCAGTTTGCCAGGCTTTCCACAGCTTGCTCGTGGAAATTTTTTGACAATTTTTCAGATCACAATCTAGATACTTAAGCTTATTTTAAAAAATTAAATATATATGTAACATATCAGTCTTAAATTTTTGTTTCTGGCTACACTGAAAATTTAAGTTATGGAGTCATTAACTAAAGAAAGGCATATCAGTTACATCAACATACGCTGTATTTTTCTCACTAGAGGGAAAAGCTTTGTCATAAAAATATAAATCTTACAGTTTCACATGTGAAACAGAAGGCAAATTAAACTAATAATGCATAGAAGATTTGCTATATGTATGAACGGAGAGGCACTAAATAAACAGTCTCTTGTTAGCCAAAATATTGTTCCAGTTAGTCGGATGTCAACACAAACCTTTGTACTACCTCTAAACTGACCCCCTGTAGACAGGAAGAGAAATCTAATTTGCATCAGGATAGTAAACATTAAACTAATCTTGATTTCCAGAGATCAAATTTATATTTTTATTTTGATTTACTGGATATCAAGTGTCAGTGTAAAGTGAATGTCAAAGAACATTAGGTTTCAAACTCCTGAAAAGACAAAGAAAGCCCCTAGAGCAGTGAGCAAAACAGATCATGTTTCCTGTTCCAAGAGATCCTCGTCATAGAACTTTGATGGTAAAATAAAACTCTTTAATCTGGGGCATAATCCTAAAGATAGCATGCTAAAACTTGAAGGACACCAGCATGCAGATGTTCTGATGTTTTTAACCCTGGGCTACCTTGCTTGCCAAGAAAATTTAATCTCCTGACATGTACCTTCATGAAGAGTCTGCTGCTAATGGTGTCTGGGGGACAGCAAGGCTTCCTGCTGGCAGTCTGATCCCAGAGCTCTGCAGCTGCTGCTCAGCCACGGTGGAGAACAGAGCACTGGCAATTTAACAGGACTTTTGCAAAGATTGGAGCCTGCTTTGTGGAAGTTTTCGTAAAAACCTGTATTGAAAAACCTCCAGTCTCTCATGTATTGAATAAACAAGTTAAGGAAATGTTTTATTTTGTGCACCTGACATGCAGTGAGCGGCTCTGGTGGGGGTAATCACCCTGGAACCAAGGGATGGCACTTGCCAGTTAAATGAAGCACACGTAGAAGGCTTTACAGAGCTGACCCTATTAATAAAAACCTCACTTTTACAAAAACCTCCCGGGCTTTATACAATCCTTCCTTTAAAACAAGGAAAAAATGTGAAAATTGGCTGTTAAGCAAAAAGCAAGTTATCACTTAATTAAGCAAGCATGCTTTTTAGAGTGATCACAGCAAACATTTTTGTACATAACCTTTTAAACTACGACAGCAGTGCAGCGTGGAGCACACCTGAAAACCCCACGGGAGGGGTGAACCGGGGAAGGATTTGTGCTGGCCTCTGTGCTGAAATTAGAAATAAACTGTTTGTGGTTTAAATGGGTTACGAACCACTGAGCCCTGCTTTTGGTAAGGTTTACTGAATCCTGGCACGGTGGGAAGGACGGGCAGCCACAGGTGCCCAGCTCCACGTCTGCGCTGCCATTCCGTGCGGGGAGCATCGCAGCCAGCTCTGGGAGCCGGGAGATGTGCGCAGGGCTGAGCTCCGCGCGCGCGAGAGCTGAAGGAGTTCTCCAGCAGCTCATTCCACAAGAACACAGAGAAGATGGAGAACCCAAGAAAAGTGAAGGCAGCCATCCTATCAACTGCACTTGTAAGCAGCTCATTAGATTGAGATCTCAGTTAAACAAAGGCAGTTTCCAGCATAATCCATAAATCCATCCACAGAGTTTTCAAAAACCCAACCTACTTGAGAGAACGGAAACAAAGGCAGTAAAAGACTCTTATTCCATTCTAAAACTCTGGAAGGTGGCCATGAGACTCAGTTTGGATCTCCTCCATTAGAATCTGCACAGCATTTCAGACTCACCAATGTATTTCATGGAAAAGCCCAGCTTTCAGGATTTCACCGTTTTCTGGTGGGGAGGTTTCCACTGTCCATTGGTAGTTTCTTTTAAAAGGCCATATTTCAGGTTGTTCCATCTAGCATACAGACTGAGAAAGAGATGGACTTTCTGTGGATTTTGGGAGGTAAATCTTCCAGTGATTACAGATCACAGCTGCAACAATGGAATCGGTCAGAAAGCTGCCTGCTGGAGATCGCAAATTCCTCTGTAATTAGCACATCGGTACCATCCAAATGCCAAACCCTAGCAACCTGGAGGAGCGTGCAAAGAAGCTGAGGAACACAGCAAAGATGTGACATCCACATGACCCTGGCTTTTTACACAATATCAGACAGCTGGAAGACTGTTGCTCCTGGAGGGGGAGGAATGGGGGAAGAGGGGCAAGAATAGCTCAAGTTATTGCTTTGAAAATTTAGTACTTTTATAACTGGGACTTCAGCCTCGAGTAATATCCCAGGGACATTTACTAGGAGGTAACATAGGGAGCATTTTCCTCTTACCTTGTTTTGATTAGTCATTATGAAAATATCAATACAAGCCCAGGACTGTACTGAAACTGAAGATCTATTATGACCTGAAGTTGCCTGGATTTTGAGTTTAATCTGTGTGTTTTTAAGAGATGCTCTTCTGAAAATGGGCAACTTTGCAATAATCTTTGTAAATGCCTGTTGGTATAGAACGATGTCAATTCAGGAAAAAAAGAATAAGCATAATAAATGCAAGCTGGGATTCTACACCTCCTACTGCTGATCCAAGTTTAGGTTTCACATATGTGTACGACAAGAGGTCTGCATCTATTAAATGCACAAATTCCCATTAGCTTGATAAGTAGCAAAATCACATTTAATGTATCCCTCTATTCTTCAAATTGCTGCAAATCGGTGGGAGTTGTCCAAGGGATATTAATTGCAGGAAGAGATTCGTGTGTGGAAAATGACACTGGAGAGGACTGAAGAGTGGCTTTCTCTGTACACATAAATCCCCCAAAACCCAGACTACCCCAAACAAAGAGATTGGGCCTATACACCTTCAAACAAGGCCCTGCTTTAGAAGCATGGACCTATATTGTGTGGACAGAGTAAGTCAGCTGGGAGAGGAAAATAAAAAGCTTTGCCTTTTAAAATTATTTTATTTTTCCTTCCCTTTTATGTTCACCTGTCTCTCAGTGGGCAGCATTTGTGTGTTAGGTGTCGCAGTCTGTCCCTGTCTCAACCAGAAGGAAAATCGCCCTGTTCTGAGAGCAGGAGCCGAGCAGGGAGTTCCAGTTCAGCTCCAGCTCAGGTGCAAAGTGAAAGCTGCCAGCTCTGCAAACATTGTGGGAGCTCCCTGCACCCAAGCACTGTGTGTAACCTGCTGTAGGCTCTGGCTGCACTTGTGAGACACTCCTGCAGCCCACGTCTGACAGGCAGCAGGAGGAGGGAGCTGGGAACCCTCGCGTGCCTGTTTGTCACGGGCAGTGCCTCGGAGCTGCCGAACGCCTCCAGGCTGGAACCTGGAGGAGGGTTTGGTGCTCACAGCACACACTGAGCCCTCGTTTCCAGGTGGGCAGCAGCAGCAAAAGGCCTGTCCCAGACTGCAGGGTTATTGCACATTACCCACAGAAGTCTGTTCAGGGTCATCACCCTGACCGGGCAAAATCAGCCTGATGGGTATTGAAGTGGTGGCATTCACATCTGGACTTCTAACCCCGTCCAGACTCAGTGGCATCGGGCTCCAAAGAGCCAAACAACACTCCGAGGAAGCTCCATGGATTTCACTGAGGCTTGCATGGAGGTACCATAACCCTTAAATGGCAACTGAAGTCATGTGAACCTTTTCTTCTTCAGGTTTCTCTCGGTGCTTTAGATTACCATTCTGAAGAATTTAAAGATTTCAAATTTTCATCCTGATTCATAGAGGGAAAAGTTTAGATCTACACAAGTCACATTAACATGGAGCTAGAGAAAGGCAGGAGAGTTACGCGCCTTGCAGAGCAACTAAATTCTAAATTCTGAATTTCATACCGTGCTCTTCTGTGGCTTTCAAAGAAACCCTGCAAAATGGTTGTAGCCCAGCTAAAGCTGAGATGATGTGAAAATATTTCCTGGTGTGCTGTCCGTGCTGCTGTTCAGCTTTCCCATGAGAGATAGTACCAGGATTCTTAACTAACTTTGAAAAAGAGACATCAGGCAACCAAGTGTTGTAAATACTAGGACAAAGAAGGGTGAAAGAGCTGCCTCATCAGTGCTAAAATGCCGCTGTCCGAGGCATCTCCAGCACTGGGGCCAAGCGTTCAGAAACAGGTGACACAGCAACCTGATAGCAGAATCAGTTACAAGATTTGAACTTCACTTTCATCTCTGGTTTTCCTTAATTATGCTTGAAGATTGATAGCAATTAAAGAAGAAATCCTACCTTTAACCACAAAATGTCAGCAGTATCAGCTTCCCACACCAGCCCATAAATACCCTTTCTCTCTGACAGAGCAGTAACATTCTCTTTCTCGGAGTATTCTCACTTTTCATTTATTTCACTCTCCAACAGAAAGCGGGCTTAAAATACCGCCCATCAAGCAATGTCACTCTCTGAGCTGACTTTCTGCTTCCACGTTGTTGTTCTAGGAAATTTAAAAGCAAGGACTACGTGGATAAATCCTTGTGGAATGCCATATTAGAGAGGATAAGGAATACAAGAAGGATGATGTACTTAAAAGGAAAGTAAAAAATCAAGGAAGTTGTAAAGTTGGGGTCAGGAATTCAGTTGGCCTGATTCTCTTCACAGGCATTTTTGTGTGTGTGTGTCTTGCCCTTCCACAATAGAGCTGCAATAATTTAGCCCTTTATTTGGCTCTGCAGAGCACCGAGGGATGCTCGGTAAATCAAACAGGTGTGAAGTGGGTGCAATAAGCCTAACCCTTGCTTTCCACATACAGAGGTTTTGTACAAAGAAGCTGTGTCTGAAAAGAAATGTAGGTGTTTAAAATTAGATTCATTTGAGATACTGAAGGTAAAAAACCCTCAAAGGATGTGGAGTGTTTTTTACTAAGTCTAGATGTCACTGTAAGATTTCTCTGAATTAGAGGATTTCTTGAGGAATGTAGATACTGCTGTAAGAGTGAAGAAAAGCCAAACATGTATCTGCACCATTCACAGGGCAGCTTCTGATTCCAATCAAAGCAAGCCAGGACTAACATAAATGGACGATGTATAACAAATGGAGAAATCAAAAGGTGGCAAAGCTTCTTGCTCCTTTCCCTGGTTCTGTGCAGCTTGCCACAGGCATTGTGACACCTTAATGCCATTCAGCAGCTAGAGGCAAGTGATCTTCCTTTCCTGCAGCCTTGCTGTGCACTGTGGGTCTGTAGCTTCTTCTCCATCTTTCACATATTATTGCAGTGTGGGTTTTTTTTTTTTAAAAAAAGCATTTGATTTCTCTTTTGATTGATCTTGTCTCAAATTAGATTCTGAAACTGCACTTTAGAAAACCATCTATTCTAAGGTGTCTGATCAGCAGAGTCTCCTGATCCCCACTGAGGAGCTGCTGATATTAATATCAACACTGTACACTGGCAGTAATCACCGAGCCTGTGCCAGGGAGGCTGCATTTCATCCAGGACCGTTTCTGAACCACAGTCTTATCAGGGCTAACTAGACACAGCTCAGTGACTTCAATTCAGCTTTGCAAATCAGAACCATAATGCAGGTTCTGATTCATTGTACGCCTAAGTCTGGAATGATTCCCTGTTTTCAATTGTTCCTAGGTTTCTAAAAGATTTATACTTTAAATGGAAAATTTTCTTACTACAGATAAGCAGGGTGATTGTTCCGTGTTCGATATAATAGGATATAATTCCTAAATACAGGGAAGATGTAGCTTGTGTTTTATAAGGAGAGAACACTTGCTTGTGCTTGGCTGAAACTGTTATTACACATCATTAGGACTTAGTGAGGCACAGATGCTGAATGGATGTGGGAGGATATTCTTATTAGAAACGGTTTCACGTGGCCCAACCACAATAGCTGCAGCTCTCCTCGTGCTCTGTATTGCTGGCCCTTCTTTCTGTTCCCACAGCAGCACAGGATCCATTTCCCTGCATTCCCTGACTCCCTTTCCCTGCAGGGTTAGGGGCACAGTGACTCTGGCTGCTCCCAACCTGTGGGTCAGCCTGCATGGGAAGGTTTTCTGCTTGGCAGGCAGGACGAACCAGTGAGCTGGTGAGGTCGTTTATGACATTAACGTATAAACAAACATTAAAATACGAAATACCAAAAGAGAGATAACATAAATGGCTATTTCTAGGCAGGCACTCGTGTATCACTGCTTGCTCACAGGCAAGTTCCTGTTGACGTGTTCCCAATTCTGCCCGAGCTGTAATCCCCAGGAGCCAGCGCTGAGCACAGGCTTTGCAGGGAGCAGTATCTCTGATTGGATCTGCTGACTGGAAAACACGCAGGGCCCGTGGTCCTTTCATCAGTTCTGACAACAAAGCTGCTAAAACAGGTTTAACCTAATTATGATAATCAACCAGACAATTTAAAAGAAAAAAAGTAAGTCAGTATGGAACAGAGAAAATGCCAGCAAAGAAGGAGGTGAAAGTTCCTGAAAGAAACTTTAAAAATCTGTCTAAAAAAGTCAAACCATACCAAGTTCATGGGCTCTTAAGCATGCCTGCCAACATTTCCAGTCATTAATTTTGCCATACCACATCTTCATTAAAGAATAAAAAAACACCAAGTTCAACTAAAAATCACCAGTAAACCTCTCTTTTTTATTTGTCTCTCTGCATTTGTCTTTAGACTCATTGATAAGCACAGCTGAACAAAAATAAAGTGCTCTGATTTGTAGAACCCCCTCTTCCTGCTGCTTTGCAGCTACTTTGGTGGTAGAACCAACAAAAAGAGTATTCCCCTACTAGCTTTTTTTTTTAACAAGGCCGGTGGAAAATAACCTTTGATCTAAACTAATCGCCACTGGAGGAACATTTGGCATATAGTCTGTATGCCAACAAAATGAGCTCCATCAAAGGAAGGAGAGCAGGAAAAGGAAGGTGGGAGAAGGGCAGGGAGCAGCATTAGAAATACAGTGACATTAAACTCCACCGTTTAGGGCACAAGGGGTGATACAGCCATGAGAGAACCATCTGAACGTGATAAGAACTTACCTTTTTGAAAGGATTGTGCTATTAGTTTCTAAAAAGATAAGAAGAGCTCCTAATCTGTGAACTGGCCTATCAACACAAAATACAGATCAAAGGCAGGTTTGGCTGGATTATTAAATATCTAATTTACATCAACTTTATCTGCAGTCGTGTCCCTGACACCCCACAGGAGAGAAGAGTATTGCCAAATTCACTAATAGGAGATGGAGCTTTCGCTTTTTAATTTATGCTGTACATTTTTACTTCCTGGAGTCAGCTTGGCATTTGTATCCCTAAGTGCAGTGGCTTTGGAGTGCTCGAGTGCTCTCAGATGGAATTCTCCAAGGTACGTTTAGCTCCTACAGAGAATAAAAAATGTAAGGAAGGAAAAATATTATGTACATCTTTTGATACTTGTTTTTAAATTAACCATGTAAAACCCATCCGTGTGCCGGGAGCCAGCCCGGGAGAAATGCTTCGGCGTGAGGGAGTGTGAGGATGCTCACACTGCCCCTCTGAGGCCACGGTACAGCATGAGAAGAGGTTTTTAACAGCCCCGGCTTCCTTCATTCAGTGCAAGGTAACAGCGAGTGAAAACTCACCTCAGGTGATTTACAGGTGCTCACTGGAAGCTGAAAGCAGTGTAAACACTTCTTAAATGCATTCGTTCGTCTTTTCAAACACATCTCAGGCCTTTTTAAAAATCCTACTTCTCTGTCCAACACTGAGCAGACCAAGGAAATACAGTCTCCTTACAAATTTCTGAAAGTAAATTCTTAATTTTGTAGCTTTCATATGTACAGACAGTTGGAAGCCTGGGAATATGAAGGAAATTAAGACAGAACTCCTGTGTGCAAAGATAAAGAACATTTGAGTACCTGCGCTCACACGCATCAGTCCCATCACTGCTGCAGATAAACTGCAAGTTTGCTGATAACTCAGAATTTTTACTGGCAATGTATAAGCCTGTCAAACATCTCAAATTCACAAATGGCCACTGGAACGAGCAGAGAAATATCTCTATGCTGCAGAATTGGCCTGCAAATGTAGCCAGTTTGATACTATCAGGAACGTTTAAAGACCTCAAAAGAATATGCACTTTTCCAGAGGCCCTTCTGCTACGAGAATCCAAATGGGTTTTGGCAGTTTTGGAAATACAAAGCTTTGCATGTGTAATCTCTTTTCAGCTGATTGTACAATTTGCAGAGTGATTTTATTTACTCCCTTTTCCCCATCGTTTTGAGGATTAATGTTTTCCAGAGGAAGATAGCCACTAGCAGATAGGAGGCTTTATTCTTCCACAGAGTTCAGTGAGTTGGGCATTTAACTTGTCTCGAAATTTACCCTTCTTAGTTGCAACTTCAAAAAAAATCTTAATCTGCAGAAAAGAAATAATGGAACTGTTCAACTTGAAAGAGTCACTGGGAAGATCTCTCCTCTGGGGACATGCTCGTGCTGCCTGGCAAGACCAAAGGAATAAAAATGAGCAGACCAAACGAGTGGAAATCCCCTGTGCTTGTGACAGGCCTGACACGAGGCAGGGCCGGAGCACATCTCCCATGGCACAGCGTGGCTGTGTTTATCAGGACAGGACACAGCAAGATGTGGGCACAACCTGCACTGGAGCTGATCTCCGTTACCTCAGGGGAGGTCAAAGGCTCCCACTCACGGCCGGAGCTGTGTTCCTAGGGGAAACGTCCCCTTTGCAGGGCAGTGACCTCGGGAGCACCCAAAGCTGCAGCCACGGCCCCTTTGCAGGGAAATGACCACAGGAGCACCCAAAGCTGCAGCCACGGCCCCTTTGCAGGGAAATGACCACAGGAGCACCCAAAGCTGCAGCCACGAGCATTTCACCAAACGCACCCTGCACTGAGGGGGTGAAACAGCAGAGGAACGATGGAAACCAACACATGGATCTAAACTCCAGCAAACAAATGACTGACACAATAGGCTTCATGTGCTACAGCTAATTTACATTTCAATACTCCACAGATATCCCCTCTGCTGATTGTGCCCAAAGGATGTGCTTTCAACTTAGTTACAATCTCTTCTATTCTGTTACACATTCAATTTCTATTAGTTTTTATATCTGCAGACTTCTATGTAACTTCCAGAATCAGGGAGGATTACCACACTGCCAGGGGGTGCTTAGCTGAAATGGAGCATATGGCTATTAATATAATTATGAATCTGTTGCTTTAGGCTACACTAGATTGCCTTTGGGGTTCTGATTCTTAAGAAGAAAGGATTGAACTATAGTCACCCTCCTTTGGTGCAAAAGATTTGGAATAAATAATCACTTTTTCACTTTATTTTTTTAAGTATTATTTACATGCTTCATTGAGGTAACCTTCAACGTAGCAAAAATTTAGACAGGGTCCTGACTCATCATATTATCTGTGGCATATTTAGCTTTAAGCATTTGTTTTTGTTTGCCTTCTTTTGTTAAAAAAAAGTTCATAATACCTTTCTAGGGCTTTTTAGTTTTAATTCATCATAATAAAATTCATATTTAGCTTTAGAATTGCATGCTTTTCTTCAGCTCAGTGTCTGGATGCGTTAGTGCCCTTTTGTTCCCTGTTACAGCAAAGGTGAGTAACTGTCTGGAAATAACATATTTCAAACTATTGTATCTTGGGTAAGAATAAACTGAAAAGCATTGGTCTGCAAAGAGAAGCTAAATTAACATTTTATAAGCTGGGTAACTTGAATTGCTGAGAGCCAATTACACCAAACATCAGTTGAAATCAAAGCTTCAACTTCTCTCTCCACCAGACTAACTAGCTTGAATTTAAAGCATCAGATAAACGAGGCTAGAAATTTGCATGTGTGAATAGGAGCTGAATTAGAAACGAATCTGAAAGGTTCCAAAGTACTGAAGAAAAGCCCCAGATTTTCACCTGACACCTCCATGGAGCTGGGGAACAGGACACAGAGCAACAAAATTATGTCAGGGGTCTGGAAAGTGTCAAAGGGTTTTTAAGGCGAGTGGAAAAGTGGTATTTGGAGGGATAGATTTACACAGAATTACAGAACTGGGTTTTCTAACTTTTGTGTCTGCTGACAATCTCCCTTTCTCTTCTCAGTAAAATGAGAATAAAGGAATTTTCAAGGGAAGGGGGAGAACTGAGATTGCTTAGTACTTTTAGTCCCGCAGCATGAAAAAACAAACCCTCCTTTACAAGCGAGAGAGAAAAAGATGGAAACAAAAGATAGATTTACTAGAATAAGAGAATGTAAGCAGATACCGAAGTTCTGAAGTGGCTCTGGTTTACAGGGAATTAAAAAGATCCAAAAAGAAGACACTGTGGAGCCATTTTTTATGTAAGACTTCACGTTTTGAGGATTACTCGATATCTTTCCTCAAACAAGAACAAAAACCTAACGTGACTGAGCTTAATTGAGAGCCAGGAACGGAAGGTGAGTGATGGTGCTGGAGTACGCAGTCACCTGAAAATGAACTGTCAGCAGATCCAGCCGACAAGAGAGAGATTAAAATCAAGCCTTATCTCGTACCTGGCCCTGTCCTCAGGGAACCGCGCTCGCGTACGTGGGGTTGATCTTGTTTTACAGTTTGGCAATGCTCAGCACGGACTGAAACAACTGCAATATTATATAAACAACCCATTGAGCTCACACAGGGCTGAACATCCCGGGCAATAATACCCACTGCAAATACAGAAGTCATCAGCTAATTGCAAACTGCAGGGCTGCGTGTCTGAGCAGGCCCTGGAGAGTGCTAATATTAATCTGCAAGTGCAGGTAATAATGCAACACACAAGGAACTGTGCTGTCTCCTAAGGCAAGCAGTACCTTTTGCAGGTACCAGTTTGCAAACTGGGAATCCAGGCACTACTGTTTATAAATATCTCAGGTGTAACCTCATTGTACGAGACCTGTAGTGCACCTTAAGTAGTTTATGGCACACCTTGCATGACATTTCACTAAGATCACTCGCATTTCTAAAGTCTCCTTCAAACTGCCACAGCCTCAGTGCATCGCCCCACATACAGCAGCTTTTCACAGAAATGTTGATTCAAACCCATGATCTCCCCTCCCTCTCCCTCCCGAAACCAGAGAGGCACATTTTCCCTGGAAGCTACACTTTCTCGTAAGATTTTGTTTTGATATGTCTTTTTGTCCTGCAATGTTTCAGCACCCAGCAGCACTCTGCTCATCTGCACTTCAATGGCAGAATTCACCAGAGGTACAGGTTTAAATAGCACATCTTGAGATGGGAACAATGAACGGGGGGGAGTAATGGCTCTGCAATAAATAAATAAATAAATAAAATCCTATCACACACTTAAAGCCAAATGCCTGCTGGGACTTGGGTTCAAAAGCACATTTGGAAACTGATCCCTTGAGAAGATATGTTTGTTACGGTGTTTGGCCTCAGGATTTAAAAGGATTTGCTTTTAAGCTGTTACTTTACTGCAAGTATGTGACTGGAGGCCTCAGGTGTGAAAGTCCTTTGATAAAAGGGACCCGTGTGTGCCAGATAGAGCGAGTGAAAAGCATTAACGCTCAAAGGAGTGGGAAGGGGAAAGCAGGGGAAGGATGGGACAAAGTCCATCAAGTTTAAGGCAAGCAAATGCTTGGAATGCAAGCGGGATGAGAAACCACAAAAGCCCTTGAACTTCTTGCTTTGCATCTGAAAGTGATTATGGAACAAACTCTCAAGGAACTGAACACCAAAGTTGCAAGAAGGGTCATTTCCAGTTAATCAGGTGAAGCCCATCTGAAACCTGAGCACAAACCCCTCCATAAAATATTATGGCTGGAAGGAACCGCAGGGGTCATCCAGGCCCTTTGCTCCAGCGCAAGATCAGCTCTGCTGAGGTCACTCCAGACAGACAAATGTTTATCTAGCTGCACTTAAAGACCTTTAGCAGCAGAGACACTGCAGTTCCACCGCAGGAGATGTGTTCCAGTGCTTCATTCTATTTCCATCAGAAAGTGTTAATGTCTGACTTAGATGCTTTGTGCTGCCACCCACGCCTGTTGCTGCTCATCCTGTCTGTAGGGGATAAAGAGAAGAGCCTTATCCCTTTCTCTTTGCCAATCTTTTATGTATTTGATGATCCTTTGGTGTCTGAGCTATGTCAGTCTCATCACACTGAGCTCCTCACACACTGCTCTGATTCCACGAGCAAAACTGCATCTGCTCTCTTATCAGGGAATCTCTGCAGCATTTGCATTTTAGAAGTCAGGTGCACCTTTTTCCCCTGACCTCAAAATAATTCTACATTGTTTCCTCCACCACTCCCATATAACAGAGAAATCTTTCTTGCATCCAAAAGTCTGCTCTGAGAAAAACTCCAGTAAGCACAGAAATATGCAAAATTCACACTTCCCCACACTTTGCTTGGCAGGGGAATTGAGCACTGTTTGTTCAGTGCATTTTCAGTGCTCTAAAATGAGTACAACTGCCAAACCTGTGGGCTGCACCTCCAATCTGCCAGACACTGGACAGATTCATGGTGATTCAGTATCAAAAGTTTATGCTGGATAGTATATTAAGTATCTTTATTGGTTTGTTTCCACTTGAAAATCCTGAAGAACATCCAAAACTAGAAGTAGAAACATGAAGAAAAAAATGACAGTTCCTGTGACATATAAATTTGACCTAATCAGGAGTAAGTACATGCAGTCCTAGAACAGAACTCTTGTTAACCTTCATTCCTCTACTGAAACAGCAAGAAGTAATAGCACTACAGCATCCGAACTACTTCGGGTCATTCAACCACGTATTTTTTGTCAAGACCCATGCCATCAATTTCAGAGTAACAAAGAATTCTCAGTTATCACGACTAGGCTTATCATACTGTGGGTGCAACCTCAAATAAGCTACAGGTGCACAGCCTCCATGAAAAATCAGGCTATTGACCTTTTGCATGAGAATGTTCTCGGAGGCACTTCTATCAGAGGCTGCCAGACCGTATAGGTGTCTTGCTCTGGAATGCCACATATGCGTTCAACTGACGGCAGGAGGAAGAACACTACATTTGTGTGACATTTCGTATTCTCTAGCAACTAATCCAGAACTGCCTTCCCCAATAAACACCGCCTATCCTGTTACACGTTGCCCTGCAATCAAGAGCAAAGCCAGAATTCTTTTCGGGAAGCGCAGGCTCGTTCAGCGTTGGTGAGCAGATGCCGCTCACACGCTGTCACAGTTTCAGGTCCGAGTGAAGGCGGGATCTCTCCGCTAACAGGAGCACCGCCGCTGATGCTCCAGACGTCCTCCCAGGCTGTTCCAGGCTCGGGATGAAGGGGATCTCTGTCCCACGGGCGCCGGTGCCCGCTGGGGCCGGTCCCGATGCCCTCGCGGGCTGTTCCAGGCCCGGGATGAAGGGGATCTCCCTCACCGCCGCCGGTGCCCGCTGGGGCCGGTCCCGATGCCCTCGCGGGCTGTTCCAGGCCCGGGATGAAGGGGATCTCCCTCACCGCCGCCGGTGCCCGCTGGGGCCGGTCCCGAGCGCCGCCGCTCCCGCTGCAATCGTTGTGTGCAGCGCCGCCCCGCGGCCGCGGCCGCGCGCTGCAGCGCGATGGAAACGCCGGCCGGACAGAACCGCGTGGCCGCGGACGGCAGCGCTGCGCTGCGCTGCGCTGTGCTGCGCTGTGCTGCGCTGCGCTGTGCTGTGCCGTGCTGTGCCGCGCTGTGCTGCGCTGCGCTGCGCTGCGCTGCGCTGTGCTGCGCTGTGCTGTGCTGCGCTGTGCTGCGCTGTGCTGCGCTGCGCTGTGCTGCGCTGTGCTGTGCTGTGCTGTGCTGTGCTGCGCTGTGCTGTGCTGTGCTGCGCTGTGCTGTGCTGTGCTGCGCTGTGCTGCGCTGCGCTGCGCTGCGCTGCGCTCTCCGCTTCTCCAGCGGTACGGGCTGGCTCTGCAGCCCTCGTCCCACTGCCCCACTGCACTGGCACTGCCAGACCACAAGTTTTTATTTCAGCACCAAGGTGTCCCGTTTATGACACGGCGTAGAGGCGCACACACATGATCTCACTGCTCAGAAACTGTTTCTCTCTGTTGGTTTCACGCTCGGGTCTCGGACGATTTACTCGTCTCTGGATATGGACTGTACTGGACTTCACAGGGGAAAAAATGTAACAGGAACTTTCTTTTCAGTTCAAGAGAAAGCTCTCACATTAATCACGGTCTGGATCTGACTGTAATTGTGTAAAGCAGCTTCAGATCCTACTCGTTCGACAATTTAAATTCAATATTAGAGGAAAAATGAAAGAGTATTGAGCAACAGGGAAGATAGAGCTCATTTAGAAAACTTCTATGTACGCTGAAAATCCTGAATCACAAATTTTTCAGACCATCCTATTCCAACAATACGTCACAGAATATTTTGGAATTTCAGACCCAGATTACTCACTATAACCAGTTTCAAATTACAGTGCAGCTCAGTTGCAGCTGGGATCCAAGTTGGAAAAACGAAAGTGATACATGTAATCATACCAACAGAAATTGTGACTCATTTTGCTTGAAGACAACACAGCAAATACTGCTAAAAGCTGGCAAACAGGACTGCTGTGGGATGGCGGGTCCCTGCTCTGAAACACGGCAGAGCAGAGCAGATTAAGTTCTTTAAACATCAAGGAATACAGGTGGCTGACATCCCTTCTGATAGAGCAGCAATAGAATATATTGGCAAAATTATATGATGAAAACAGAGGGTTTTGGCACCTTTTGAGCCTAACACATTGCAGTATTTAATACTGACAAAAGCAAGCATTTTTGTCAGTTCTGGCTGGCTGAGATCCTCCACACAACAGCATTAAATGCTAAAGGGGGCATCTTGACATTCTCTGTATTTCCTTTTTCCATTGATCTCTTTCCAAAGAAGGAAATTAAACAGACATAATACAAATGGTAGAATACAGATGAAGAGACTGGTCAATCACATCAGACACAATTTTGAAATCAGCAGCCCATGCGTGCCAGGAAACATGGATTTATGTGGCATTTCAAATGCAACACAATCTTTCGTCTTTCTCTATATTGGGACACTTTTTAGATTTTTACTCATTAGGTAGAACTGCAAAGTACATCTCTAAAATGTGGTTCAAATCAAATCAGCTCACTAAATGCAACAAAATGGGAAAAGATAGTTGTGATATTTAGTTATGGATGTTACAACATAGAAAACATAAAATATTATCCCTTTAACCCTAAAGAAGGACTCATTAGGCCACACCAAAGGTGCAGTAGCCCTGTCTGGTCACAGCCCCAGCAAAAGCACGAGGACAAGGCACAGAGATGGTGATGCTCCTCAGTCATCACCAGCTTCCAAAAATTTCTGACTCAGGACCTTTCAAAGTAAATATAAATGTGTTCTAATTTAACAGTTCTTGGCAGTTGTTTCAGGTATGATTTTATCCAGTCACCTTTTAAGTATTAGCACGGTTGGCTGGCAAAACACCAAATTCATATATTGCCAGGACTGCTTTTGGAAAGACAAGGGACATTCTCAACATCCTTCTCTGAACCGGATTTCAAGGTTTGCCTCGGCGTCTTGAGACACAATGATCCAACAAGTGGCCAGGGCTGAAAGCTGTTAATGCTGTCTCTATAGCACCATTCTGATTCTGCACAAAACAGTTTAGTGGCCATTGTAAGGCGTTCCTACTGCATTCCGTTTAGACAGACACCACATCAACGCGCCGAACGGGCACCAAGGTGAAAGTATTTTCTTTCGCAGAGTGTTCAGATAACACGCTGTTGAGGTGAGTTACAAAGAGAAACAGGAGAATTATTGCACAACCGGGCACTACAAAGCCGCGGTAAGTCAGGAGCGGAGACTGAAGGAGCTGCAGCTTTAAAAGCAAGGCTTATTCCGCAGCTGCAGCGCCGAAATCGTGGCTGTCCCCGGCCAGCACTGCTGGAGGAGAGTGCAGGTGCCCAGTGCCGGTAGATGTCAGCAGCCGCCTCTCCCGAAGTTCCCATCCCCTCTCCCGGCTCTTCCATCCCCTCTCCCAAAGTTCCCATCCTCTCTCCCAGCGCTTCCATCCCCTCTGCCGGCGCTTTCATCCCCTCTCCCGGCTCTCCCATCCCCTGTCCCGGTGCTTCCATCCCCTGTCCTGGCTCTCCCATCCCCTCTGCCGTCGCTCCCATCTCCTTTCCCATCCCTGGGATTGTGTACAATGCAGGATTGGTCTCAGATTTACTCAACAATATTTCATGTGATCCCAAACTAACAAGGCTATGGGAGCATTTGCCATTTTTTTAGGAGCAAAACTGTATCCTTCCACAAAGTCAGCTGGAGCCCTCCAACCTCTAATTGCTTCCCACAGGCAGCGGGTCAGGCCTCAAGACTCAGGGCAGCTTCAGGCTTCTGGGGCAGAGAGACACACCCAGCTCAGCTAATGCCAGAGGATAAATTGTCTCTGCAATTTGCATGAAAAGTGCTCCAAACAGATATATCCTTTCCTGTTACGTTGTTTTATGTGGTATTTCAGAAATCATATTCATAGATCAATGAATTCAGTTGCTTTAATTCTCTGGATTTTACACTGAGGCTGAACCCAACATAAAATAGATTGGCAGATCGAGGCAAAACAAATTCCTGTATTCTACAAGCTATGAACATTCTATCACATCACTTCAGCATCAAAGGGCTGATTAATGACCCTGGCATTTCTGAACTGAGCAATTCTTCCTTGTTCAGATATGAGGCATTGCAGAAGCTGTGACAAGTGTCCAAAGTTCTGTCCATTTAATCTCATTAAATGATGGCCCATTCATTTATCTTTCAGCTGTGTTATTTAAGAAAGGCTGCATTTTCAGGCAGGAACCTGAACAATGATGTCTTGGTAGGCTGGTGGGCATATCTGAGCTATGGAGCACTTCCTCCCAAAACGAATGCAACATAACTTTGCAGAAGGTACCATCGCTTTTCTTGGTGCCACAGCTCTGCCAGTGTTGGTTCTCATTGTCCCCAAGGTCACAACAGGGGCCTGGCAGGAATTGCAGGCCTTGTTTCCACTGGATTCCCTTTTCCCATGCTGTTCTCCATGACCAGAGCCTAGCTGCAGCTCAGCCAGAGGCACTCCTGGATTACACAGGCCACTGGCACTTTACAGAAAGTTTTTGAATTTGGGCCATCTGCCATGTCCCATTAACTTCCACAAAGCCTAACTCCACTATGAGGCTTTGAAAACCCAAATCCTAACACTTGTTTCTTCTTGACCTCTTTTGATCTTTTTTCTCCTGCCTTTAGCTGTGAGTTCAGAACCACAGCCAGAACAAGCATGGTTAAAATGACTGCAGTACTTCCCAGAAAATGTGGCAAAAAAGGGCTAAATACAGAAATTTCATTTGGCTGGCTTGAGTACAGTACAAACCTCCTGATACCTGGGCATTTGAGCATTAGGATCTATACCTACATCCAGAACCAACAGTTCTTATCAGAAATCCTGGGACAAAAAATTAAACTGGAAATGAAGCAATCCTACTGCTGAACAAGTACAATTTGCTCAGACAGAAAAGCAGGATATAAACATCAAGTTCTGTCTGGTCTTTTCCACTCTATAAAATCATTTGGTGCACATTGCTTTACGGGCAGGTATTTAGAAAAAAATTGTTCTATGGTAGCATATTTACCTACTCAAAAGAGTCATGTTCAAAAACACAAAGCAAATGTACTTTGAGATACCCTATCAAAAGGAGATACTCCTTTGCTTTTAATGAAAATCCAGTAGTTAGGTACTACTTTACAGCATGTATGCTTAAAATGACAACTCATGTTGATTTTCAGGCATGAAAATCTGAGTGAAGGTGTGCATTTACATGTGCTTAGTGGATAGAATATTTGCTACTGAAGGCAGTAAAATAAGTGAAGTACACAGGTCCTGTTTGCTGAATTAAACAAACTCTTTCACAGTTAGGTGTAATATCACATTATTTACCTAAACAAAGGTAATGCTGCAGAGGAGAGTACCTGCATGGAAAACTCTGCTTGCTACTGTTAAAATTCTCCATCTCCTTAACATGCATTGCCCCACCTTAGCTTTTGCTTCCATTTTGCCCATCCTTGCAACTTTTTTCATAGGAAAGCTCTCGCTGATTTTTACCAGTGCAATTGTTTCCTCATGGCCAGGACTGCAGTGATTTGAAAGGAACAACTCACACACCAGAACAGCACGGTCCATAACACTGCCACCAGCCTGATACACTGGAATATATTCTGGCCAGAGAATAAATGATCTACAGCTCCATTTTTAAATTTTTTTTCCTCCCAACTCACTGGTTTACTTGTTTCTACATCCCATAATCTTTTCACTCTTGTTTGGCATGTCCAATTTAGAGAAACCATCACTCTTCCTCTTCTCATTAAATATGCTCGGAACACTTTGTATAAAATAAATAAAAATACTGACTAGTTTGAAAAATGTATATTTTTGATGGGAGGAGGTTTAAAGCCAAGGCACTAATTAGCCAGCACAGATGCAGGAAGTTAGATTTTGATGATGTGATCACATGCAAAAGAAGATAATACACAGTCAAAGAGGGGAAAATGATGCATTATACCCTCAAGAAAAGGATTTGATTTGTTTGGCTTTTAAAGTCAAGTGCTGAAGCCGAATGAGCTGAAACCCAATTTTAATGCATGGAGAGAAACATCTGCGATGGGGATGGTCCAGAATACAACATATGGAATGATCAGACAAAACCCCATTTCAACTTCAGAGGGAAAAATGCAAGCCTCCCCTGCAAGTGCAGATCCCACAGAAAATGCCGTGCAAAGGGAGGGTCAGGCAGGCAGCACACGGCGAGGTTTCAGATGTCAGGAACACACCTGGGGAACATCTGGAGTCTCGGCCGGGCCCTGTGCTGCTCTTTTCCCTCTCAGCAGCAAAAGCAGCCTCATTTCCTCCGTGGAGCAGGGAAGGAGAGAGGCATAACTCACCCAGAGCAGAGCTGGGGAGTGACTCCCAGCATCTGCAGCTCAGCCGTTTGCTGCCCGAGGTCTTTTGGCTGATAATGCTTTGTCCACCCGTCTCCAAAGCTCTTTTAAGACCCTCCAATGGCACGAGCATTGGCACTCAGAGTGGGTCACACACTGTGCTGTTACCAGGCTGCAGACTCACCGGACTGCAGCGCTCTCCATCTTCTCACTTGCCCTTTTTACCTTTATTCCAGGAATTTATGTACTGAACGCTACTCCAAGCCCTTCCAGAATAACTTTATTTTTAGCAAATATTCACCATAATCATTCTATTATTCTAGATTCTGTTAGGACTGAGAGACAGGCAAAAAGCAAATATCTACCTCAGAGTCTTTTTTTTCCCTTCACCTCCTATGCTGATGGACTTGGCAATTGCGAATTTCAGTGACAGCAGAAGTTTGCTAGAATCCATCACTATATAAACTGATAAAGTGCAAGGCAACTTCATTTTTAGCAGTGATTTAGGGTGCTGCCAAAGCTTTGTGCTTCCCAGCAAGATGAGTGACAAATGTTGCATGCACAGTTCTTTCCTAATAATACAGTGTTCAAGCTTTTATCATGAACAGAAAAGAAATCAGATATTAATTAGAAATCTAGAAGACTTTAAAGAGAATTCAATTTGTTTACTCAACCACCCAGCTGGTTTGGTAGAAAAAGTAAATATTTCTTGGAATTTCCAAAATATTGTTTACCATTAAGAAGTTATTTCTGAAGACACCATGAAGAGGATTTTTACAAGGAGAAAAAGTGATAGGCAACATGACAGAGCCCAGATTTTTTCCTTCTCTCTCCCAAAAGCCCTCCTTAGGCTGAAGGTCAGAAATGTCAGATGTTCCGCATTGGTTTTAGGGAAAGAGCTGGCAATCCAAATCATGTTTTCTTGTATGTGGTATTTAAGCATGTGAAAAACATAAGACCATCTCCAAAAACCATTAAGTAAATATGTAAAGAGCATTTTGGTAAAAGCAACTCTTACCTTTTCACAGAAGTTTGAAAACATTTTTCCTTCACTTCCCTTGTACTTCTGAAAGTGGTTCTATGAGAGAAAGAAGTTAAATATTAATATCTTCTTATGTTTCTAAGATGATATTCAAGCACATTTAATTGTCAGATCTGAGAAAGTAAGTCTTCCATCATTCTTTCTTTCCCATGATTTTTGAGGGACAGTTCTTTGGTTTCAGAAGAAAAGCCAGGGAGGTATCCCAACTGCATATCTAGCTGACATAAAAAAATCTTTCAAAGCCTTGAATAAAACCCTTGGAAGGCAGGCCAGTATCATTCCACCAGTGTTCCAGGTGAGGACTGACAAAACTCAAACTCCTGCTATTTTTAAAAAAGTGTGTATGTGTATTCAGAGGTTTTAAACATTGCCCTTCTGTGTCCTGCTCAAGGCTGCCCGGTAGATCGGTGTCAGACACAAATTGAGTCTGGTTATTCTGATTTCCCAGTCCGTAATTGGGATTTTTCCCTGGGCAATAACACATTAATATTGCTATTTACTCTGTTACGCTTTTTGGATATCGAAGTGACAAACATTTCATTTGGTAAATAGCTACTATTTGTTAATATTCCTGGTAAAGCAGTGCAAAACACTTGGAATTAGATGTCAGAGCCATCTTACACCAGGGCTAGAGGCCTGCCACGAGCAGGGAGGAGGCTCCTCACAGTCAGCAGTATTTACAGTTGCCATTTCCCACCACTGAGGGTGGGATGTGCTGATGCAGCTCCCTGCATTCCTGCCTTTCCCAGCCTCCTTTTCATGCGTTCTGAGTCACGAACACACAGCTGTGGACACGGCACAGGAAATCTGTGAGTCACACGGGGCTGTTTGAGGTACAGCACTAATGCATGCAGGTCTCCTCCCGTCCAAATGACACAGCAGCACTTAAGGCAGCTCGCACATGAAATATCCTTTTAAAGCTCTGAGTACAGAACCAGGCAATGCTGTAATGGCTGGAATGGAAAATCAGATCCCTGCATGTCAAAAAGCAGAATAATTGCATCAGAAATACGAGAAGACTCAGAAAGGCTATTAAGGAAAACATAAAAGAAGCTTTCTTTTAACTACCGAAGCGAGATATCCAAATTAATACAAGACTACATCTGTATAATTGAAAACTCTACCACATAATATATTGTGTGCTAAAATAAAAGGCAAGAAAGCATTAAAGTTCATGTGACATTTTAATCAGAAAGCCAAATAAGTGCATTAGTAAACAGAATTGACTTAGGCAATTATTTTAGGTTTTAAAAATTAATTTGTTTACCATTACTTCATACTTGAACTTGTACCATTAATATCAGACGCTGTTTTCCAGTATGTCCGTGAGAATATTCTCAGGGTATTTGAAAGCAGCTAAGAGGTAAGTGCTTATAGAATATGTGCTTATGAGAAATAAATCGCAACACCGCAACTGAAATTGGCACACCGCAGTAAACAGGAGGAGGGTGTAACACAGACTTTGTAGACTCTGCGTAGCACCCCGAAGTCTACACCCACGCTGTTACTCTGAATTCCAACTGCTGGAACCCCAAAGAGCCATCCCAGCCCTCACCTCCCAGACAGGTGAGGAGGGAGGCTCCAGCTCCTGCTCTTTGTACAGCTGATGTCCGGACATGGGAAGCAGGAGGGGCAGAGAAGAGCAAGGTTTCACTGACCCCCTTTGCTGAGCTGGCATCTGCTGGGCACAGGTGTTTGGCCCCCACAGACCCTCACTAAAAGAACAGCTGGTATCTGGCTCTGGCATCTCAAACATTGGATCTTCGCAGAAACTGGACAGAGGTTCTCCAAAGGGAAATCCAGAGAGTAACTTTCTCTAAGTCCACTAAGCCCGCAGCTTTCCATACTAAGGAAATCAACTTAAGCTTTTGATTTACCAGAGCTTTGCACTTGGGTGTAACTACTTCTACCCACATAAATCCAGTATAATGGGAGCATTTGCCCCAAATTGTACAGTTCTGATTTCTACAAAGCCTTTAGTGCTACTGTGAGAAGAGTTGAGTCTGTACTTGAATGCAGTTTATTAAAAATGAAAACATACATGTACACAAAAAACAGAATGATGGATCACAAGTTTTATAGATCCTGCTCTGCAGGATGCAGTCAATAGTGAAAAATTTCATTATTTCCTGGTAATGAATAGTTGCATGTGGATATTTATCATTAATATGCCAGCTACTTGTTTTCATCTGGAACTGACTATTTGCAAGTTGGGACATACGAAAAACTGGTTCCTGACAACTGAGACTTAAATTTCTTGAAATAAACTTGCTTAAATTTTACTATCTCTAAAAAATCGTGGTCCATCTTGTGTGTTATGCAAGAGGCTATTGCTGCTCATGTTTTCTAGCTCGGCTGATAACCTTGTCTCTCAGTTCAGCTTCCTTCTGCGCCTCGCACTGCTCAGTGATCGCAGGGCAGCCCCAGCACTGTTTCCAGTCATGTCCAAGCAAAGCACACTAAATTGTATTTATTACTTCCAGTGTTCCTCTTCCACTGGTCACACTTCTATCAGTTAATCAAGCAGTGTGCACCAACTTGCTCACTGAAAAAACTCTGAGAAAACCTGCTGGAAACATCCCATTCCCACACCAAATCCATGCACTGCTCATGCACTGCTTAATTATTTATTCATTTTGAAATACACTGTTAAGATAGTTGAGACTTACTAACTTGTAGCAAGTATCTGAAAGTGCAAAGCTATTTTAGGACATGAAGAACAAAACATTTACTGTTCTTGTATTTTTTTCTCCTGAGTCTCTTGTACGTCAAAAGATATTTCTTCAGACAAAGGAGAGCATTATTCTTAGAAGACATCCCTAGGAAAAGAAAAACTCTTATCCTCAGACTTGGAGCTGAACTCCAAAAAGCCAGAATAAGCTTAAATTATCTGGTTTCATTATTTATTATGAGGAAATCAGATCTCTGAATTCACCTACAGCCTCTTACCACTGTCTTAGGGGTGCAGAGTAAGCCAGTTAAGAACAGTTCCTTTTCCTTTTAAAGATGATGTTGATCCTACTCTGTGCACTTCTAACAGGGCTAAGCATAGGGGAAGAACAAGAGGAGATAAATGCTTCATCTGTCCTACCCTAAAACAGCAAAATACTTCAGAACAGAGAGGTCAGTTAAGGAACAGATCTATTCTTTCTCCAGACAAGCTTTAAACCCAAGATTTACCATGACAATCAGCTTTCGAAACTTCATTGACAAAAAATGAAGTCCCAGAAGCCAGGCCTATTTCTTAAAACCTTTGGTCAATAAGAAAAAAAATCACCTTTTGTTCTGATCCAACTCAACCTGTTCTACAGCTGTTGTTCATCAGCTCAAGCACACTTTTATGAACCGAAATGCAATATCAGAGTGTTCGATGTGTTTTAGAGAACGAGGCATTATTGACATTTCCAGGTATTAGAAGCTGAGGGAAAATTGCATACTGATGATAGCAGAGTTGTTCCAGAAAAGAAGGAATAAGAAAGCATTAAAGATTTTATTAGGTATGTTCTGGATGTTGGATTACCCAACTTTAACACTGACATGAGGAAAGCATTTCCTAGCTTCGGTATTTTCTGCTTTCCATTTACTGCAGATGCACATTTTACCAGACAAGATGATTTGGCTGCTTGTACAGATGGTCAACCACTTCCAAAAACTCTCCTGATGGAATCTTAAGGCCAAACAGATGAACAAACAGCAAGTCTTGTCTCAGTTTCAATACAGATTGATTTAATTTTTGTTAACATACCAGTTCTTTAACTACTACCAAGCAGAGATATAAAAACTCATAAAGTAAACAAATCCTCACAGAATTATAGAACTGTTTGGGCTGGAAGGGTTAAAGCTCATCCAGTGCCACCCCTGCCATGGCAGGGACACCTTCCCCTGTCCCAGGCTGCTCCAACCCCGTCCAACCTGGCCTTGGGCACTGCCAGGGATCCAGGGGCAGCCACAGCTGCTCTGGGCACCCTGTGCCAGGGCCTCCCCACCCTCACAGGGGACAATTTCTTCATAATATCTAATCTAAACCTACTCTCTTTCATGTTCTGTGTGATTTATTTTGCCAAAAGATAACGTTACATTAACAAAATTAAAGCTGCTTTCCAATCACTACTGCTTCTTTTAAAACGAGGATTAAATGGCAATTACTTAGGAAGAAGCACTATGCTTAATTTGCTCATTTGCAGTGCTGCCAAGCAGCACACTAACTAGACAGTTATCAGCTGTAAAAACCTTATTGAGCAGAAATAGGAATTAATTAAGGTCGCAACTCTAGAATCAGAGGGTCAGCATCCTAAGGCTGCCTGAGGACTTTTGTTTGACCTACAGGTGATTGCGCTGAGGATGCTCTCAGGAAGTTCTCCCAGTGGAGAATGTTTTATTTACCACTTACAGACACCAAATGACTAAATAGGATGATTGCAAATCAGTTTAAAATTGCTTATTTATTAGAAGGCCTCAAGTTTTGAATCCAGACTTTGCTGTTGCGTAATACACAAAAACTGTCTGAGATGCCAGTGGTGTAAAAACAAACACTAGGGCTGCTGGAGCCTTTTATTTCTGTTGTACTTGCACATGTAGTAGCAAGCCATATCTGTAAGAGTTTTCTGTTAAGAGATCTCACAGAGCAGTAGTTCTACACCTGAAGAAAAGAGAACAGCTTTGAAGTTTCACACCATTTTGACATCACCCACTCCAGTACAGCCTTCTCTTCTGGGATGCTTGCATCGTATCTTATTAAAAATATATCTCAGAACTTGCTAATTACCCAGCTACTCAGGAAGAAAGCCTTGGCGTACCAGCAAGAAAACCTCTTGCAATGTCAAAGTAGAAGGAAGCCCACAGAAATTATAATTTAATTCCCATTTTAATTGAAATCTACTTTGGCAAAGAAGAAATAGAACCAGTACCATAAAATGTGACTCTACCAAGAGGCCAAAAGGACGTTTTAAAGACAAACGAAGCCCGCCCATGGCAGAAGCACGAACTGATGGCAAAGTCTGCCCTTGCGGGCAAGGTCGGACCATTACCGACCAACGGGCGCCATGCCGGCCTTGCCGGGCTGCTTTCCCCACACGTGGGGCACAGAGTCAGCCC
>VZTF01002852.1:493076-517194 GCA_013397755.1 Cnemophilus loriae | reverse complement strand
GCGGGGGGCACAGAGCCCCCCCCGCCACTCCTGCTCACCTGGCAGGTAGAAACATGGGAGAAAAGATTCCTTCCTCCTGCCCCCCGGCACAGCAGAGTCGTCCTTCCCAGATGAAGACAAACCAGGGGGGCCGTGGCGCTGTCCGGGGGTGCCGCGGCCGTGACCCCTCGCGCCCGTGAGGCCCTGTCCGGGCGCGGCCGCCGCCCCTGCCCCTCACAGGCCCCTCGTGGCCCCTCACGGCCCCTCGGCCGGACGGGGCCCTGGGCACCCGTGGGCAGCACTGAGGGGCTGGGGCAGGACTGAGGGAGGCGGTGCCGGGGTGTGAGGTGAGCTCCCCTGGCGTTGGGCCCTGCTCACCTGGAGCACCTGGACCGAGCCGCGGATCCATGAGGGGACGCACAGACGTGGCGGGCAGAGCGTGAGGTGAGCTGGGATCTCCACAGGGACGCTGGGCTGGGAGCTGGGAACATCCCGTTCGCTTGGGAGGAGTGCTGCAGGTGGGGCTGCCCCTCACACCTGTGTGTGAGGAGGGAGCAGGTCCTGGAGCAGGGATGGGGGCACCCTGGGGCTACCTGTGAGTACCTGCCCAGCTTGGCATTGACATTTCCACGTATTAGAAGCTGAGGGAAAATTGCATACTGATGATAGCAGAGTTGTTCCAGAAAAGAAGGAATAAGAAAGCATTAAAGATTTTATTAGATGTGTTCTGGATGTTGGATTATCCAACTTTAACACTGACATAAGGAAAGCATTTCCTAGCTTTGGTATTTTCTGCCTGGCAGAAGAGGCTGGCAAGGTGAGTGACCTGTGGGGCCAGGCAAGGAGCAGAGTTTAAAACAGTGAGCAGGCTTTGTAGAGAAGGAAAACTAGACCAGGCTGCCAGGAGCAGCTGCTCTTAATAATGCTGAAAAAAGGACCGCACTCCTCCTGCATGTGCACGGCTGTCCTCATACTGGAGTTTGAACCGACAGTGGGCTTTGTTTGAGGCATATCCCTCAAAACAACCAGCATCATACTGAGCATCAGATTTATCCCAATTCTGATTTTGTAGTGTTCCTATTTGCTGTTGGAGTTGTGTGTTAAAGAACAGCCATAGCCCAACCTAAATGTATATTTCACTTACCTGTTTAACAGACTGTGAAATAACACAGGCCACACCACATAAGAATTTTGCTCATATTAGGCTAGACCTTTTGTTTTATCATTACAAAAACCTATATACACTGGTAGATTAATCTATGGTGTAATACAAACTGTTTATTGTAAATTTGCGAGGACGTCTGTAAGGAGGATCCAACTTTATCACACACAATGAAAATGAGAAACAAACGGAGCCCACACCTCGCACTGAGGTGAGTGAGGCTGAAAGAGACGAGTGCGCACGTAGCTCTGCTGCTTTGTACACAGAGATCAGGAATGGCATCTGTGGCACATCTGTGGCACATCTGTGGCACATCTGTGGCACTGCTGGCCTCTCAAAGAAACCCCGCAACGGTTAAAGGAAGGGGAGAGAGCTGGCTCCAAGCATTTGTTTCTTTTTGGCCTTTCCTTTTGTTAATTTTCTATTTAACAGAATACTCTGTCCTATCCCTGGATTTTTTGTCTGCCTTCCTCCTTTTCATTTGAGTGGTTTTGCTGAAGTTACCATTCACTTCAAATATCACACACGTAGCTGGCATTGATTTCTAACCAGTAGTGCAGTAAGATTTAAATGAAGGTGAAAGAGCCTTGGCTGGGAAGAGCAAACCATGCCATTTATCATAGACTCATAGAATGGTTTGGGTGGGAAGAGACCTCAAAGCCCATCCAGTGCCACCCCTGCCGTGGCAGGGACACCTCCCACTGGCCCAGGCTGCTCCAAGCCCCAGTGTCCAGCCTGGCCTTGGGCACTGCCAGGGATCCAGGGGCAGCCACAGCTGCTCTGGGCACCCTGTGCCAGGGCCTCCCCACCCTCCCAGGGAACAATTTCTTCATAATATCTAATCGAAATCTACCCTCTTTCAGTTTAAAACCATTATGCCTCATTCTGTCACTACCCTCATTTTCTGAAAGACTGATTACCTCCTCTTCTCAGCCACAGTGGTGCTGATCCCTAGAAATCCATGATGTATTCTTCTGACAGAAGGAATTAGATTTATCTGATCTCTGTTCCAAAAACATATGGGAAATAGGTTTTCTTTCAGCATGGTATTTTCTAGCAGAGTAACTGTTGACTGAGGCAGATCTCGTGCCATAAAGAAAAAGACAAGAATGTAACTTCTTAGAGAGTAGCAGACTTTTTTCACATCCTTAAACGGAACTATTTAACTATTTAAATGAACTGTTTTGCTAATAATTTTTCTTCCAAAAATTCCAAGCACACACATTCAAAAAGGAGCAAATCCTCCACAGTACATTGATTGTTGATCCTGCTTTTATACTGGGGCATAGATTTGGGATATTATTTTCTCCAGAAATTCATTGTGCTGGAACAGACTTCTGAGACATAATTAAAGGTAATAGCTCCAAATGCACTGAAACTCCTAAGTGTTTGCTGCATACTCTTAGTTATCCATAGCTGAACAGGCAGTTAAGATTTTAGTCAATTTGTCTGGAAGTATTTCAGTTCATTGGTTTTATAAAATCTCCTGGGCTCATCAGGAACTGCTGCACACCTGCCCTCATCCCTTTCATTTTCTGGCTAATGCTCCAGCCTGTTTCCATGCAAAGAGCTGTTGCCTGAGACAGGAACAAAGTGCATCTTGGTTTATTTGCATACATTTACATCCCAGTGAAAACCATCGTGTTGAAAACATCTGAGTTAATTTTAGGCATTAAATTCAGCAGGAATATTCATATCAGTAAATATTTTCACAATTGCTTCTGTCCCAGAGGATAAACACGAAATGAAGTTTGAAGCCTAATACACTACTTTTTTCTGTGAATATACATTTCATAGGAGAATATTGGGTTTTTCACTCTTTTCTTTTAAAAGAATAGTTCAAATGATCAGATTTATTAAAGGGAATCTATCAAGGCTTAATTTAGGAATTGATGAGGTAACAATATAAAAAAAATCAAATCTGTGCTTCCTTTGTGTTGTTAATCTATGGTTTTCTGTAAGACTGAAGTTGAGCCTGTGTAAAATTCAGTTTTGCTTTTGGATTCGGCAGGGAAAGAGCATCAATTCCTGACATTTAATTTCTTTTTTTTTCTTTCTAATGAGCTAGAAAATATAGCAATGTGGCTTTTATTACTATTCTTTCTTACATGCCTCTGTTTTTTTTCTTTTAGACCATGAGAGGTTTTTTGCTTGTCTTAGGCTGAATGAATGTGTAGGTTCTTCAGGTGAAAAAATATTGCATACTGGAATATGCATATGGAGTAATAAAGGTATTTGTGGTGATACCCACTGTCTGTTTTTTAAAGAAGTGAAAATAACATTAGAAGAGGGAAGGACTAATTGTTCCTATACTGCTTACACAAATCCATTCCTTCAGTTCACTTTTATATCCACCTGGAACTGAACTGAGATGGTTATTCTCAGAGTCCATGCATAGATGTAGGTTTGAAAGTAACGGACTGAAAGGCTGTGGAATTCAAGCTTTTTTTCTGTTTTTTTTTGAAGTTCACATGATTGATGTAGATTATACTGTAATTTGTCCAAGATGTGCAGATGCAAAATTATATGGAATTGATTTGGTGACAGTTAAATCAGCCTCAGTGTGCCCTTTTGCCCTGCAGCCCAGCCTCCTTCCCAGGCTTTTGTTACTTTGCCATCATGAAGGGGGAGTCATCTGCTTTCCGCAGCTTTTTGGTTGAAGTGATCTTTTCATGTTAAATCAGATGAAAAGTATTCAACACTTAACTGTTGTTGCTGTTTTGTTACCTGAAGCATCTGCCTGACACAAAAAATAATCGCTGCAATATCCCATAAGGCTTCCTCCCATTACTGGATTGACAGCCGTGTGCTGTTTTGATTTAGATTAGTGGCTCATGATGTGGCTGTTAAAAGTTTTGCTTTCCCTGAAAACTGTATTTCAATTTTTTTTTTTTTTTGTGGGAAGGTGAAGGAGCTGGTCCTTCAGAGATGTTACCTAATAATTTTGCAGTGAAGAACTCCTGTGTTTCAAAGACAGAATAATTCAAGTGAGCTGAATAAACCTCGCAAAATTAGGATGTATTTATTGACCAAAGAGGTTTCCTTGAAGTCTTCACTTGGCAAGAAGCAACACAGGTGAAAATCTGGTTATGAACCCCGCCTCCTCCTGCTGGCTGCAGGGAGCTGCCCCACGGCCTGCAGCAGTGTCCCCCCAGCACTCAGCACTGCTGCTGAATTCGCTGTGCTTCTGCCTGCCCTCCCTTCAGCCTTCCTGCACACATTCCATTGCACCCTGCTCTGGCAGGCTTCCGCCACACCTTCCTGGGGTCTGACAGGCAAGGGAAGGAGCAACAGGCCAAGCAAGCGGGCAGGGCAGAGCTAAGCAGGAATGTGAGTCATAATCTGCTTTCTGAGTTGAATGGAACAGAAGCATTCCCAGTTTCTGCTGTACTAGTTGGAATTGTTTCATACAATTAATGAAGCTGTGCTGATTTTCCAGTGTGATAGTCCTGCTTATAGTGGAGCTATAAACTCAGAGCTTGATCGATTTCTCCAAACATTAAAAAAACCAGAAGTGAAAACACTGCTTCATCTCTCGCCTCAATTTATCATACTTTCAGCAAACATCAATTAAAAAAATAAATTTACACAGCATGTACTGAAATCATTGGCACAGGGAAAGATACAATGGAAGCAAACTGCAGCAAAGAACTTCAATGTCTTTTTGTGGTGACCAACACGGCAGCAGGGACACTGCCCCGGAATTATTGTCCTGGGAGGCCACATGGCACTCTCCAAAGTGTCCAGCACTAGAGGACCACAAGAACATCTGCCATGAATGACCTGTCTGTCTTACCTTGGAGAAGGTAGATATATTAGCCAACTTCTCTATCTTTATAATTTTAATATACAGTAAGATCCTTGAGATTAATTGATAAAAGATGTCAAGAAAGGGTTTATCCGTGTGTTGAATTAATTGGGAAAAAGGAGAAAAAAAGTTAATTTTTGTTTCATTCTTTATATCCTAACCAGCAACCATCTCCCCAGACTAACGTAGAACTCTTTAAAGCAAAGGATTATCATATTACTTTTCTAAAACAATAGTTTCCCCATAGGCTTTCATAAAAATTCAGAGCAGTCAAACTGCTGGAGCCTTCCCTTTATTTTGTAGTGTCTGAAGCCACGTGCTGTCAGCATCCCCAGGGCAGTACCTGAAGCCATGTGTTTGCCCCAGTGCAGGTTTCAGAGGCAGGAGGGGAGAGCAGGGCTGGCTGGTGCAGTTCAGCACAAACTCGCTGTGCGTGCGGACATCTGGGCTGGATTGTTGGTAAATGAGTGCCAGAGGGTGAGCGACAGCCAAGGCAGAGCTCTCTGACTGCAGGAAATGCCTGGGAAAGGGTGCTCGGGTATTGTGTGGCAGCAGGAGGACAAGTAACTCCATCCAGCTACCTTAACGGATCCTGGGATACGAGAACCTCAGCCAGGCTCTAAAAATTACTTAATATGAATAAAATATTTATTTTTTCCTTGTATAATGGATGAGCTACCTTAAAATAGGGCCATGTGAATAAAGCCCTCTAGCTCAACAGCAAAATGCTCAAGTTGTCATCACGTCTCTGCGTATGAGACCTGACTGAATCAGTTCTGCTTAATTCAACCGTGACAACAAAATCATGAGACCTGAGGATTTCAGTCACCCCCAGGAAGGGCACCCCAGCATGTGCAGAACTGTTCACTGTGCAGGCCACTCCAGCTTAGGCCTCAGTTATCACAGAGGTGGGATCTGGGCTGTTGCCCTCAGAGAAGGTCCCCAAATACTTTTCTGCAGGATGTTTAAGTACCTGATGCAGTGTGTGAATAAATGAAAGGGACACGGAGCTATATATTAGTACCTGGCAGTGGAATTGAGTAGCACCAAGTCTAGACCCTGTATTAATGCAAATAGTAATCAAAGACATGGCCTGAGCAATATTTCTAGTTACACTTCTCAGTGAATATTTTGATACCAAGATTAAAGAGGAAATTACTTCTTTTTAACTGTCCAGCAAGCACAGATTAAACAATTGAACGAAGAAGCAGTAAATTGTTTTCAGCAAGTCCAGCTTAAAAAGATTTAGGCCTGAGATCTGATTTGTTAATTTTGAGGCCAAGGCCACCTACTAATTTTTTTTTCAATAAGCATTTCTGGTCAGGTTTTAGTCAGCAAGAAGTCAGTTCAGTTTAAGTTTATACCTGTCTTGCTTCCACAGTTTCCTTGACTTCTACTCAACTTGTGGGAATTTTGATTTAGAGACCAGTTCAAGAACTAAGTATCAACAGTTGATGAGAAAAAGCTTCTCTGTGCACTGCATAAAGGCATCATAACTTACACCCCCTCATTCTTCATTAATATGCAGTTGCACAATTTATATACCACTTTAGTTATTAGCATATAAATTGCCACCAATATACTGCATTCCCAGAGCAAAAATAAACTAGTGTGAGGAAAGGAAAAGCTACCACAAAATGCCCAGGATTTTTATATCTATAGGTGCCTCAGTGAATAATAACTGTAGAGAGTCAAACTGTTACACTTTGCTTCCTTATGTAGAAATGTTGCTGTGATCACTTCCTCACCACTCTCAATGCCTTACAATTTGAAATATCAGAATATTTTCTGAAACGGAACCATTATTTCCTGTCTGGAAAGCAAGGAATATTTTTGTAGAATATTCTAAATAAAAATCTAAAATCAGGTTGATATTGTTTTACAGTGTCACTCAAGCTCCAGACTGGAAATCATTTTTTCCCCTCTCAGGAGAAGAATGGTAGACTGCACAACAAGTAGGAAGAAATAGCTTGATCCGGGGTTGGGAGATGCAGTCACCAGAAGTGGGGTTTAGCTCAGAAGGTGGCTTTCTTTTAGCAGTTGCTTTTCCAATCCGTGCTTTGTTTCAAATCATATTCCAGCTGTCTGTGAACACCGTTAAGCCCACTTGCCCTTCTGATAGAATGCTCGATCAAATTAATGCCTCAAAGCAACATTATCAGCCAGCTGCTTCCTCTGTCATAGGGTGGGCAGTACGGTGTAGCTTTTAAAAATATGAGAATGAACTCAGCACATGCAGAGAAATCAGAAACAGCAGAGAATAAGAAGTCTTTTCACTGCATTCATAGTGGGCCTGGATAGATTTGGAAATCTGATTTGCTAGAGAAGTAGAAAATTATTGTTAATTTAAAACTTGCTTAAAACTTAAAAAATTTAAGTCTGCTTAAAACTTAAAACTATGATCTGGGAAACCTGGAATATCTGTGCCCTTGATTAGTGGCCTAGTTCTATCAGATGGACCTGCAGCTTTCCTTTCCAAGATTGATATATTGCATCCAGGTGAAAAACACTAAACCCTTGTAGATAAAAGTTTCAAATAATCAAACAAGACCCAAAATCCAATGTGCTTTGAGCACATTATTCAGCAGCCTGTGCAAGCTCGGGTCTGTTTGGTCTAAACCGTTCCCATCTGGCTCAGCAGAGACATCAGCTCCTCTCCAGCTCGTCCGGGGCTTCAGCTGAGTGCTGCCTTTGGTGCTGGTAGGAACAGAACTCGTTCTGCCTCACGAGGAACTGCAGCAGGAACACCTGGGGAAGCACAGGGTGCCTTGTTCACAGTCCTGCTGCCTCCAGGGTAGGACTTCCACGGATCCTCGATGGGGACAGCTTCTCTGATGACAGAATTCATTAGCAAGCCTGAGCTAAAGCAGCGCTGCTCTGATGACGTGTGCCTCTTCTTCCTACGAAGATCTCTTGCCTTGTCATCATAACTCTTGCTCTCAATGAAAACAGACACAAAATATGAGACATGATAAGTCTAGGGTGTGCTGGCAGAGTTGGAATAGGGGCTGTCAGGAGTGAGCAAGAGACAGGTAACAAATATGTTACCACCAAAAATGTGGGAAACATTAAAGTTCCATCTGTAAAATGGGGCACAGTGCAAATGGGAACTGATGTTCCTGTAAGAGCAGACTGGCCTTTCATGTGTGCCTAAATACATAAATAGGAGATCTCATAAGCTCCTTTCCAGACAGGTGAGGCTCTCCTATGAAATTATTATTTCAACAGTGCTAACCCACTTTATGGTCACAGTCACTTCTGCTTCACCACACTCACTGAAACTGCAGTGCCAAATGTTCCCAACATTCTTGCTGGGACTTCTCTCCCGAGCCAGGCACTCTGCTTGGTGCACCATCCTGAGAGGAAGAATTCTTCTTCATTTGCCCTCTTCTTTTTATTGAAATGATTTATCAGTTTGTGTGGGGGAATTCTGTTTCCCTCCACTGTTCCAGAGGTAATGACAAGATAATGACTATAATAACAGCACTCCTGAACTGTAGATACTGATCAAAATATTGTCTTGAAATTTAATTGCCAACAAAGCCATGAAGTCTCCACACCATAGTGGAGAAAGCCAGGGGGCTCAGGGTGGGCAGAGATCAGTGAATTGAGGCACTGGATGTTAAGAAATTTGTCTTCATTTTATAAATGTGCTTGAGTTGAGTAAGTGGATTTATATAATGCCAAATTTTTCTGTGTAATAGATGATAATACCGCATTTTACAAATTAATTATCTGAAGTGTGAACTGGCTTTGTAATTGTCTTTATTAATGACCTGCTTGCTGATCTTACTGATTTGGTTAACATAAAAGTAACTTTGAGGGCAGGAGCCAGAATTTGTGGCAAGACGACTGAAGTGAGAACTCCTTTTGAGATGGTTTGGTGTAGAGACATCCACGTGTGCCAGGAGGGCAGCCTCCATCAGTGCATGTTGAAATAGGTGGCAACTTTCCATTAAAATTTTGGGGGTTTTAATCAGAGCTAGAGAAGTTCCTGTGATGTGGTGGATTCACAGTGGAAGATGATAGTGGAAATTCATGAAGCTCGGATGGAGAAGAGCAAGCCATCATGAAAAAAAACCAACAAAACAAACTGTAAAAAATCCACTTAGTGAATTTGCCTAACTTTACAAATGACACTTTATTTGAATTGCAATGAAAACACCAGCTGGCATCCTTTTCTGCTTTAGAGATGCATCATTAGCTTCCCAAGATCACAGTTTCAGGTAGTTCAATTGTTCCTCAAGAACACTTTTTGTTTTACAAGAACAGAGCTTTTTGAGAGTCTTGTTCAAGACATAATTAGAACAATTAAGTCATTTCAGGTTAACTTCAGCAGCAAAGAATCCCATAGACTTTAATAGGAGGAGGACTGGCTTTGAACTAAGCTTAGGCATGATTTTTTCTTATGCCTTTGAAGACACAAATAAAATAATCTCTCTCACGTGGCTGGATGTGCTGGTTAATTATCCACAGCATCTGCAGCACGGAGTCCAGTCTTGGGCCACTGAAGGTTTGGCTAGACAAATATGTGGGTCTGCAGTCAGAAAACTGCATCCTTGCTGAAATCACTGACATCTGGAATCACCAAGAGCCAGGGGCTGGCCCACGTTGGTGGAGTTCCATGTGGGTAAAAATGTATTGCAAGGTGACTGCACATTCATCACCATTCATGGCTGGGCTTCCCATTGCAATGTGCTTTTGAAAATATCAGAAGTCTTTTATTTCTCGCTAGAGGTGGCATCCAATATCCTGAGAAAATGTGGAGGTTTTCCTACAATAAAATAGCAAAAATTCTTGTGCTTTTTATGGAGTGTGAACGGCAAAGTTCTCATTTGGAACTGGAACTCACCACGGTTTTAGGAGTGCTCAGAAATGAAATCGGAATTTGTGCTGTAATAGAGACTGTCACAATGTCTGTGTCAGACAGAAGTGCAAAATGTAGATATTTGTAACTGTGGTGTTATTTCCCTCTCTGTGGGCAGATCTTTGTTCACAATTACACATGAATATACACGAAAGTGTCAGGAACTTCTCCCTCTGGTCACCTGAGAGCTGGAAGGAACACTCTGAATGTACCAAATAATGTCCCAGCCGTGGTTTCCTCACTAAACAGTTAAAATGAGCAATGCTTCTCTCTGGTACAATTTCTGTGTCATTTCTAGTACCAATATTGTCAACGATTATTTGCCAGTCTCTAAATACTCTGAGTATTTTTTCCCTGAAACTTGGCTTTAGGATTCCTTGCTATTGTTCCATATTGGTGCAGTGCTGTTTGGTTCAGCGCTGCTGTGGCTGGGAATGCTGCAAGTGCAACAGGCCCCACTTTGTCAGAATGATCTCTGCAGTCCTGTAATGAGATGGAGCCTGCTTGGAAAAGGATGATGTTTCTCACCATTTTGGGAAGTGTTACCGATCCCTGAGGAAATGCAAACATCCCACACTCAGTTACTTTATTCAAGTGTAATTTAAAACCAGCTCTCAAGCATAATGGGATGTTACAGCCAATATTTATTTTTCTTTCATTAGATAAATAGTATTAAATTGCAATCCTTGAGAAAATTGTACAGACTGTATCACATTTGAATGTGTTTGAGCTTGAGTCTTGCTCAGGCAAATTCTCATCATATTCAAATAACCATCATTATGCAAATAAGAACATCCTCATTGCCAAGCAAGTTTAAAATGGATGTTTGTTTTTTATCATGATGGATTATCTTCCTCCTGGTAGCAGCTACATGAAGCTCAGAAGCGCTGTACAGGTCCTGGTTATTCTTCAGATTTCTTTTGCCAGTTGCAAGCTGCCTTTTTGGCCAGCAAGGATGGACTTGGATTGTTCCTCTTCCCGTGTATGCTGCTCGAAAAACAGCACAACCAAGCTTTTCTTGTCACCAGGGGTTCTGGCTTCTTGATTGTGCTGAATTTTGATATAACAAATAAGGTTATTCTGTGAGAGCCATTTTATTATATCACTAGTGCCTCAAGGTAAAAATTAATTATCATTCCACAAAGTGTAAATAGAAGGCTGCAAAAGTCATCTTTGTGTTTTCTCTCTGATGTGTATGTTGTGCAAAAGGAATGGTATCTGCAATAAGTTACAGTACTCAGCCCAAACAGAGGATCTCTACCATCAAAATAATCTTTAATGCTTAAAAAGAAGTGGATTGTTATGGAGATGACAGCGTCACAAGGACCCCTTACTCGATTTGTAGACTGTTACCAGATTCCTCTACAACCTGTGCAGAAAATGCCTCATCTCCAGTCCAGTTACAGATACTGCAGATGAAGTGCACTGATCAGGTATTTATGACAGAGGAGCACAGTGAAACGTGACTCTGCAACTAATATCTCTTGCAGGACATTATTTCACAGATGATGTTCCATTTAACTTCAGAAACACGAGTCCTATGAAATCAAAGAAATAAATTCATTAGAGCCCCAACTTTTTCACATGATGCAGGATTCACTACAAATTCACCAGTGCCATCTGTATCTAAACCTATAAACCCATGGGTTCTTCTCTCAAAGAAAATGTCTACAATCTCCCACATGTTAAATGATTTTTCATTTTTGCTTCTATAATATTTAGAAGACAAAAGGTCTGCAGCCGAAAAAATTCTTTCTGTCCTAACTTTACAAAGTTTAATTAATGCAATGAACAATATATAACAAAACCAATCCTCTCATATTTGGATTAACTGCAACCTTCTAGGCCCCTTCTGTTCTGTTCTCTTGGTTTTTCTGCCAAGCATACTGAGGATTAAGAATTCAAAATAAATAGCTGGAAAAGAAATGCTTCATTCTCTGCAGAGATAGAATGTGCAAGTGAGTTATAGGCCAGGCAGGCTTGTTATGATAACAACATTGCTCTTATTTCTATTTACAGTTAATGTTATAGCTTCTGTAAATTAAAAATGCCACCAGACTACTTGAAAAGAAATTATAATCTATAAATAGCTACTTTATGCACACTGTATCATTTCCAGTTCTGTTAAGCAAACAGATTTTTCATCCTCTAGTCCAGTAGCTCATCCTATGGAGTTATGTCTGCATGCAAGTATGTGCTACAGCCCAAAATCCGCTTCCATTTATATCTTTCTTTTTAAGATCACTATCTTAAAGAAGTGGAACAGGGTATTTTCTATGACCAGATACTACCCCTGGCCATTTGTGTGCGATCCTGAAACAACCAGTTCCTAAGAGTGGTTGATCATAAGCTTAAGTTATTTATTAAAAGACTGATTTTTGTGTATTCTCTCATGTACATTTCAATTTCTTTGAAACTCATTCTTGCAGTAAAGTTAAATGCCCCTCAGATTTCTGAATGAATGGAAGGTTTGTTTCAGAGTAGATCTTCACAGACACATGAAATCATGAGATTTAAACTACTTTTCTAAGTGCTAGGGAATAGGGTGGTGTTGACATTTTAGGTTTATCTTTAAAAAATAGAAAAAAGCGTCTATGATAGGAGCATTCTTGTAGATACCTAATGCCAGAGGGGAAGGCCTTGGCAAGGAATGTTACATTTGTTGTAGCCTTTCCCAACAGCACTGACTCGGAACTCTGGCTCCCATCAACCACGGAGCACATAACCAAATCCGTACTTTCAGTCTTAACACAGAGCTAACTCCTGGAGTGGTGCAAGTTGCTTCGTTTGGGAGGGATCAGAGCCGTGCCCGGGTTTCTGAAGGCAGCACGCTGCCTGCTGCTCGTCGAGTCAACCAGGAAAGGGGTGATCCGCTTTTACAGCACCCCGGGGAGGAGACAGAGCTCTGCTCCGAGCGGCGGCTGTGCGAGGGGGCAGCTCGGGGAGGGGGCAGCNNGCAGGGCAAGGGAAGCACACCCAGCCTGCCCCAAGCCTGCACTGATGCGCGGTCTTAGGGCTGTCCCGAAGAACAGGCTGGAAAAGCTGCGGCAAGTGCTCACTGCAATGAGAACATGCACATTTAAAACTCGTAATTCCTTGTCCCGGGCTTGGGAAAAGAGCTTAATGACAACAAACTGTTGCAGTCTACGTTTTTTTTTTTTAAAAAGCAGTCTTGCAATTCAAAAATACAGACAGAGTAGGATGCTGAGCAGTTGTGTTATAACTCCTGTTTACACCCAGTGAAACTTTCCATGAAAAAAGACACATCTAGCCCATGGTGCAGGAGAAGGGATGTGCACACACGTACTGTGATAGTTTGCATAAGGCAAGAATGTATACTTACATTTTAAAAGGCAAAAAACCCACACTGGATAAATAAAATTTTATTTTTGTTTTCCTTTACTTTTAATGGAGGAACATAGTATTCTATTGCAAGAACCCTCTAACAGTTTGGATTTTTTGTTTGGTTGTTTTTTTAAGGTACTGCCAATTATAGAAGCTTGGGGTATTTTCTAAACACTAAAATGACACTGAAAAGCAGTCCAGTTTTGTTTCCACAGCTGATTCTCTGGGGGTATCGATGGTGTTAAGGGAAAAGAAACAACTCTTTTAGAAAATGTGGCTGCACCCCTTAAATGAAATAATGAGCTATAGCCTTTTTGTGATTATAGAGTTGAATTCAGCTTTGAAAATTCTGTGTATTTTCTCCTCTTTTACCACATAGCTCTTTACAAAACAGGAATTGAGGCACCTCTCATGCCATCACTTTTACCACTAAAACAACTTCCATTCACAGCCTGGGATTAAAATGATTTTTCCTTTGGCTAATATGAAGGTTGTTAATTCCTATAATGCAAGTGTTGTTTATCTAACACAGGCAAATAATTTCCTTATTAAGGGCACATTTAATTGAACAGCTTAGCTGCTTAATGTGTGCAGAGTGCGTCGTTTCTGTCCTTCTTGAATGGCAAATAATTTCTTCATTGTCATTGTTTTCACTGGCTGGAATGGATGTGTTTATTAGCTGTTCATGCTGTTTGCTGTGCTTCGTTTTGGGGTGGGCCAATAACCCCCTTTGCTGAGAAGTGCATGGCTTCCATTTCTATCATTAACTACAAGGACATTAGAGAGAAATCACTTTTTTGTTTTCCTGATCAGACCATTTGCAAAGTTTAGCATAATGTAAACTACTGTGGTGTGCTCTAAAATGGAATCCAGTGATGTTTCTCCCAGTCCTGGTCTCCCAGGCTGTAATTCTGGCTGAGCACAGTGATCTCCTTGTCCTGCAGCAGCAGAGTTACGGCAGCACCACAGCACATCCTTCAGCTCCAGTGCTGCGCCAAGCGCACAGAGAGAGCACAACAAATAAATGAAAATGAAATCAGCTGCTCTTAAATAAAATAAGAATTGCAGAAGGATGTAGCTTACCCTGTGAGCTCCATTTCATAATGACAGCTGGTTTATTACACCTTTTACAGGCCATGTGTTTAATCAATATAAAACTCTAATAATGTAACAAGATCCCGCAATGTTTTCTGACAAGTACTTGTAAATTTTTCTGGAACACTTCTTGTTAAACAAAGATTAAACGTGGCTATTAAAAGCGGGCAATAATGTTCCAGGAAGAGAGCTTTATTTCTACACATGAAATGGGTACTGGGAAAGGATTGTTAGGCTCTGTAAACTTAAAAAAATGAGCTAGTGACAGAATAGCTATTACTTTATATAAATAGTCCAATAAGCAAAGCTGCACTTGCCTTGGACTACATGACTGTGAGCTTCTCAGCAGTACAGAAAGCAAAGATTGTGTTCATTCCTATATGTCAGCACTTCAGGTAACATAATCTGAATTGCATCAATTCTGTGATATTAATTGATACTGTTTAATTAAATCAGCTCAACGTGCCTTGCTGAGGGTTTAACTCACACTGTAATGATGGCACTAACCTGGCTATTGTCTCTTTAAGCTTCTGAGTACAAAACGACTTGAAATGGTGCTGGACAAAAAAACTTGAAATGATGCCAAACATAAAAACTTGAAATGATGCCGAACATAATTGAGGTTTTAATCTGCTGTCTGAATCAATGAGTGCCAGATCATGAACATCCTCACTCCCACTGATGATCAGCTATGCATGGAAAAACCTTCCTGACCTGTTGTAACCAGCTGTAAGAGCTGATGTTCATTATAGAACAGAGTTCAAGTTTTTACCTTCCAACCAGAGTTAGAAGGTTTCAGTGCTGTGGAATAACTACTTAATCCTTACACAAATGCTGAGAGCATGCCCAAAGCTTAGGTTTCTGTTAGGAAAGAAAGTTAAGCTGATGCCCGTGAGCAAGAAGATCACCTGCAGGATAGGAATTGAGCATCTCAGAAATTTGCAGTCAGCGGTTAACCTTGTGGGTGAAACATAATTCTGTGGGATAGAAAAAGCATTTCCTTGGTTTTCCCAGACAGGTTTTGTGGCTCAGACCCCATAAAGAGCCTGATTTTGCTGAGCTTTGAGGGGTCTGACACCCACATCTGCTGCTTTTCCTTTCGAAGCTGAGTCACAGCACAACAAAGAATGAAAAGCACTTGGGTCTGGAAGGAGACAAAATAGAGCTGAACTGTCCTGCAGTGTTTGGGCAACCTGAGAATCCTTCTTGTTAATTCTGCTGAGTGTTGACTATAAAAACAACCTGGGAAAATCACTCCCTGTTCCCTCTCAGGTGAATGTCTTCACCACCAGGTTCAAATGTCACCACAGTGTCATACTCCTGACAGAGACTCCTGATAGAGAAATGGAATTTTGCATTGCCATTGAAGATCATTCCAGACCTGCTCAGGCGAGATCTTGATGTTTACTGCACGTTGCCAGTTATGTAATTCAGTGTTAAATCTAGATTTATGTCATTTTGAGATAAAGATTACATTTGCTCTAATCTTGGCATAATCCTTGCTTATTTTTGGAGATCCTTGAAAACAAACTCTGTGACAAGATCTATCCATAGGTATTCTTAAAAACTTAAGATGATCAATTAACAGCAACTCTCTTTTTTGGCAGTTCTCCTGGCCAAATAAAGTCTTTTGATGCTCATCCAAAGATGTAAGAGATTGCATTTTTCTCCTGGTTTAACTCACAAGCCAAGCTTTTGAAATTAATCATGGTTTAACGATATGTACCAGTATGAGTTAGATGAGACTCAGGTGAAGTGCTTAAAACCAAGCAATGGAAGAATTCTCTCATAAAAACCCACCAACTAATTTCTTCATAATACTATGGAATAATGATTTTGGAAAAGACAGCACTTCAGAAAGACAATGTTTTATTTCTACTCCTTCAGCTTTTTACATAAAAATACTTATAATAACTCTAATACCTGTCTTTTCTTTCAAGTGTTCAGAGCTAGTGCCAAATTTTTTTAGTTTTCTTTTCTAGTTAGCATGACAGCAAATGTTACAGCTTTCAGGCCTCTGTGTAAGTGCATGAGCAACAGCCTGGGTGACAGCCCAGGTCGTGGAAACACCGGGTGAGTGTAGGAAGGGAATGTGCAGGTCCGAGTCTGGGTAGGATTAGCACTGCTCAGCCCAGGGAATGAATATTCCCTGTTCTCTCTCATGCACTGCAGCTGAAGGGCTCCTGTGGGAAGGCCTCTACTTACAAACTGCTCCCACTAACATATCTATGGATTGATATTTAATTGATCATTGGAAACTTCTTGTTTATATAGGAAAAATTGTCTGTGGGAAAGACTTTGGTCCTGTGTGAGTGGGGAGTGATGCAACCAGACCGTTTCGGAGGACAGAGGGTCGGGCTCCTTCCCTGGTGCTGTGGCGTGGCAGGGATGTGTGCTCTGGGGCTGCAGAGGTGGCACTGGGACTGTCCCCCGTGCCTGTGCTCTGGGCAGCCCCCGTGCAGGACTCGCTCCCGGGTCACCCTGAGCGCACTCGCAGCTCGGTGCCATGGAGTCAAACCTTTACACTCCGTTTTCCCGGGAGAAACTGAAAGAGAAATCCAAACGTTCATTTCCTCCACGTGGTTTTTAGTGGGCTCTTGGGTTTGCTGGGTAGCGTTTGTTCACAGAACAAATGTAACAGCCTGTTGCCTCTTCTGAGGCTTGGGGACAGGTAATTACAACAGCAGTGCTGTGGGACCAAGTGCCAGCAGCTCCCTTCAGTGGAATTTTGAGCATCATAGGTAGTTCCTGGTGAACCTGGGTTAGAATTAATCCATTAAAAAAAAGATCAACCTTCTTCCTAATCTCCCAAACCATCTTATTCTCTCCCTTTATTTTTTCTTTCAGTTTTGCTACTGTACATTCACTGCAGGTTCTAATCGTTCAGCTTTCCAATTTTGAATGCAAATTTGTTTCTTTTTCACAGAACCTTGTTTTCAGAGTTGTTGGTTTGGGGTTTTTTTGTCACACATTCACGGAGCTAGTGTAATTTTCCCCTCCCCAATTTCTTCTCCAGCAGCTCCAACTGCAAGGACAGCCAATGTTTATAGTGAGAAGGTTAAAATATTCTGGATATCTTCCGTTGCTTCCTCCCGTTTACTGACTCTGCAGTTTCACTATGAAATCTACTATAATGTGGAAGCTGTTTGCAATATAGCGTAAGGGCTTCCTACCATATGCTCACCCATCTGCGATAAGAATGAGGGCTTTGGAAAAAAAGGCAAAAATTTCAGTGTGACTGGAGTTGAACTGCACGCAATTTCTGCCTGCTTTGAGGAAATCTTGAAAAGTAAATATGTGCATTATACGTGTCATGAATTCTTCTGCCCCCTGTTTATTCCCCATTGCTGATCAAGCATTTTCAGTGTGAAAAATCGTGGCTAAGATCCCTGGAGAACGAGTGGAACTGGATACACCCCGGGAGCTGTAGTTCAGTAATCAGTTTGCAAACACTTTAATTGCTTTCAGTGACTTTCAGCCCTTCAGTGCTGACTGACACTTTGGAGAGGGCATGCACAGCTTTGCTGTACAGATGTTAAATTTACACACAAGGGTCACTGTAACTCCTTTAGGAGCTTTTGTGGAACCTGCCTGCCCTGGTTACCTCTGGTATTTCCCATGGAAGTGAGGCCACACAGGAAGAGGTAGATGGGCTGTACCAGACACCTGAAACACCCCCCAAACAACCAAAAAACCACAGAAGAAGGCAGAAAGAGGAACTGCTTAATTTAAAATGTCTTTATGGAAATGTCTTTTAAATCTTACCAGTTTCTGCATTGCAAAGGTCTTTCCTCTTGACGTGTCTGATATCACTCTGCAGTGAGTTAGCAAATCTGCATTTGGAGGTAAAAGCTTCACTTCCTTCTACAGTAGGTTTGAATTTGGCTCTATGTAACTACTCCTTTTGTTACACTGGATCTTCCATTCATAGTTTATAAAGAGTCAATAAATTATTAACCTCTAATAGCATTGCAACATGGATATAACAGTAAAAATGTAATAATCACTTTACTGTTGGTATTACATATAAGCAAATGGCAGACTTCATCAGACATAGCAATCATTTATCCTCCATTAAAAATCGATTAGACTTACACTTTATAGCCCAACCCTTAATACAGAGCGTCACCCAAAATACACAGAATTCGGTATGCAGACAAAATACTGCAGAAAAACATAGCCAGTATTTTGGGCAACAACAATTATTCAGTAGCCAACAGACATACAAGAAGGGAAACAAATATTTTCTGTATGATTAGCTAATTTAAATAATCCCATTCTTTCTGAAACCATACTAAGCAAGACAATCAGTCAGTGTGCTTTGAGAGACTCTGCTAACTATTCTTTGATACCTAGAAATGAAAAACTTTAAAATCTAGAAGTTTTGCTTTTTCCTCTAATGCCCTGGGTTTACTGTTTCCTCACGTCATTTATTTCACTATAATTTATACATTTATGATACATATTTAGTTCAGATGCCAATTCTTATCTCATTTTGAGGAGAAAATATGTTGAGCTTTCGTGTCAGGATGATGTTTGGAGCCTCAGTGAGTAACTACAGCACTAGAGGTCACTGGCACTCCATCAGTAGCAGGCGTCTGGTGACAAACAAGGTTGGTTTTGTCGCAGCAACGAGCCCATTTTCCTGGGAATTTCAGGAATATTGGTGCTGCCAAACACGCGACTGCTTTAAGGTCTAACGTGTACACACAAGTAGGCACCGTATGTGTTTATTCCTTGGGTGTTTGGCTTTCTCATTCCCCCCAAATTCTTGGGCTGTGCTGTTTCTTTGTGTATTTCGGACTATAAACTGCTCTACTCGTGTCCCATGGGGGCTTGGAGACTCCATACCTTTGGATCCAGCTCCCAGCACTCAGCGTGGGGCACTCAAATGCTCTCCCTGCGAGGTTTCTGCAGCACTGGGCTCCTTGTTTCCAAGAGATGCTGAGCACAGAACATCAACGGGTTCTCAGAAAAAAATTCTAGTCACTGAAAATCGGACCTCTACTCACAATACCGTGTTACAAAATATAATTAGTGTATTTAATGACCCTTCTACTAAAAAATGTCAGTTGATTAAGCATAAAAGTAGCATTTTTAATCCTGTTAATAGAATTGCTGTGTTTTCAGTATTTTTTCTATTGAAAATGAAGGTCTAGATGATGAATTAAGGAATTTCTGTCTTGTAGAGATTGGCAGTACTCTGGCAGTACACGCAGGCAAATGTTTTCATATCTCCAGAGTAAATTTTAGTGGGCTTTGCCTTCCTTGCTTGCATCCCATCAACTTGTCTTTAGTTACATCCTGGGTCAGGCAGGGTAACATCCTCTGTTCTCTGTTTCACGTTATGTGCTCCTACAAACCAGTCAGTTTCCAACTGCTCCACTGGGAATGCCATCAGATTTCCAATTGGACACGCTGGCCATGAGCATTTACATTCCAGCCATTCGGATCACTCTGCCTGTGGTAGCTTGGCAGGTATTGGTGCTTTTGTACCTGTTCATTTGCTCACGATATAGAAATATTTCTTCTTACAGAGATTTTTCCCTGAGGTGCACACATATTGGTTTGTTTATTTATTGAGCTTTTCTTTGAGCTGGCCTCTGCATCTTGTGTGATTTGGTCCTTATAAATCATTGCACTTTATTGTGATATGAGGACAGTAACTTGCAGCCAAAGCAGCTTTTAAAATCCTACTGTCAGGTGAAGCAGGTTAATATATTAGTTCATTAATTCAAATCAAAAAGCCCCCTTAGATACACCTTTGCCTATTAGAGTGCTGCTGATTTGGCTGATAAGAGCCTAGCTGTGTTGTGATAAGGTCCTTTGTCATTTTCAGAACTCATTTGGAACTGAGATATTTCTGAGTTTCCACTGGAAACAAGTAAAGGAGAGTGGAAATTCTGACTGACATCATCTCCTTCTCCAGCTGTTGTGAGCTGACAGCGAGGCCAGCAGCACAAAGCAGAGCCGTAGGAACGCTGTTCCCACCGAGGCTGGTGTTTGATCGTTAAGGAGATGGCACTGGAGGGGCACAGCCAGGGACAGCAGAAATACAGGCTCTCAAATAGATCTTGCTTTCAGCCTGGCCAGGATTTTTCACTGAATCTGCTTTTCTCGTAAAACAGAACCATCATAAGGAAGTCGATAAGGAAGTTCATTTTTTATTTTCTATGTGGTTTGAGTGAACAGATGAGAATTAGTTTTAAACAAATTAACAAAGATTTAATGCTTCATCCTGCTGTCACTGAAACAAAAATCGAAGTGCTGGTTAATGTCAAAGAAGTATAAGATGCAGAAATGAAGAGGAAACTGAAGCGTGTGACTCAGAGTGGTGTTTGTGGCATCTCCCACTAAGCTGTTCCGATCTCACAGTATTTCTGTGGCAGCATCACAAAGAGGCTCAGCTGCGACTGGCGCGGCTGGCCGAGATGTGGGGTGCACGAGCAGCCGAAGGAAGGCCCTTCCCCAAAGCCTCTGCATTGCACAAACACAGAGGAAAGACCACACAGAGATGTGATGAGGAAATCAGAGACAGAAACATGAAATAATAATGGACCAACTTACGCTGTGTGTTCTAAATGGCAGTCACAGCACACCTGCTGCCTCATCACTGCTGAATGTTTGGAAGACAACACATGAAATTGTGTAAAATTGCTGGGAGGTCAAGCTGATCATGCTGATGCCTTTTCATCTTCTGAATCTCTGACTCTAATTGCTCCTCTCTTTGAATGTTGTGCAGTTACAAACCCAGATAATCCATTTCAATGCCCTCTGTGCAATCCCAAGCAAAGGAGAAAAAAACAATAGGAGTAAAAATCTGCCTCTGTAAAAATCAATGGCAAGGCATGCACTGACTTCAGCAGCACCAGGATTTTTCCCTCACAGTTTAATTGAAAGTGAAAAATATTTTTGGAGAAAAATGTGTAACTGCTCAGGTTAAAAGACTCAACGATACGCCCGGCTCTTCCAGGTCTGTGGGCACTGAGAGACAATTGTTAAATGCAACTGGCTTTTGGAATGAATTATTTGCTTTCAGATCACTAGGCATATTCTGAATTTGCATGCCTTTTAATCTATATCTATAGATTTATTTATTGAGATATCTATATCTATATCTATATCTATATCTATATCTAATCTATCTATCTATCTATCTAAATGTGAGATATTGGGCAGAGGAACATTTTTGCTCATGTACGTGGCTCCAACTTTCCCTTGTCTGCAGTTCTTTGCCATGTCAGTGGGGCTTCCCCCAGACCTGTGCTTTTAGTCTGTCAAAGAGGGAACATTACTGCTTAAAAAAAAGCCAGCCTCAAACAAAAATGGGAATTGATAAACTGATTGGAACAATTAGCAATTTTAATGACATAAGGTGTGTTACATATATCAGTTGATGTATCCCATTGCAGAGGAACCAAGAAGTCTCAGGGTGAGGACAGATCTTTTCATCTTGTTCATCTGTTGGGTGTGGATGAATCAGTTTTCCACGTTTTCCATTAGGTTGTGGGTTTTCAGGTCTCCCCACTCTGTCTCGTGTTTTCCTAATGCCAGTTCTTCCTTCACAATTAGTTGTGTTAATTACCCAGAAAAGATGAGGCATACTTGCCAAAATAACACATTGCTAATGAAACAGGAAGATGTTTCCTCATTCCAAGTTGTGCGAATCGCTGTGATTTCCACGAGCAGCGCACAGAGAAGGTTTCCAGCACAGCAGCGCTGGCCAGGACCGAGTGTGCACAGCTGACGTGCTGGCGCCTGCACTCGGAGGCACAAACTGGAACGGGGACACCCGCCCTGGGGGGGGACATTTGAGTGGCCCAACCTTCAGCTGGTACTTCAGTAAAACGCCCACCAAACCAAAAGTGAGATTATTTCTGGGCAGGGCACAGAAATGGGTGCACTTGCTCATCTCTGAAGGGACTGAAGACAACAGTTTATTCAAAATTCACTTGGCTTTGAGAGAGACTCGAGACCCAAATCTGGTTTGTGGGGATAACAGGATAGTGGAAGATGAGGATGTTGACGAAATATGAAGTGTCCATTACTACCCACTAAAAGTAAAAGGTCTGCAGAGTGCTCTGCAGAGGGGAAGGGTACTGACACATGAAATTTAATAATTAGTTAGTGACCTTTCAGAATTACTTTAGAAAACATTAATGAAAAAGTAATAGCTTAGATTAATTTTTTTCCTCTCACAAAACCAAATTAAGAAGTTAATCTGTTCAGTGAGTAGCAGCATCCTAGATGAAGGATCCTAGGTTCCATAGTTTCCATATTTGGGCTGAAAAATGAAATAAGTGCTTCCAAGTCTATTGTTTCAACAACGATGCTGCAAAATATGAAGAGAAGGGCAAGAACCTAATTTTGCAAACATAATATGACTGGCTTTAAAATTCTCTCTCACTCTGTAACAACTTCTGCCCTTTTTTCATTCTAGTTACCCTGAATGACAGCAAGGCCTTAAAAGCTGGTGCACAAAACATCTCCAAGTGGTGCACAAAGTAACTGAATGTAAAAGCATACAGGCAGAAACTGCAGAAGTAAAAGGAGAAGCGAATCTTGGTTTGGGTTTCTTATTATTCCAGATTATTTATTTCTTAAATTATTTTGGTGACAAAACTGCCCACACCTGTATCTGGAGAGAAAGCTCTTCCTCTGCACGTTTCATACTTTGCAGGTACTTCTCTTTGAAGCTTCTTCACCAGAACACAGATTAATTGGAACGTTATCCTGGCACATTTCATCCCTCCACTGAATGAAGCTGGGCTCTGACTTCCTCCTCCAGAGGGTGACTGTTCTGCCTGGGACACAGTGTTGTTTAATAATAATTCTGCTATGTTGTACAACACTGCAAGGTTTGGCCACAACATCTGTCAGTAACAGTGATTTATCTTCTGTCAGGGAGGGGATATTGTGAGCTGGTACATTTCTGTGTGCAGTGCCATGCCAGTTCTAGAGGTGTGCTTCATTTCAGCTCTGGGGAACCTCTCAGGAGCTGGGAATCCTTCCAAAGCTGACATGAACTTCTAAAATGAATTCACACCACCACACAAAATGCAGCCTTTTCTCACTGCATGGGTAATCATGTATTTCGCAGTGCTGGCAAACAGAAAGTGTGCAAAGTTTATTTTGATAGACTATTTACAGCTTCAGTGTTGTGGATGATGATATACAGACAAATGTTTTTATTGCTCCCCAACATGTACTCAACGAAGGAAGAAAATGACTACAAATTCTTGTAGCTCCTTTTTTTTTTTTTTTCTTTCCTTCGGTTTTGTTTTGTTTGGGCTGTGGTAAATTGCATTTTGCTGCAATTCCACCTGCCAAGGATAATATAAATCTCATTATTAAGCTTGACCAAATGTTTGGGTTAGTATTGACACCTTCTATAATGGAAAACCTGAGGTCGGTTGTTTTCCCCCAGCACTTTTGAACACGGTTTTAGACCAAATGTCGGTATTTTTGCTGCTGTTTTTGCACTATGTACCAAATATTCCATTACACTTATTCCTTCACATTATTTCCCTACTCTGACTGCACCGCACTTGATTTGGCTCACGACTGTTGCAGTGGCTTGGGGAGAGCTGAAAACACGACAAATTGGGATGAGGGAAGGAGCCAAAGCCTCGCCACGTGCAGCAGCACGCTCATGCCAGCGCGTCCCTCCCGGCAGCCGCAGGGATGCGGTGTTTGGGTGCCGGCAGGAGCGAGGCTGGTGCGTGTCTGTCCGTGCGAGCGGCGTGGGGATGCTGCTGGAGCGGCTCTGGGATGCTGCTGGAGCGGCTCTGGGATGCTGCTGGAGCGGCTCTGGGATGCTGCTGGAGCGGCCGGCTGCGGCCGCAGGGATGCTCTGCCTGCC